>JAQPZY010001698.1:4300000-4900000 GCA_029931535.1 Margaritifera margaritifera | reverse complement strand
ATAGATCAAAATAAGATATTTACAGGTGACTGTACTTTCTTCCCTGTAAACTCTGCAGTTAAAATTGTTTTCTTTGAGTCCTCAATTTCATGTACAGTAATTTTAAATACTTATATAAATACCATATAAACTCACTTATAAGTTGAGTCCAACTGCAAACAACATAGACCCTGATCTGCCATTGCATAATGCACTGGTAGATAGGATGTGTTGTTTGTTTTACTGATTACTCCTAACAAACAGCATAGACTGAGATATACCAGTCATTATGTGATGGCAGATCTAAGTCTATGCAGTTTAAGTGAGTACAGTAAAACCTGTCATGAGCGACCTCTGCTATGAGCGACCACCTGTCATGAGCGACCTCTGCTATGAGTGACCACCTGTCATGAGCGACCACAATTGTAATGCATGGATCAATTTTATTATATAAATGCACTCTTGTGAGCAACCACCTGCAGAATGCGACCAGCTACCACGATTTCTTGGCAAAATATGCATTTCGACACTGCTATGAACGACCACATCATAAAAATAGAGATAAACACAACTGACCTTTATTTAATCCTTTGTAAATAAAAACGACCGCTTAAAAAGTAAGGACTGTGTCAAACAAAATCAAAAACTAAAAAAAAAAAAATTAGGCTGGCTACCGGTTTTTTAAATTTTACAGGTCATGCATGTAGTGTCATATGTTACAGATTGTAAACCAGACTAGAGTACATACAGATTGGTCATTCGGAAATACCTCGGCTATTTCTGCGAGACTAAAGTATGATCCGTAGGATTTCCCGTGAAAGTTGCGAATGGCAGCTTGCTCTAAATTAATACTGCTATGAACTGAGAACACGAGAACTGAGACAAACACCACTGACATTTATTTAATCCTTTGTAACAACAGCCACTTCAAAAGTAAAGACTGTTCTAAAAAAAAATTAGGCTGGCTTCCGCTTTCCTAAATTTTGCAGGTCATGCATGTATGCGTCCTTTGTTATAAACTATAAACCAGACTAAAGTACATATCACTAACTGCCATTGTAGTGCCAAAGTCAATACAGCGGTTGTATACATCGTTTGTCTTTGGAGTTAATCCGTAATGCCTGGGGTGAATGAGGTCTTTGTCTTTGTCTTTAATACCAGTAGGTGAGAATCGTTTTCTGGATTTGATTGTCATTGTGAAAGGCTTGTGTTGTTTGTTGGGATTTTTTTGATGTCACAGTGATTACAGCCCATACACCAAGCCGTCATCTGTTCACCTTTGTGCAGCCGGTTACACCCTTTGTTTATAGAGTTAATTCCTTTGTGTCGTCAGTGAATTAAGCCTTTGACTTTTGTCTCTAAATAAATTTATTCTGTTTCTGGATGAGTTAATTATGTCTTTTTATTTCATTCATTGGTACATATACAATTCCATATTTCCCCAAAGCCTTATCAAAACTGCTACTGTCGTTATTACAATTGATCCCTTATAACATTAACACGTAGCACCTCATTAGCAATGGCAGAACCTCCAACGAAAAAGAGACAAATTCTAATACTGGAGGAAAGAATTAATGTAATTGAAAGATGTGAAAAAGGGAAGACTGTTTGCAACATAGCAGCCAGTTGAAACGTCAGTAAAAGTCAAATTTGGGGTGTTATAAAAGATAAGGAGTAAATTAGAAACGAATTCATATGCTAATACTAGTACATGTACATGTGATCTTCAAATATAAATGTGATTCATGTTTAATAATGGATGTATATCTTTATTACTATATAAAATTATTTTTAGATGAATGCATGCAATATTTTAACAAGAACTATGAACAAAGAATACAATAAATGTACGTGATTGTGTTTATTTTTCCATCTTAAACAGTGCTGAATTTCGACCTTGGAAATTGTTTTTTTTTTGTACAAACCTGTTATGAGAGACCATCTGTCTTGAGAGACCGCTTTTTGTTGGCAGAAGGGGTGGTCTCTCAAGACAGGTTTTACTGTATATGGTACATGAACTTAAGTAAAGTTCTGCTTACATGGACAGATTATTTTCTGTCTGCATTAGTATTTGCCTCTGAATAGAGTTTGGTCCTTCATGTAAAGAAAGTGGATTAGTACAATTTGCCACTAAATACAGTGTTTGGTCCTTCATGTAAAGAAAGTGGATTATTACAATTTGCGTATCCAACGACCATACCATATATACTCGCTTATAAGTCGAGTCCAACTGCAAACTGCACAGACCCAGATCTGTTTATTATGAGTAATCAGTAGAACAAACAACATAGACTCTAATCTGCCAGAGAATTTTGTGATGGCAGATCAGTGTCTATGTTGTTTGCAACAAATGTGCTGTTTGAAAAAGTGTTGTATCTTTCTTCAACCTCTTCCACTGTTTGCTTTTAGCACAGCCTCAAAGTTCAGCAGACATCTAATTTTCCAGATACCAAACATAACATTTCAGGATAACATCCATGCAGGTAAGTGCAGCATTCTATTCAGATTGTAAGGCTTCTCTTTTAGCTTGGACTGTAAGGCATAGCTTCTCTTGTATATTGGACTATAAGATTTGTAAGGCTTCTCTTGTATATTGGACTGTAAGGCTTCTCTTATTTAATAATGTCAATGGAGTGCATGAGTTGCAAGCTTCAATAGTTATATCTTCAACCACAATCATAATTTGAAAATGTTCATATCCACATGAAGTTCCAGTATTTTCAGATTAACTTATTTTTCCCTGGAGATTCTTTTCATTTTTGCCTGAAATGGGGGTAGGAAACGCATTTTTTTTTAAAAAAAATTTTTTTACTTCTGATTTCATCCAAACATGTTTCCAAGAGATTTTCATTTTGCCGGATGCTTAAGTGTATAAAAGATGTTTTCACTTGGCTATTTTGCCTGCACATGTGCTGACAGGTGATAGATTTTTGTTTCTTTTTTTCTTTTCTTTTTTTTTGTTTTCTTTTTTGTGTGTGTGTATATTGGACCCACAATAATGGCAAATGGTCTGAAATCCAGACACAAGCTCCAGTTCTGAAACCGGTAATTTTTGACCTTCAAAAAGATGGTCTACTCAATTTTTTTTTTTTTTCTGCTGTATTTTTTTAAATGAGTAGAAAGTCTACATTATTTGTTATCATTGTAGAACTATATCTTTCTCCTTTTTTGTAATACCACCAGCTTTGGTGCATCATGAATAATGTTGACGTCCCAGAGCTCAGAACTAGGGTACTACCTCATGACACATAAATGTGGCATGTGGGGATAATGAGTTAAAACACCTTCTTTAAAATCAGTGATTGTAAAAAAATTTAATAATTATCAAATGTGCATGTATTTATAATAGACTGTTTCATTATAACTGGGGATTATTCCTGAAATTTTCTTTCTTTTCTTTTCCCCAATCTTTAGGTAGCTTTGTATGTTACATTTTTTCCAAGTTACTGGGCTATTTGAGACCAAAGTCTACTCAGACCCTCATTGTTGGAACACAGAGTGACAAGAAATGTCAAGAGAAGAATGAAGTGGACGACATAAATACTGAGGACAGGGAGGATGAAAAAGACAAATTATCAAATTTATGGAACCAATTCTCCAAAGAAGACTTGGAAATGATGATAGTTAAAAATAAAAATGATGATGAGACCCTATTTTGTGATACAGGTATGAAATAATTAAAAATTATTTAAATGCCATTAAAATTAGTGGATTACAGGTGAATCTACCACACATTTGACAGACCTACTCATAAGTTCCACTGTTCACAGATTCATGCTCGTTCATTGGTGGACCACAGAGTTTGCATAATTTCATTATTTTCGAAATGAGAATAACAGACAAACACAAAGAAAAAATTCAGTAAAATATTATTTATTGAGCAATCTTACTTTTGTACTTGTTACTTAAAAGATAGACTTTTGTTTTCTTTTAACCATATAGTTCAGTCATCAGCTCACAAATTTAAAAGTATTTAAATGTGATCCAATTGAGAAGAGATAAAAACTAATAAAGAAAGGAAAGGATGTTAGATATTTAATGAAGTTTGTGCTTATAAATGCTAAGTTACATTTGACATCTGTTCTGTTTTATCCATTTCAGTTTAAATGTTTGTAAGAATGTCATCCATGAATAGCAGTTACAGTATGAATGGGAAAGGTTTTTACTCTTGTTGCATATATCAAACAGTTACAGATGTATAATCAAATTTCAGGTGTCTATACAAAGAATCGCAACTTCCGCCTATACCTATCAAGCAAGTTGAAGAAAATCAATCCTCTTGTGGTTTCCAAGGAGAATACTTACCAAAGTCCTGTAGGACTAAGCCAGAATCCTCAGGAAAGAATCTTCCTGCACTCTCTTGTAGCAAATGTCCAGTGAGTACCTGAGTATGCTTACCAGTATCTCTGCTTACATTCAGTTAATCTCCAAAAACTTTTTTTGTTCAAACACATTACCCAATCATCTTATGTTAGGAAATCATCCACTACCTTGCAAATCCAGCCCTTGCCTAAGAAAATTATTCACCAAATTGTTTGGCTTGTTTTAGCAACAAAATTGCCAGTTTCTACTTTCACTAGTTCCTGGTTTGTATGCACTTACAAGAAACCTCACAAATACCTTCCACTTTGTGCCTTTTTACAAGACTTAGCAATCCTTCAGACGGTTCTCATCACAAGGAAATATACTCCATCTGTTTTCTTACTAAATCTCATTCTATCATCATCATCATAGACAAATATTTTTCACTTCAGTTGCCAAAGTTCATTATATGATAAATTAATTGGTGCCATATTAATTGTTTGCCCTGTGGTCAGTAGGACTTACTAGTGTTGCACTTTCAGTGCAGGATCATGGGTTTCCCACAATTTTTTGTCCTATTTCCCCCAAGTCTTGACTCCTAGAAAGGTGTGTACTTTCCATTAGGGAAAAATTAAATATCTGCCTATTTTTCTTAAGTGCACATCTGTCCACATATATGCTGATGCTAGCAATGAACAAAGTTGCTGAAGGTGAAACAAACTTTTAAATGGCAATTATTATCCAATTTAAAACAATATATTTGGTAATCAAAACATTCAAAGTTTGTAGTAGTCTGCAGAATTACAATGCAACGTCATTGACAGCCACTAGTATAATTTATTTTCAAGGTTGAATTAGTGATAGGAAGGACTCGATGTAAGGGGTGAAAAACTTGCAGAAATAGACAGTTTGGCATTATAATGAATGAATTATTAGTTTAAAAAGAAAAATAATTACAAAAATACGGTAATTATTATAATAAACACTGGTAGATAATGAGTGAGCACTAAAGTTAAATGATAGCAAGATCCAGAATGGAAATTCTCATTCAAATACGTTCCATGGTCACATTAACGTTAGGAATATAAACTTGCTAACTTCCGAATCCAGCCCTCCAGACAAAAAACATCTTTTCCTTCTATATCATGTTGACAAAGGGCAATAATCCTTGCCTATTACCTCCTCTTGAAGCCACCAGGTGTTGCTAGTTGTAAGCTTTCACTGTTGATCAGTCAACATCATGCAGAGACCTCCCAAAAATCCACTTCAATATACCCTGAATTTCAACCATCAATCATCAGATTTGGATATTTTGTGCATAATAACGTATCTACTACATGTGGTATACATTATTTTTTTCATATTTACCAAGTTTTATGTGAATTTGTCACATTTGTGAACTGCGCTATTTCGGACCATTTGCTTCAATGGAGTATCATTGTTGCATGTTGTGGTGCACATTAGTCACACTCTCTACATGTTCTCGCTCACTCTGTTGGTAACAGGTGTTGTTTTGGCAACATATTAACACATGTCTGTGCTTAGTTTATTAACAATCTTTGTTGCTCTTGTCGTTTCAAAAATCATAGAATGATGACTAAATGTCCCAAATGCAAGAAATTTAAAGCTCACGAGGACAATTATGACTCTCACTTGCACTAAGTGCACCTCTTCAGGGACATGCAACAATTGCGCGACTTGGTCCAAAGATGTGGTCTACTATTCTACGCAAAACATCGAAAAATAGACAGAAAAGACTAACTACAGCATCGAACAGTCTTAAGCATTCATCCTAGAACTGAATCAGTTGTGAGCTTAGTGGGGGATGTTGTTGGGGTACCCCCGCACACAATGAAATTGAGATGGAAGATGTCATCAGCTACGATAATCTCAGTGGAAGTGAAGGAGCCCGGCACAGAATTTTTGCCGTGCCCACCATTGCCTAGATCATTGCTTGATCTACAAGTGCATCGCCTGGTGCAGGAGGTGATGACGCAGTTTCTCAATTTGGCACAAAGGTTGCCCCTAGGGCTGTCTCATTCCTCAATTATAAATATCGATAGTATGATGGAGTGTACCTACTTTTCTTGGCAGCCCATTGGGCCTAAGTCCCCCTGCCTGCCTGAGCATGGCCATTGGGCCTGAAAGTCAAAGCACATGGGGTTTAGTACAGATCTTAATGATCCACTATACGATACTATCCAGGCTGCCGACCAAGTTGTCCATCTGTCCATCCAGCCATACATTCTGCCTTCTGACTGTAGATCGGTCAAGTCTGAAAACCATGCCAGGCCGATGGGGCTGTACAATATTGAACCATCCAGGGATCTTAGTGACAGATCCATCCATCTTTCCACTGATATGGCACGGCCGGTGCTGGGTCACTACAGGGATCTTATTGATAGATCCGTCTGCTTTACCACTAATATGGCAAGGCTGGTACCAGAGCTATACGGGGGAATCTCGGTGAGATCTGTCCGTTTCTCCACTCTTTTGACACATCCAGTACTAGCCTTGTATGGGGATCTTAATGCAAGATCAGTCTCTATCACTACTTCTACGGCAGGGCTAGTTCAAACGGAGCCATCCATACGGTCATTTACATGGTCCACAACAGCACAGTCCATGCTCCCGGTGAGCCAGCCTCAACTTTGTTTACAACCTACCCATTGGGTAGGTACCGAGACTCATATAACAAAGACAACATTGCCTCTTCCATGCCGCTGGGCATATTCTATTTGGACCAGGATGTAGAGGTAGACCAAGATATCCCACACAGTGAGTATGTGGACCTTCCTGACAATCTATCCTACTTCAACCCAACTATGGAGAAGATGGAGTTTAGCTTCAAGGCCACGGTGGAGGAGATTTATCAAGTGTTGCCAGCCTCCAAATGCCCCTCACCCCCTTATCACCACACAGGCCTGTAAGGTCAAGGCTTCTATGGACTTACAAGAAGAGGAAGTTCTGTCACAGCCAGAGAAGGCCAAAATCTTGCAGCAGGAGATCTGGTCACTAATTGACAAGCGGACGGTGGAGATTGTTTGCAAACCGCAATCTCCGGGATTCTGTTCAGGGCTTTTCCTTGTACAAAAAGCCAACGGCAAGCTCAGGCTGATTATCAACCTGAGATGACTCAATCAATCCTATGGGTGAGATAATATCATTCCGGAGTCAGTGGCACAACTACAGTTGGCTCACAACAGGGATTCCTCTGGAAAAGCCCCAACTGGAAGTTACAGTATGTATGGATGCCAGTATGTATGGTTGGGGAGCCCTCCTGTTGCCAGGCTTCAAGACTGCCATTGCCAAATGGGGACTGGAAGATATGGCTCTCCACATTAAACTTCTCGAAATGAAGGCTATAATCAGTGCCTTTATTTTCTGGAAAAAACAACTCTGCAGGAAAGTTGCCTTAATTATGTCAGACAACTCGGTGGTGGTGACCTACCTCTTCAAGCAAGGGGAAACCAAATCACCCGACTTGTGCATTCTGTGCAATTCCTGCATTGGTGCTTCTAACTCAACTTCACTGTACAAATCAGAGACATTCCCGGCAGACTCAGTGTCCTAGCTGATTCTCTGTCAAGAAAGGGCCAGACCATTCATACTGAAGGGTCCATTGATCAATTGGTCTTTCATTGGATTTGCAGACTTTGAGGGCAACCAATGATTGACCTTTATTCAACAAGGTGGAACCACAGACTGCCCACCTTTGTCTTCACAACATTTTTCATCTTTTTGGAGGGCTGGATTCGGGAGGTAGCAAGCTTATATTCCTAATGTTAATGTATGTATTTTCGGAGAAACATAATTTACTTTAAAAATTTGCTTTTCCATAGTACTGCTCTTTTCAGATGAACCAGATATTTAAACATTTAGACTTGCAGTTGGATGTAGTGTATGACAGAATCTAGTGAATGCAACCAGTCTCACAAACTTTAATGGATTGCCATGAAACTTGGCACATGTTATGGTCATCTGTTATTGCTCTGTTTGACCTGAAGCCAAATGTAATGTGTGACAGAATCTTGCAAATGCAACTAGTCTCACAGACTTGAATGGATTGCCATAAAACTTGGGAAATGTTATGGTCATCTGTTATTGCTCTGTTTGACCTGAAGCCCAATGTAATGTATGACAGAATCTTGCAAATGCAACTAGTCTCACAGACTTTAATGGATTGCCATAAAACTTGGGAAATGTTATGGTCATCTGTTATTGCTCTATTTGACCTGAAGCCCAATGTAATGTGTGACAGAATCTTGTGAATGCAACTAGTCTCACAGATTTCAATGGCTCGCCATGAAACTTGGAAAATGTTATGGTCATCATCTGAAAATGCTCATGTATTGTCATGATAATTTGCTTACAAGTTCACCTGTTGACATGGAACATCTCTACTAGTGATTTTAGCTCTATAATGGCAAGAAGTCAGGTCAGCGGAAACATTTTTCACATGAAAGACAAACTGTGAGTGTAACAGGATGACATTGGATCTAGCAAAGACACTTAACACAGTCATGTGAATGAGATGTTTATATATAAATGCAAATTAATGATGAATGAATTTCTGACACCCTTCCTTCCAGCTCTCATAACTAAACTATAGCTGCTGAAAACCTTACCCTACTCATGGCCACAAAGTTCAATTACGAATACAACAAAATGTTATCGTTCCTCAATGGATGTGATGAAAGCATGGATTTTCAACAAGTAATCACAAATGATATCATTTGTCACTGGATATGATAAGTGCAATGAATTTTTCAACATATATGATTGATATATGGATTTATCAACAGATATGATCAATGTATGAATTTATTAACAGATATGATCAATGTATGGATTTATTAACATATGATCAATGTATGTATTTATTAACAGATATGATCAGTGTATGAATTTATTAACAGATATGATCAATGTATGAATTTATCAACAAATATGATCAATGTATTGTTCATGAACAAGAATGATGATTCATTAGATTGTCACACATGTAATAACATTGACTTTTATATACAGTATATATATATTTCAACAACAAATATACTGATGTTATCTCGTGGCAACCAGGTGATGACCCACAAATATTTCTGATCCTCAGTTCCCGACAAATGTTTAAGGAATGACTTTGTGTGGTCCACTACTCCCAGCCTGCCAAAGGATTACTCAAAAACTTCCCTATCCTGCAGACCTGTAGGTCCAGAATCTTTGGCCCCTCAGACTGAGTTAACCAGTATCATCCCTTGAACCAATGTCACCATTGCTCTCAGTATCTGGGTTACACAACCCCAGGGAGTTCCTTGACTCCCCGTAACAGCTAAAAATACAATAACTAAGCCATGTAATACATGAGACAGATTTAAGTACGAATACAGTTATATACATTATATATGCATTATATATGCATGCACATGAACTGACTTCATTACACTTTAAATTCTTTCATAAGAATGACTGTATGAGATTATTATTATAATAACCACATTCATAGATGAATTTGTCTCCATCAAGAATAATCACACTGGATTACAAAAAAACTCAATTGAATTCGACTTGTCTGTTCAGCTATAAAATGTCTAACCTGATACATACCTCTACAGCTGAAGATTGCTTCTGTAAAGTGGACAGCTTCCTGACAAGACTCATCTGCACTGTGACGATATTTAGAAAAATAGCCCTATAAGTACTATGATCGTGGTCCAATCCTCAGCCAGAGAACATGAGGTAAATGGAACCCACTCACTGCTGGCACTTTGTGCATGTTGCAGTGAGTGGACAGAAATTGGTATTTTGAAATTGCCAAGATTAAAACTATACACCCCCAGGTAATGTACATAGCAACAAAACGCATTTTTATTCATATATAATACAAAGGTATTTTCTTATAAACAATCCCATGACAGTGAGTAAAACACAAAAGAGCACAGCAAGAGGCTTGTTGTCTGAAAATGATAAGAGACAGAAAGATGTATCCCGGACAGCAATATTTGCTATTGGATTGAATTCTTCTACAATACACATAGGCACGAAGATTCTAAATTTAATTATTTTATTTAGACTGTGTTTAAACTGGCCTCAGTGATAGAGTTTGAGATTCCTCCAACACACAAACAAACACATTCTGTTCAGTCAACAGCTGACTGTCAAAACATTTATTATTGAGGCATACATTTTGCTCCATTAAATTTGTCTGATAGCCTTATTATTACTATTTATTTCAAATTGCCACAATGTATTCACACACTCCAATAACAAGTTGAAATTAATCAATCTTTAGTTTCTGTGTCCTTGTGAGTTATCAGCCACTCTCTCTCTCTCTCTCTCTCTCCCTTCCTCCCTCTTTCTCTGTCTCTCTCTCTCTGCAACTTAGACAAGGAATGGGTCAATTTTGGGTCTTTGAGTGGAGTTGACAGACTAATGGAGAGAAGATACCAAGATAAAATAACAGGAATGAAAACCAGAAAGTGGCTGTCTAAGAAAGGTTGCTTTTTGGAAGGTGGTCATTTTCACTGGAAGCTGAAATGTTTATACCTTGAAAATAAAAGCAGTGTAATGTCTATTCCAGTTACACAGACAAAATGAAGGTGCTGACATTTACTTCAGATGATTCTTCAGCTAACAGACTGGGTCTGCCTAAACATTCCAACAGGGGCAACAAGTCCACCGGTAGATGTAAAGTCTCTCTCTTTCTCTCTCTCTCTCTCTCTCTCTCTCTCTCTCTCTCTCTCTCTCTCTCTCAAACACAGCAGATAAGCTGCACATTTCTTATAATAATTAAAAATGTGTCCATAAATTCAGCTTGTTGACTAAAAGGAGGTAGCTAACGGTATCAGTTTTTTATTGGTTGATTTGTGTAAGATTTGATCTAATAAATCTAATAGTATTTTCTAAATGCTTTTGACTCTGGTCACAAAAAAAAGCATATGAATCTTAACTTTAAACTGAAATCAATGAAATGCTGAATTAATTTCTTTTTTCCAGGCTCTAAAATTTAAAAAAAAAAATTTATTTGATGTTCTCTCTTTTGCTGCATATCAGGAGTAATGTCTCTATAAATGATATATTACGTCAGTAAGCAGTGTTCCCTCTGACCTTCATATTTTTTTCACCAACACTTCACCAAACATTGTATTTTTCACCATTTTGATACATTTTTGCCATAATCCCTAATAAAGGTATATTCTAACTTGAACTGCAAATCCACCATTTGTATTTGTAAAAGAAGAAAGAAAAGAAAATTGATCTGAAAATATAAATACACCTCTCTCACGATAACTTGCACCCAGATAATTCGCGAACCCATTTATAATGTGGGTCAGGCATGTATCCCTTTTTTTTTTCTCTAGAAAATACCTAAAATAATTGGCACCTGTTTGTTGAACATGAAGAAAATCATGATCAAAACTAGTAAATGAAACTTGTTTTATTGTCGCAAATGGTGGTTAGTGGCCAGAAATCTGATTCAACATTATGAAATTCGCAACGTTTAAAAAGAAGTTATATATTTGGTTAAATTTTCTATACAAAAAATTCATCAGTACACAGTTAAAAACAATATTTGCCAATATTTCAATCCATGAAAATGTCAGTAATGCATACTAGTGGCAGCACTTTAAGAAATAAATGCCAATTAAATAAGTTTTGTCAAGTGAAATTCGTGTTTTAGTTCTATCTTTTAATTTGGTTTCAGTGTAATCATCATAAATGCAATATGCCCTCTTGTATTTCAATGTGAAAAGTGTCAATCTACCATCACAGCTATGTCCATTAGCGTTTCTGAGAACCTAATTAAGTGCCGATTGTATTTTGATCTCTGATTTGCAGAAGTAGTTGCTGTATTGTTATAATCAACTTAAATTAGACCAGCTTTGTATTATCACATTATTATGTCTTTTGTATCTAATCAAATAGAGGGAGTGGAATAATAAAAAAAAAAAGTTAAATGGCATGCAAATCCTATCCGCATAATAGCTAGCAGTCACTGTAGTATGTCAGGTCAACTCATTTCAATTGACCAGTTGAACACTGTGATAAATATTATCATATAGGTAACATAATTAAAGTATCTAACTTTAATCTGTGGTTTATCATACTCATTTGCAAGTGTGATCAACGATAGCAGGAGAAGCAAAGTGAAAGGAGTACTTGGTGCATGAAAAGCTTTGTTTCACAAATATGGTTCATTATGGAGAAACGAGTTCCAAAGTTTGTTGTGAACTACAAATTTCCGAATTGGCACACAGAGGTTTGCTCAAGGATGAGCAGAAATTTCACTATTACTTGCAATGAAATTGCAACATCATTATTTTACTAATAGAACAATATTTTTTAAAAAGCGAGTTTTTACGTTGACATTTGTTGTTTCACAAATTAAATGTCCATAGTTATTTTAAAAAAGGAAATCTTGTGTGCTATAAATCAACAATAACACTCGAGTATATCCACATTCACATGCAAAAAGCAGCAACGTAATACACAATGTTTTAAGAGGTACTCGTGATGTGTCTAAAACCTCTTGGAGTAATATTTTTAACGATCTTTCAAAGGTTGGTGATTTTGAAATAAAGGTAATTTATACAGAAAAATGAGCAACTTCATTAGAAAAAGGATTTTATTGACAATTATTCCCAGCATGAATATAAAACGAGTATTAAACCATTTAACAACCAAACCCACCCCCAACCCCCCAGGTCTGCTCGTTGTCGATGTCCAGTCAGGACAGCATCCCCTTCTTAAATGTTCAAAGGCCCCTCAGTAACTCGCGCCCTCGCTTAAACTGCAGTCTGTGTTTTGGAACCCCATAATGCACGAGTTATCGAGGGAGAGGTGTAAGTGGTACATTATTGTCCTTTATTAAACAACTTGCATGTTAGTTCAGAGGTACTTATAATGCATAAAAAAAGAAAGACCAAAAAAATTTGTTTTGAAGGAAGAATTTCCCCTTTTGTATGCTGAGCAAACAACATAATGCAAGCAGCTGCATCATAAATTGTGGTTATATGTTTTACAGCAGTATTGAATTAAGTGCAAAGCTGTGAAGCAAATTATTAGCCATTCAGCAAAAATAAAACATATTAAAAACTCACATACACAGATTTTCACTAGCAGCTTGCAAAAACTTGACTCATTAACATTTAAGGTCTGAATCTGCATCCAATCTTCTATGAACATGAATGTTTTCTTTCATTTAAAAAAAAATGAAAGTAATTGATAAAAAAAAACAAAATTGAATTTGAAATGTGCCTTATTCTTCCTTTATTTTTCATTGTGTTTTCCAATTCCAACATGAAATCTTCAAGTATAAATGAATTTTTACCAAACTGTACTGACTAAATGAGCAGTGCAACAGTCTATCATGTCTAGAACTAAGCATTATGAGAAGACACTAGGAGAGGTGTCATAGTTAGTAAAGATTGCATAGCACTTTGATAATCATGCATTTAAAAATGGAGGCCTGAGCCAGTAATCAATCAACAAATCAAAGTTTTCTTTCTTTTTCCTTAAAACACTAGGATCGATAGTTAATCTAACTTAACTTTGATTTTCTAACAAATTATGCATACTAGGGCACAGTAATTTTGACATTATTTCATGTGTATGTGTGCAAATTTTATGTAACAAAGCCAACATGTCTTTCAAATTAATATGCCATGTATTTGATTTAAAATAAAATGTCAACCCAATTAACTCTGGTGGACTGTAACATCTGATTAAATTTTATATTAAAACATAGTATGTTTGTATGTATAGTATATATATGCATGTGTGTATGTATAGTATATATGCATCTGTGTATGTATTGTGTATAGGCATGTGTGTATGTATAGTATATATGCATGTTTGTATGTATAGTATATATGCATGTGTGTATGTATAGTATATATGCATGTGTGTATGTATAGGGTATAAATGCACATTATTACAATTCAGGCTGTATAGTGCTGAGCAAAGGATAGTTATAAAAAATGGCAAAGTCAAACACCTTGCCAAGAAAGACAAACCCTTCCAACCCAAAGTAATTATTCACCATGAGACAAAAAAATAAAAAGTAAACAAAGGCATACAAAACAAAGATTAAGACAAACAAGTGTAAAATCTTTACAATGCAAGGTCAAATTTTCTTCTGTTTAAACTGCAATCTTTTGAAAAGTCCAAGACCTTATCAGTTGGAACACCATCACATACCTACCAAGTCACAGCATGTCACATGAAAACACATTTTGGAACTGCTGAATCCCCTTCACACACACACACAGAGTCCTGTTTGGAAAAAACAACAATTCCAAAAATTCATCTATATTAAGGAGGGGGAGTATTCTCAAAAACACTAATACAGTTGTTGTATTCAAGGAATATCCTGATATGGGAAAGTTTTTAGAGATTATTCATGCCTTCAGCTAGGTATAAACAAGAAATCAACAGGTTTTATTGCACAGTTTATCCAGCGGAATGCACTGTAGCTGCTGTTGAAGTGACATCCTAACAGCAGAATTTGGAAAGAAGAATTCAAGGAAGTAACTGGGAGATTATGGTTGAGTGCAGTTTGGAACACTCACCCAGAAAATGAACATCACAGAAAAGATCAGGAATACAATAGTACAGTATTAAATAAATTATTTTTGTACTGGATTTTGGGCATTATCTTTGGAAAATAAAAGTAAAAAAAAAGAATAAGCCAAGCTAAAATAGAAATAGAGAACAAAAATGGCATTGATATGCCATATATACTTGCTTATAAGTCGGATCCAAATGCACACAGTATAGACCCAAATCTGCCATCGCATAATGTGCCGGCAGATCTGCGTTTGTGCAGTTTGTTAGGAGTAATCAGTAGAACAAACAACATAGACCCTGAACTGCTGGTGCATTATGCAATGGCAGATCAGGTTCTATGTTGTTTGCCATTGAACTTGACTTATAAGTGAGTATATGCAGTACTTACATTCATAAAAAACTTAGTATGCTAAAATGGCTGGTTATTGTGACATTTTTATTGTTGTGTGTAAAGGCCAAATAATTATTGGTATTTCAATTAATAATTAATATCTATCAATATTTTTCCCTTAAATTTAAAATTCCTGCAAAATATAAAGACAATTAGATCCATTAAACTATACTGACAACAAATTCTTATTCAATATAAATTTTCCTTGAATTAGGATGGAAACAGGTCAAAAAGCCCCACTGAAAACTTGCCCCCAACAAAAATGAACGCACTTTTCACCAAATCGCCCCCATTGCAAAATCGTCACCAATTGAAAAGCACCCGCACTTTTCACAAAATAGCACCCATTCCAGTCAATAATGCCCCGTGCGCTTCATTCTTTGCTTTTATTATAACCTAAGAACCTCAGAATCATAAGCGGCCTTTTAGTAATATTTGAAGATTTCACCAGGCAAACATGCTAATGTAATGGTTAAAAATATATATTTTTTTTTAAAAAGTGAATATATAATATAAAACAAACACTTGTAGTTTCTTTATTTACATATTTATTTTGTTAGTGTAACTAGATTCAATATTTATTTTAAAAATTTAAAGTTATATTCTTTTAGCATACGACAGGATAAAAGTTACATGAATCAAAACGATGGTGTATGCACTTGATTAATTGCACCTATTTATTTGAACTGAATGAATGCATGTATGTAAGGCTGGGGGTTCTGGGGTATTTTTATAGGAATCGATTTAAGCGTTATAGATGACCACTCCCCGCAGGTGCACATGTGATCTCCAGTTAATTATCATATTCGATGTATGAATTCACACAAGAATCTCTCTGATCCACTTTTTTGTTTTGTTTTGTTTTTAAATCCAGATAAAAAAACAAAACATACATCTGTTCACTTTGGTTGAAACAAAAAGTTGTACACAGACTGCAAAGAATAGAAACCTAAACTTTCATGTGGCTTAATTATACTCATTGCTTTGAATTAAACCTTTGTTTGTGTTATGATTATTTTTGTGCACAAAAAGACAAAGCATCAACCAATCTTGCAATGGAAAGACCACAATGAGCTACAAGCCTTTGAAGCCAATTGAGAGTTTATTTGGTGCAAACTTGTTTTGAAATCAAAAACTTGGGCAAGCCGAAAAGGAAAATATATAACCTCGTTTTAATCTGTCATCTCATAAACACAATGGCTAGTGACTGTATAATGTAAGCAAACTGTTAGACCAAGGCAAGAAGATGTCCAGTGTGATGGTTGTGAAAAGTGGCAGCACCATACATGCAACAGAAATATATCTAGAGATATGTATAAGTGTGTGGTCAAAGGTAGTGAGACCTTGACCTGGTTATGCACCAGCTGTATGCCCAGACCCACCACATAAAGTACCAGATTGTCATAATTGCTGCCAGAACACACCTTTAAATCTCATGAACGTTCCTCTTACATACATGATTTCGTAAACATTTATTGTTTCTATGATTAACAAACATTTCTAAGTTCGATTCAGGTAATGTTGTTACTAAGGTGCAGAGAAACACGGCCGAAAAAGGCTGCCAGAAAACACATAATAACTCCCGGAAAGCACCTTGAAATTTTATAAAGTGTCATACTGCATGCATGATTCTGTAAACAGCCAATATTTCTATGATTATGAAATTTTTAAGTTTGATTCATGTAATATGTTGTTCCTAAGCAGCAGAGAAACACGGCAGAAAAAGGCTGCCGGAAAACACCTTTAAATCTTATAAAGTGTCATATTTCATACATGATTCTGTAAGCAGCCAATATTTCTATGATAATCAGTGTTCTAAGTTTGATCAGTCAATGGACATGCTGTTACTCATCTGCCATGAAACGTGACCAAAAATAAAATAATGCATCTCTCTCTCGATTTTACTGTGTTTTCCGGTCTATCTATGCACTGTGTAAAGGACAGGACTCCCAAATTTGTATATATATAATATTATAGACTTTTCCAGTACCCTGAAGGTCGAAGCAAAAAACAGTTAACTAAATTTCAGTTTGGTAAACATTCTAATTCTAATGAATTGAGTAAAAAAGGTAAGAACAAAATTAATCAAGGTTTAATTCAGCAATGAATTATAATAGTAAAAACAATCCATTCCAATTATCCTTAATAATACGTAAGTATTAATTATCGGGGGTGCATTACCAATGATTAAAAAGATGATTAAAAGAGTATTATTCAGACATAGATCTATAAATGAACTTAACTGAACTAATAAAAAAGGCAAGAACAAAATCAATACCATGTAAAAATTAAATTAAATTTAGTGGGGGCGTTTTTGACATGATGCAAGTTTAAAATGGAGGCGATCCTGTGAAAAGTGGGGGCGTTTTTGACATAGTGCGCTTTTGAAATGGGGGCGATCTTATGAAAAGTGGGGGCGATTTTGCAATGGGGTGAATTGACATGTATTCATTAGGATGTGTGCAATGACCCTTTTTGACCACAAAACCCGCCATATAAAAGGGACGAGAGAAAAAAACACAACAATCTAGAAAGTATTTTATCTTCTTGTACCTGATGTTTATATTTGTTTAGAAGGGTTGATGTTCATAAATATTTTGAGCAATTCATTACATTTTTCAAACATTTACCTTTAGTTGGCACCATACAGCTGTAAAGTGTTGCTTATCTGGCTGTTCCCTAGTTCGTGTATGCACAGTAACTCAAGTTCTCTACCATCTAACATTACCAAACTTTATAAATAGCTTAAAGGAAGGCACTTAAAAGTGAAACAACTTTCATGGCTGGTAACTTTTGCATATAAACATTCTTTAAAAATTCCCATTTATTCTCTTTTTTTTTTTCTTTTTTTTTTTGTTTTTAAATACTTGACATGAGATTGGGGGTGGGGGTATTCCAATTGGTGATATAACTCTCATGTAAACAGCAGCTTGTCTCTATATTAGTCAATATGTCCTTGTTTCTATTACTGGTTTCTGTTATATTTCAATGAAATGACAAGGTACCTAATGTTTCGTTTTAGAAACAGTCTATACAGTGGTCCCTCATTATAACACTTTTCAGGGAAGCCGTAACAGTACCACAATATTGGTGAAGTCACCTTATACTGAGGTACATTACATGGAAAAATATAATTAACCCAATATAATGGAATCCATGACTACCTGTGTTATATCAGGGACTGCATTATTCTGAAGAACTTTATAGTGAGGGACAACTGGTAATGTTACAGTATTTATCTGTGTGCAACATGCACCTAGCTGCAAATTGTAGACTTAGATTTGCCAACATATCATACACTGACAGGTCAAGCTTTACGTTGTGTTCTCAAAATCATTAGTGGAACAAACAGCATAGACCCTGATCTTCTGGTGCATTATACAATGGCAGATCTGGATCTACACTGCTCTCAGGTGGGCACACATTCTCAACAAGCAAATACAGCAATTTTGATTTACTTACAGAAGCCATCGAGGGTTACCAAAAATCACCCTATCCTGAAGTTGATGACTTCATCACGACATTGATCACCTGCAGTGGAGCAGATGGCTGTATTCGACACTGGACATACTTCCAGAAGGGGGAACTTCTTATTTACGAGATTGTCCGATACAGATACTGCGAAAATATTGGACGGCAACACAAGAGTAACAACATTATGTAAGGAAATTTTTCTAAATTTTGTTGGTGGGTAACTATTCATATACAATAAACATGCATATATACATGGAAGCAAGTCAACCAGTGTGTAGTCCATACTGTTAGATAGTACATGCAAACAGTTTAAAACTGATCTTTTCAAATCAAACCACTTTCAAAACTGTTTCTTCACTTTGATTATTTATAGCATCACCTTTATTTTCTTGAAAGTGGTCTTTGTTGACATTGTAAACATAGAGAGACAATTAGAGTCACATCATATAGATGGGCACAGTATGTACATGTACCATACTCAGAGATGCTGCCAGGCCACGGGATCGCGGGTTTCTCGCAAAAGTGATAGAGAGTCACGCAACTTTTAAAAGCCAATGGGGGAAAGATCACACAAGTTATCTGTGCTTCCCGCGATTTCTCGAACCCAATGCGCGACTTTTTTATTTTTTGTTTTTTAATTAGGTTGATCAGATCGTCTTTTTTGACTTTTCTCCATGATCTCAATTAATCCTATATCTATGGAGAATATTGTTTGAATACAAGCACCTTTATGATGGAGATCTGTTGGAGTATTGCAGAAACTATGGAGGTATTCCGATTGAATTGTTTCCTGGTGCTGTGTAGTAAATTGATCCATCGATCGAAATGTCTAAAGCGCGACAGTAGTGTGTTATGTTGAAACAAAATATAACAGATTTCTTTAGGAAACTCAGCGAGATGGAAAGATCATCTGTTAAGGACGAAACTAGGGAGGATGAAATATCTGACGGTTTGTTGCCAACTGAACATAGCACAGAAAGCTGTGATACAGAAATAACTAGCATGATGTCGTTTACTATGGTTTAGGCCATGCAGAAATTCTGATACATTGACAGAAATATCCAAGGAACAACATGCCTGAATTGTGGAAAATTGTGTTTTGGATACCTGTAAACCAGTTCCCGAAAATATTCAGACTAGTCATAATTGCAGCAGTTCTTGCCTTTACGAAAAACTGATTGTGAAAGGTGATTCAGTTCTCAAAGCAAAATTCACACTACTCGGCGAAATAGGGTAACCACAGACCTTTAAAACTCTATCACTGTAGTAAGAAAATGTCAGAATATCTGAGAACAAAACAAATAAAATCCAATAAAGATATATAATTCGGATTAAGTATTTTTTTTCCCCATTTTTTTTCTCTAAGATATTCTGACATTTTCCTACTACAGTGATAGATTTTCAATGGCCATTGGGCTAACATCTGAAACAATAAATAAACTGATGACTATACAGATGTGTGTGGTCCAGTAAATTATTTTCAGTTTGCAAAGCCATATTTGAAGGGCTCTGATAAGAAACAAAGAAGAATATTTACCAGCTGAGCAACAATTAGGTATGCAGCTACCTTATACATTTATTGTCAAAGAAGTGATACAAAATCATTAAATGCTTGTTTTAAATTAGGTGTTTCTACACCTTATAATAATGTTGTCACCCATCTTCTACCATTCAGCTTTGTTTACCCTTGCCCCCCTCCCCCGATGATTCCCCCCTCTGAGGGTAGGTGTGGGGGACCTCCCCCTCTTAAGAAAATTTCTGGCAGCATCTCTGCATACTATGTACATGTAGCACATTATGTACATGTACCATACTATGTACATATAACATACTATGTACATATAGCACATAATGTACATGTAGCATACTGTGTACATATAGCACAGTATGTACATGTACCATACTATGTACATATAGCACAGTATGTACATGTAGCATACTTTGTACATATAGCACAGTATGTACATGTAGTATAATATGTACATATAGCACAAATCAGAATAACTAATAACATTATTGATATGATCACTGAAATAAAATTTCTAAATTGGAAAACATGGTTATTTGAGTAATGTTGAGTTTAGCAAACACATAGAAGAAGGGAGGTGTAGGCAAGGTTATAAGTGTCAAAAGCTGATGAAGATCTCCCAACTCAGAATCATTAACATTACATTATGAGTACATCCTCTACCACACCAATACAGCCCTATCTGGCTTGTTTTAGGAACACAAGTACTAAAATGTCGTCTGCTTGCCAAAGTGGAAGTTAGATGACTGACTTGGATGCCTTGTATCCTCAGCACTGAAATCGGTGAAAGGTATCTCACTACACAGCACTAGACCATACCTGCCAACCATTACGCTTTTGGCATAATCATTCCGCTTTTTTGCACCTAATTACGTCTTACGCTTGCCTGTATATGGATTACGCTTTTCTGGAACATTAAAAAATAATAATAATAAAGCAGTAAAAGGTTGTGTTTGTCATTTTTATTGTCATATCTTTATTCCCACACATCATATAAATCTGAGAATATTCTTTAAAAAAAAGAAGACAGCTGCTTAAGAATAGCGTAAGAATACATTTGTTATAGACCTTTCATGTACTTTCCTTATTTTTTATTTATAGCAGTTGCATGTGACCCATTTCCATGAAAACAGACGGGGTTTTTTCATTATAAAATTATTTCACAGATTCATTTTATTAATATACTGAATATAGTAGCGGTCCAGTCTATACTTTTAAAAAAATGGCAGCAGATGTTAAGTGAAACATGCTTTATCGATATGACTCTCGGATATTATATATGACTGAAAATTTTTAGAGAAGACGGGTCTTTTTAAACTTTAAAACATGTCGGATCAGAAAAAAGACAAATCAATAGTGCTTTACAAATTCAGAAAGATTAAAACGAGAGAGTAATACAACACTCGGGTTGAGCACATGGTAATGATTGTTCCAGAATTTGTGGAGTTGACTTATGATCACTCAGGAAAAGTTAGACACGTGGACTAGTTAAAGTGAGTGTTGCGTATATATAATTTGCCAATATGTTTTGTGGTTTGTATTCTGATCCTAATTCACGTGGATTTTGCCCATTTGTGACAAGAACTTTAACCAGCTGCAGATCCAGGTTAGTAGCAAAACTAAACATACATTTTTCATACAGTTTATTGTAATTATGGCATTTAATATATAGATTATGCTTTTTATGCTCAGATTACTCTTTTTTGCCACTTTTAGGTTTCGCTTATACCTCTGTAGGGGTTGGCAGGCATGCTAGACTCCTGGAAGTATCATGGACTGGAAGTTGATGTTTATCACCAGTACTGGCTCTTATGCAATCTGGTACTGACTACAGCTGTGCCCCATTCCTGGATGCTCAGTACCTGTCCCAGACCATCAAAGATTTGCAAAGTGAACACCTGGAGATAACCATATCCCAATATGGTCGGAACCCAGCATTGTTTACCATCTCACTCAACCTGTTGCGGCAGCTCATTTGTCACCAAGCTCTTCCTATGCTCACAAGTACCATCATCCTTTTTTGAGCCCACATTGTCCAGAGAGGATTCAGCCTTCCAAGCATCAGTCAGAGAGGTTTTCCAGCGACCAAAGTTTTTCCTGCCTCCACCTGCTCCGTCATTGGCCGCTTATAATGTTCCTGCATCCATCAGTTTATTAGTCATAAAAGACCAGTCAGCATTCAAACAACTACCACAGTCTGGTCAAGTCACTGATATACTATATTGTTTTGAGAGGCTCTTCGATCAAGAACCCCACTGGTCATGCTTTGGAGTCAATCTCTCAGATGGTGCATGTGCTAAATAGAGCAACATAACACGCACCTGGGCAAACTAGCCTCCAACCTCTTTCCCTCAATGAGAACAAGGGCCACAGACAACAAGACACAAGGAAGATAAGAATTGCTTCCGGCACAGTTTCTCTCTCTTCCAATCTCCCTGTCACAGAAAATGACGACATGATCATGCTGCCATTTCCAGACATCCCAGTAGGGGAAAGACTCCAGCACTTTGTCATAGAATGGAAGATACTCGGTCCTGATGATCCATGGGTCTTGCAAATCATCTCAGAGGGACTCCAGATCACTTTTGGCACCCTCCCCCATAGTCAAGGGCTCTTTTTGTAACAAAAGACCCATACAGAGCCAATGCTCTGCAGTAAGAGTAAGACTGCAACATTTATATATGTAACAGCTTAGTTTAGATTTCTGCCTGCAAACATTTACAAAATCAGTAACCATGTAAATGAACATGCACATGGCTGTCAGTGATGCCAGAACTACCCCTTCCAATTAAATGATACATTTCCACTTCTCCACTTTCGATGACTGTTTGGTATGATTTTTCTGTTAATTCTTTTTTTAAAGTTTGGATGAATTTCACATCAAATTTGGCATCACTAGGAAAAAGCTGAAGTTGACCAGAATTTGTTCTACTGCACATTATAAATCATTACACATCAGGTTGATTTATTGATAATTCTAAGAAAAATTTCTCAACACTACATTATTTACCTTTTAAAACAAAGAATCTCAGATGAGTAACATTTTGTATTAAGACACACTGTTTCAAATTTGCAAGCATCTGTACAGTTTCTTAGTCACTGTAGATCCTGCAAAAGTACCTTATGCTCATGTCCAGGCAGTATGTAGGTTACATTATTGATTTTTTCATGATGTACATATATGTACCAGTACAAAACAACATGTTGACAATCTTAAGGCTGTTTTACATAAATTGTCAAATATATTCAACAAAGATATGTCTTACAAACTGACATAATAAGAGGTAAAAATTGAGCAAGGTACAGCATTGCACATTGTCAGTGGCTTACATATCAATATCTGCCAGCTTCCAGCTTAATGCGCAGATTGGAGGAAAGGTTGAGTTTCAGATTGGTTCAGTTAAATGCCATAATTTCAGTTATTGTAAATCATGGTCAAATTTAGACATTTTGGTAAACATTGCAGCCTTAAGCAAGAGATAAACAACCTTCTCACAAAAAGGACATTTGAGATTGTTTACAAAGTAATCTCGCCATGATTTTACACCAGACTGTTCTAAGTCCCAAACGCCAATGGCAAGCTTCAGCCTCTCATAGATCTAAGCTCTCTACCATTTCATTCGGACGCCAAGGTTCAGAAAGGAGACACTAAGACTGGTTCTCAAAAGGTAGGGGAGAACCAAGTACCCAGACCTCTGCATTCTGGTTTAGGATTTTCCCACATGGTATCATCAATAAATCCACACCCAAGTCATTTACATTCTGGGCAAGTTCAATGTTCTAGTGGACTCACTGTTCTGATGGAACCAGCTAGTTCATACCAAATTGACCATTCACCTGCTTGGTCTTCATTAAAGTCTGTGCCTGTTGGAGTCGACCTCTCATGGATCTATAAGTGATGAAGTGGAATGCAAAGCTCCCAGCCTTCATCTCCCCAGTCCCAGATCCAAAAGCCTAGGCAGTTGACACTCTTTCCATGAATTGAAGTAGTCTTGATGCATACATTTATCCCCCAACCCCTCTGATCCCAGTGTTGCAAAAAGCAAGGGAATCAGAGTGATGTCTAGTCCTAATTGCTTCTTTCTAGTGGCAAAAAATTATGGATCATAGATCTATTGAACTTTGCAGCAGATATTCAGAGAAAAATTCAGTTTTTCCCTCACTGCTCAGCTAACTGAATGCAGGTGTTCCAATTGAACCCAGAGTTGTTGAACAAGCACTCCTGACTCATATCAAGCAAGCCCTCAGAAGAAAACATTTCTCCTAAGAAGTGGTGGACAGAATCGCTCAGGCAAGAAGACCGACCACTTTGAGAGGTAGTGGATAGTCTTCTTCCATTGGTGCTTGTGGAAACACATCTCTCCTTTAAAAGCCTCAGTACCACAGATAACTAACTTCTCTAGCTCTTTACAGAGAAGAAGTTAGCCACCATCACTGTAATGGGCTGCTGTGCCACAATTTCAGACACATTTCAACATCATGATAGGGAGGATATAGGCCAAAACAAAGACCTCTCCTACATTCTTGTGAACTTCAATTTGTCTCGACCAAAGGTTTTGGCCCTTTGTCCAAAATGGAATCTTCTGTGGGTTCTGACATAGCCGAATAAACCACCTTTCAAAACAATGTCTGGAACCTCCTTGACTCGCCTCTCATACATACAAAACCTACTTCCTAGTCATTCTTCACCACAGCAGTAAGGATCAGCAAGATACATGCCTTCTCAGTTGATTCAAACTATCTTCAGTTTTGCCAAGATGGTTCATTATCACTTCTTCAATCTGCATCAACACAGAACCTGTGCTAACCTTAGCCAGGATATCACAGGAGACTCAAAGTTGCTTCATTTACATTAGGGGACCAGAGACGGAGTCATCAGCTGGCTAAGGGGCTGTATCACCCTCTTTCTCTTACTTATTCTCTTGATGTACAGTACAGCTCACGTGATTTTTCGGAAGCCCACGCATCGCAGTGGGGGTGGAGAGTGAGTGGAGAGGATTAAAAAAAAACCTATCCACTATCACTCCACGAGTCCTAACGGAGTTGTTGCGGCGTCTTGCGGAGAATAGCCCTGCACACCACGCTTTCTCGCAGAGTCGCATCCGATCACCACCGCGGAGTGGACGTAGTCTCGATAATATGGGCGTGGTTTACTGTTTATTACCCATGCAAGCAGAAGTTGAGAGAGAGACCGGGGGGGGGGGGGCACCAATTTATCTATATCGTTGTCCCTCTGGGGAGCAAGTCGCTAACTTTTTTAATACTGAAAACACGTAGTAATTCAGTTAATTATAAATATTTCCTTGTTCTAACGAAGATAATGTATTATACATAGTGCCAAATCATATTTTAGATGATGATAGCGTAATGATAATGCCTCGCAAACTGTATTAATACTACATTTTGCGCAATGAATCTAATTTTTTTCTTCAATACTATGTTATCGGAATCTAAACATGCATTTATATCCTTTTTTCTTTTTCAGTAAACGGAATACAAAATTTTAATGATCATATGAAAGTCAGTAATATTGTACTAACTGCAATGAAAAGAACGATAAACATCGAACAAATTAATAACAAAGCTGCAGTCATACCTGACTGAAGTGAAACAAAATCGCACAAGTTCCGATGGTTACTCCATGCATGAGTACTCATTCACATATTGTACAATTTCTTCTGACATCCAGTCGCTTAAATAAAGCATTATTAATATTTTACATCATTATTTTATTTTTAACTGCACTATTTTGCATTAGTTACCAAAGTAGCGGGTTTTTTAAAATCACAAATGGTCGCAAAAGGTCATCCTAGATACATGTAGTTGACACGTGCAAGTAACCTTGCACAAGAGAAGCCATCAACACTTCTTGTTTTCTTTGATATTGACGTGTTAATTTCATGTTCTAACTGTTAACCTAAAAGTACAACAGCAGCGCTTCTGCGGGTTTGTTTTCTTTGCCATTGATTTGACAAACTTGTGCATCAGATGAAATTAATGTTTAACTTTTTCTTTTCTGTTCGTTTTCCTATTGCATACTATGCATAATACAGAAAAATAAGATGAATAATTTTAGATCATTACCTCTTCTTAGTATAGTTCCCCCCCTCTCTCTCTCTCTCTCATAAAATATGGAATCCAAAGCACTACTGCGCAAGTCATTGTAATCTATTAAATCTATTACTATTAGAAACTTTTTTTTTGTACATGCTTCAGTAAGAGTTTAAGTATTCCATGATTGGCTAGCTTTCTTCAATTAGCGGCCTCATCATTCACACTAAGCCAAAAATATGTTCCTACCATTAAAGTTTTTCATGATTCTGCTTATGTTTTGAAGAGTTTTTCACTAATGCGAGTTTCAAAAATAATGCTAAAATGCTTATTAATGTTAACCAAAATTTTTCTTTTTCGCTGCTTGACATGTCAACATTTTTAGTCAATCATCAGAATTAAAATATTAAAATCTGACTGATTATAAATCTCAACGAACACAAACTGAAATCTGGAAACGTTCAGTAGTGGTAAAAAAGTAATAACATGCTAGACATTATAGTGTTATGGAGCAAAAAAGAAAGGAATTTTCCCACCACTGCACAGGAACTCCCGAGCACATGCTCTAAAGTCGTGTGTGTGTTCATGGGCATCTGCAGGAATTTTCTAGGGGGGGGGGGGAGCTGAAGTAAAAGGGATATATGTATTATTTTTTTATAATCGGCATCCCCCCCCCCCCCCCCCCCCCCCCCGCAGACACCCAAGTGTGTGTGTGTGAGTCGCACGTTTTATCCACTGGGCCACAGTAACTCGAGCTCTCTAGCTGTACAGCAATATACCACATACAGAAACACGCTCAATAACCAAAGGCTCTAACAGTCAAAAACGGGAAACTGCATTCTTTAATATCTGCGTAAAAACAATTAAAAGAGTATATTTTATTTTTATATTTTCGCCGTAGAAAAATGAGCAAATAATAGGATACGCGTGGAGACAATACATCCATGCACAATGCTCTAAATTTGTTGGAAATTAAAATCTCTGAACATCTCAGAGTTTAGAATTTTCCATATTATTTTTCATTCCGGTAATAAGCCGAGTTCAGATTAATTACTAACAATTATCAAACTTCCGTTGTTAATGGCGGGACCATAATTGTGGCTGTAAAGTACAACGCGCCAAGTCAGATGGCTTCATGTGATAAAAACACTGTTCCCAAGCTGAAACTTACATCATCCGTTGATGCAAACCCTTGTTAATATTTTACAACAGTGTTCACAATGGTCACTGCCTTGATTTCTGTAGAACATCCGCTGAAGTAAAGTCTTTATTAGGGAGAGACAATTGAAATTTCCATGGGGGGGGGGGGGGGGTAAATGCATGAAAACAATTGTCTTTCTCTGATTTTTGTAGTATAAAAAGACGTTAATCTGTTCCATATTTCACTTAAAATAAATATTGTGATGAAAAAAAAAAAAAATCCCGGTCGAAAAAAACAAAACAACATATAAACCCCATATATTAAATGGTCGGTCGCTTTCAGTACACATGCAGTCATAATATTCAGCCTTGTGACAATGCTATTACTGCTTAATGACTAAGCACGTGGTTTGCATTTAAGTGTAAATTCAGTGTTTTAGGTTTGGGGGGGGGGGGTAAGCAGAAGCGGATGTCAATTTGGATTTTAATTGTCCATATCTCAGAGATATACTTTCCTTTGGAACAAAATGATAAATTTATTCTGCTTGAGAAGCTCAGTAATGTGTGCTTCTCATCAAGTCAGTGCATAAGTTTGTTTATATTTCTTTGAAATAAATTAAAATCATAAACTTATTGCAAAAGAAGTTGATCAACCTTTTATAAACAGTAATGTGTACTGAATATACAAGCCTTTTGAAATTATTTTTTTATTGTCCAAATATGATCGAAATAAAGACGACTGATTCTTCTAATGGTATCCAGTTGTAAATCACTCTTGACGTCTCAGTCTTTCCATAGCTGGTCTTCATTCATTGGCTGTTCAAATGTCAATCATTAATGTCGACTAGCCCCTCCACAGTGGAATTGACATCGGCGTGCCTGCCGAAACGTGGTGGTGATTTATAGGTATTTATACCAATTTATGCCTCCACCGCGGAGTGTTATCGTGGAGCTAAAGTGGAGGGGATTAAGTCCCCCACCGCGATGCATGGGGTTCAGAAAAATCACGTGAGCTGTACTGTATTATGATTGGGAAACGTTTTTGAAGAAAAAAAACTATTTTTCAAGTAAAATATGTTTATTCAATAATACTTACCCAATCATATTATGGGCACACTGTTCCAAGCCCTCCCTGCAGTTAAATCCATGGTTGAGCATGCACATCCATTGCAGTAGTAACTGGCAAATTGATGGGATTAGGCTTCAGTCCCACTATTCAAGGGGAGACTACCCTTTGACTTCCCCCTTGTCAAGCAGATGACTTTTTAGCACTTTTCGCTGCTAAAACACGTCTTGGATTTGTGAGGTATTGGATGTACTCCTTATTTGTATTATGATCACACAAGTATAATCAAAGAAACATATTTTACAACTAAAATTGGTGTCTAAATAATGTCTGAGCTGCTGTTATGCTCAAAATTTTTTGAACTACCACCAGTTGATTGGTATATGTCTTGGTTGGGCTAACTCAAACACCTGTCAGTTATTGATTGAGTTTTGTATTGGTTGATTGATTGATTGATTGGTTGTTTTACTGATTGTTCAACACAGTGTTTTAAAGTGCTTGTGTCAGAGATGAGAAATTCCAAATCAAATTGAAAAACAAAATAATTGGTCTGTTTGTAATGAGAAAGTAACCAGGATTCATGGATAAAATGGATTTTAATTTGGATATTCCAATAAATGATGTTATATTCACTTGAAGTAATTTTAAAACAAGAACAGCATTAAACAAGTTGGTACATTTCCATATTGACATATTCTACCCTACTAAAAAGTCATTTATCATTGTTAACATATATTATTGCATCTGTCTATTTTAGGGATATTAACAGTGAATAATATACATCTCATTAAAGAAATATGTGCATATTTAATATGTTCAGATTTCAGATGACTTTATTGTAGGATATAAAAGCAGTCGAAGAATATAGAAAACGTGAAATTCATTGATTAAATGATTGAAGCCATTAGATTTAAATCAACTTTTAGACTTGTTGATTCAATTAGCCTACTCAATATTATTTTGAAAATACCAAAGAATATAAAGTTAGAGAGTGATAAACTTAGAATAATGGCAGATTTTATCAATTGATAATTGATTCTAATGGTATACTTTTCTCTCTACAGGTATGTTGTTGACCTCCAAAAGGGAATGTATTACCAGAAATGTCATGACCCAGACTGCCAGATGCAGAATTTTAAATCTAAAAGTACGAGTAGAAAAAATGACTTTATACAATATAAATACTGTTCATAGAAATATATATAATTATCCACATACAATATTTTACTTTTACGTACTTGGGACTCTCCATTTTTAGCTCTACTGATCATAGACCAGGGGAGCTTATGTCCATCGTCCACCCATCTCTTAGTACAAGTTAATTATCACTACTCCTTCTAAACTACTTGGAGGATGGCCATGAAACTTTAAACACACATTCATACCATGACCTAGTTGGTCCTAAAGGAAAATGGTGCCACTTGGACATCCAATACAGCCTCCACAGTGGCCATCTTGGAAATCTTGTTATCACTACTTCTAATGAATTGATGGTCATATCAATATGGGGTTTTCATGAAAAGACTTCTTATGATGTCTAGTTGGTCCTAAATGAAAATTGTGCCAATCTGACATCCAATATGGCCACCATAGCAGCCATCTTGAAAATCTTATCACTACTCCTCCTGAATGGATGTTCATATCAACATGGGGTTTTCATTGAAAGACTTCTTATGATGTCTAGTTGATCCTAAATGAAAATGGTGCCGCTCAGACATCCAATATGGTTGTCACAGCAGCCATCTTGAAAATCTTGTTAGCACTACTCCTCCTGACCAAAAAGTCGTATATTGACATGGGATTTCACCAAAAGATTTTTTATGATGTCCAGTAGGTCATAAATGAAAACAGTGCCGCTCGCACATCCAATATGGCCACCACAATGGCCATCTTGAAAATCTTGTCACTACTTCTCCTGAATGGATGGTCATATCAACATGGGTTTTTCACCAAAAGACCTCATATGATGTCTAGTTGATCCCACTTGGACATCCAATATGGTCAACACAGTGGCCATCTTCAAAATCTTATCACTACTTTTCTAGAATGAATGATTATATCAGCATGTGATCTTCACTGAACGAATTATTATGATATCTAGTTGGTCCTAAATAAAAATGTTGCCAATTTGACCTCCACAATATCCATCTTGAAAATCTTCTCCCTATTTCTCCTAGATGGCTGGTCATATTGACATTGTGCTTTCACCAAAAGACTTCTTATGATGTCTAGTTGGTCCTAAATAGACATGGTGCCAATGTGATATCCAGTAGGGCCACCATGGCAGCCATCTTAAAATCTTGTTTTTGAGACTCCACCCTAAACGGAAATTCATACCAACATAGGGTTTTCACAAGAAGACTTCTTATGATGTCTTGTTTGTCCTAAATTAAACTGGAGACAGTCTGACATCCAATATAGCCATCATTCTGGCCATATTGAAAATCTTTAACTGCCACTCTTCTTAAATGGAGTCAAGTCAGGCATCGGTTGCTACCATAAGTAACAGGAGACAGTACTATCTGTGACTGTTGACCCAGAGTGGACATCTACACCTGGCTCCCTCTGAAAATTCCTTTTTGGTGGATCAGGCTGCTGAGCAGATATGCTCATCCCCTGGCTGTGAAGGCAGATGGCAATAGCTATGTGGACAGCGCAGGGCATCAGCTCAGGTGCAGTAGGAACTGATGGCCATCCACTGAATCCAGGCTTGTCTCCAGACATCTTGACACTGTCGTGCCACTGGATTCAGACAGGTCTGGATGAAAGAGTGAGGGTGACTCTGCGCAACTTTCCCTCACTTAAATCCAACTCATGTGCAAAGTCATGACACTATTCCCCTCCCCCCACCAGATACCTTCAAGTCTTGTGGCAATGGTCGAGTGGCAAAGCAGCAAGTGTGGATATACTGGGAGGTGTATCTGCAGACCTGCACATAGGTGGCTCAGGGCATAGGGTCACTTTTCACTGGACTGAAGCAGCAGTGGAACTCGGCAGCCCCCTGGCTGACTGAGCAGTCCTTTTTAGGATGACACTGCTCACCTCTGTAGCACGAGGAAAGGGCTAGAAATGGTGTTCTAAACATTGCCTGCTTCACGGGGATCCCACCTTAGTGGTCGAAAACCAAACAAAAGGACAAAAGTGACACAACTCACTATCGGTGCCTGGAACGTATGCACACTAATGGACAGTACATCAGCAGATAGACCAGAGAGAAGAACAGCTCTAGTTGGTAGAGAACTGGCCAGATTCACCATCCAGATAGCAGCCCTGAGTGAAACAAGGACAACTCACCGAAGTAGGAGCTGGCTACACCTTCTGGAAGTGGGACATGAAGCTTTTGTTGGGTTTGCCATGAAAACAAAGCTAGTCAGCAAGCTCTCAAACCTTACAAAGGGAGTGAATGACAGACTAATGCAAATGTGACTCCTACTGTCTGGAAAAAGACATTTAACTATCATCAGCGCCTATGCACCCACCATGACCAACCCAGATGAGACCAAGGACAAATTTTATGAAGATCTGGAGTCTCTTATTGCATAAGTACCAAAGGCAGACAACCTCATCATCCTAGGTGACTTTAATGCTAGAGTTGGCACAGATTACCAGACGTGGCCAGGTGTCTTTGGCAAAAATGGCTTCGGCAAATGCAACAACAATGGACTCCTCCTATTTAGAAAATGTGCTGAACACAACCTCCTAATCACCAACACAATCTTCCGCCTGCCAAACCATAATAAGACATTGTGGATGCACCCATGCTCCAAGCACTGGCATCTTATTGACTATGTCATCGTCAGGAGAAGAAACAGGCAGGAATGTCCGAGTGACAAAGGCTATGAGAAGTGCAAAATGCTGAACTGACCACAGGCTTATTGTCTTCAAGCTCAATATCCGGATTCAACCTAGCAGACAACCTCAAGGCAAAAAAGTGCCCCAAAAACTTATTGTCGCCAAACTGAAACAGGAGAATGTGAAACAGGCATTTGTCAAAGAACTGAGCAGCCAACTGGATACCATCAATATAAACTCCAAAATGTAGAGGCGAACTGGGCATCCTTCAGAGACTCTGTGTACTCACCTGCATCCAAAACTCTTGGTCCCACCACAACTAAACATCAAGATTGGTTTGATGAAAACAATTCTGCCATACAGAGACTTCTGAATTAGAAACATCAGTTACAGAAGGCCTATTTAGAAGACCGCACTTAATAACCTAAGAAGGCAGCCTTCAACAACATCAAGAGGACTGTCCAATGCACACTCAGAGAGCTGCAAGACTCCTGGTTGAGCAATAAGGCAGATGAGATTCAGTCCTCCGCAGACAGGAATGACATGAAGAACTTCTATGCTGCTTTGAAGACAATCTGTGGGCCACGGTCATCAGGAACATCTCCACTTCTGAGTGCTGACAATGTCATGCTGCTCACTGACAAAGAAAAGATACTTCAAAGATGACCAGAACAATTCAACAACATCCTCAATCAACAGTCCTCTATCAGCAAAGAGGCAATTGATCGACTGCCCCAAGTGGAAATCAGCATATCGCTTGCTAATCCCCCAACACTGACTGAAACTGTGAAACAATTGACCTGCTACCAAATGGCAAAGTACCTGGAGCAGATGCTACACCAGCAGAAGTCTACAAAGCCAGAGGCTTGCTCATGGCACAGAAACTGACTGAACTTTTCCAGTCAATGTGGACTCAGGGAACTTTACCCCAGGAGTACAAGGATAAATCCATTGTCCACTTGTACAAACAGAAAGGCAACAGACAATCCTGCGACAACCATCCAGGCACCTTGCCAGAATTATTCTGAATCATCTTGTGCATCACAGTTGTTCAAGAGCTCCTGCCAGAGAGTCAATGTGGCTTCAGGAAAGGACGAATGTGTTTGCAGCTCATCAACTTCAGGAAAAATGCCAGGAATAGAACTCCAACCTGTACATGACATTCATCGACATGATAAAAGCTTTTGACACAGTCAGCCTTGGAGGCCTTTGGAAGATCATGGCAAAATGTGGTTGTCCAGAGAAATTCATTGTGATGGTTAGTCAATTCCATGATGGCATGCTTGCTTGTGTCGCGGATGACAGCAAATCATCTGAACCATTCCCAGTCAACAATGGAGTCAAGCAAAGTTGTGTGTTGGCCCCAATCCTCTTCAGTATGATGTTCTCTGCCATGCTTACTGAACCCTTCCATGACGATGACACTGGGATCAACATTAAATACTGGACTGACAGCAAGTTCAGGAGACTACGGGCATAGACGAAGGTGCAGGAAGTGACTTCGCGATCTCCTATTTGCTGATGACTGTTTCCTGAATGCCAAATCTGAGTCGGGCATGCAACAGAGTATGGACCATTTCTCTTCAGCTTGTGACAACTTTGGTCTCACAATCAGTATCAAGAAGACAGAGGTGATGTAACAATGTCCACCGGGAAAGCCTTACATAGACCCTACCATCACAGTAAATGGCCAAACCCTTGTGGCAGTGGACAAGTTCACCTATCTTGGCAGCACACTGTCACATGCAGTCAACATTGATGATGAAACCAACACCCAAATTGCTAAAGCAAGTGTGGCCTTTGGCAGACTACATGCAAATGTGTGGGAGCGCAGAGGCATCAGTCTACAAACAAAACTGAAGGTCTACAAAGCCATTGTGTTGCCAACCCTGCTGTATGCTTGCGAAACCTAGACAGTGTACAAACATCATACCAAGTAGCTGAACCGTTTTCATATGAGCTGCCTGAGGAAACTGATGAGGATAAGATGGCAGGACTGGGTCCCAGACACTGAGGTTCTCACATGGGCAGAAATTCGAAGCATCCACACTCTGCTGATAAAATAACAGTTGAGATGGGCAGGCCACGTCACTAGGATGTCAGATGAGAGACTACCGAAGAAGATCTTCTACAGCGAGCTGAAGGAGGTAAAGCGATCTCAGGGTGGTCAGAAGATTTGCTTCAAAATTCCTTCAAGTCATCCTTGAAACACTTAAACAGTGACCCAGAGTCTTGAGAAGCTCTCAGACAGGATCAATCCACCTAGTGGAGTCTCATCCATACTGGAGCTACTGGCTTCGAACAGAGGTGAGTTGCAGAAGCAAAAGCAGCATGAATCTCAGAATTGCGGCACATCCTATACTGATCAAGCAAACCCAAGCAGCATCTCCTGTCCAGTGTGCCAGAGACAGTTCGAAGCACAAATTATCTGATCAGCCACTCACACACTCAAAAAAACCAAACCAGTTAGCGATGTCATGGTCATCTTCAAACTTGAAGGATGAACAACAACAACAAAAATTAACAACAACAAAATAAAAGGAAAGTCATTTTGACATGGGATTTTCACCAGAAGAGTTCTTATGGTGTATATTTGATCCTAAATGAAAATGATACAAGCTGAGCCTCAATATGGCACCATGGTAGCCACATTGAAAGTATTGTTATCTGTACTTCTCCCAAATGGATGGTCATATCAACATGGGGTTTTCACCAAAAGACTTATTTTGATACCTAGTTGGTCCTATATAAAAATGGTGCCAATCGTAAATCCAATATGGCTGTTCATACTGACATGGGGTTTTCACCAAAAGACTATGTAGCAATGTCGGCTTGGATCTAAATGAAAATGGTGCCAATCAGACATCCAGTATGTCCACCACAGCAGCTTATTTGAAAATCTTGTTATCACTGAAGAATATCGGGGATGTTTCGACACTTAGCAGTTAAGAGGAAGAAATGGTCTTATCTTGAATTCCTGGAAATTCTTTTCGACCAGTATAACATCAGTCCCTTCAAGGGATTCTTGTTTTTAGAAGTGCTATATAAATAATATTAGGACTTTTCAGGGGCTGTAGGTACTGAAATCCTAAGAAACACACCTGACTTTAAACGGGGGTAGGGTGGGGTTGGGGGGTATTCCATTTTAGCCAATTTTCTAATCACATCTGTATTTTGTATGCCTTGTTCCATCTTGAATAATGAAACTAGTATTCTGTTCCAACTCTCCATGAAGTCACATACTTTGAAGTACTCACTTTAATCATCAGTATCAAAACTTATACAGTAAAACCTGTCTTGAAAGACCACCCCTTCTGCCAGCAAAAAATGGTTTCTCAAGATAGGTGATTGTCTCATAACAGGTTTGTACAAAAGGACCAGTTTTCAAGATAAAAAAAATTCAACAATGTTTAAGAAGGAAAAATACCCATAATCACTGCATATGAATTGTATTCTTCATTCATAGTACTTGTTAAAATATTGCATGCTTATAAGAATGAAAATAATTTTATATAGCAATAAAGATATACATCTGTCATAAAACATTCACATTTATATTTGAAGATCACATGTACATGTATTAGCATATGAATTGAAAAATTAACTAAGTTAATATTTGTTAATCATGTCTGTAAGTTAACTTCACTTGTTCATAAATTTTACTTATTTAAAATGTAGCATACGTATTGTCGTTATTTATGAGAACACTTACTCATCCTGTGTGTGAATTGCACAGTTATCTATGATATAAACTTGTTTATTATGCCTATAAATTGCAAAAACAACCATGACAAGACATATTCATCCTATATCAATGGTAAATCTTTTTTATCCTCTTTATCAGTTTTCTTTAAGAAATCATAAATATTTGTTTGTTGGCATTGTTTACACAGCTGATTGCTCTGAACATGCATCTCCATCTCTGAGCACAGCAGCCAGATTTCAGAATTGCCATGGTGCAAAGCATGGTGTTTAATGTCATTTCAATGTTGCACGACTGAAGCATGTGAAACAACCTGAGGCAAAGTTACACCAGCAGATGACTCATTGCCACTGTCACAATCAGCAGTTTCTGAAGTGTGTGTTTTCCTCTCTGCAGAATATTCTTCTCCCATTCTGACTCTGAGATAACATTTGAAGTTCCATGTCTAATTCCATTGATGGATGCATATTTTGCTCACTCTCCTCACTCTCTGGATACATGTCCTGAACACTGTCAGAAAAGCCACACTTTGTAAAACACCTTTTAATGGTGTATTTAGAACATCCCACACAGACTTAATCCACATAATGGCATCATGAATAGTGACAGTTTTAGCAACGTCCAATTTGAAAAGAATGTGTTGTAACAGTTTCTTCTGATAGTTCATTTTTACAGCTAGAATGATCCTAGCATCACAAGGCTGTAGTTTTGATGTAGTATTTGGGGGCAGAAACACCAGTTGTACATTGCTGAATGGAAGATTTGGTTGTTGCTACAGTTGTCCATGATAAGCAAAATGTTCTGATTTTTCCTCTTCATTTTATTGTTGATTGTTGTAAGCCAGTTACAAAAGATGTCTGAGGTCATCCAAGACTTTCTGTTGGATTTGTAGGTGACACCCAAAGATGTTAAATTGAATAATCTAAAACATTTTGGGTTACATGACTTGACTCTATAGAAGGGATCAAGTATTTCTCCTGTTGCACTACATGCTAGCAATAGTGTCAACCTCTACTTTGCTTTCTTTCCCCCTTTGTGAACATCATCTTTCTGCACTAGTGATCTGTCAGGTAGACCTCTGTAAAAGAATCCTATTTTGTCAGTCTGGAAAATGTCACAAAGCTCATATCCTTCAGTGATGGATGGTATTCTCTTTTTTTCTCCAGTCTTCAAGCGTCTGTAAATTGACATCAGCCGATTCTCCAATGAGTACACTAGCTGTAATGTTGTCCTGATTCTTAAAGCTCTCCAGCCACCCAATAGATGCAGTTATCATTACTCAGTTCTGCGGAGAGAATAATTGCTTTTTCCTGAATCAGTTTTCCACTTACTGGTATATTTTTACTCCTGGCAACAACAAAACCACTCACATACTCGCTCATTCAGATCAGCATACACTGTCCATTGTGCCTGGACATCATTCTGCCATTCATTTCTAATGGACTCCTTGTATCTTATAACACTGAATCTGAGTTTTACCGACATTTTGAATGGCTGCTATTTTGAGAGTGGTCTCCTCTTTTTCACTTCTTTCAATTACATTAATTAATTCCTCCAGTGTTAACATTTTTCATCCTTTTTTTTTTTTGAGGTTCAGCCATTCTTAGCAAGGTATTAGCATAATCAGTGATCAATTGTAATAATGACTGTAGTGGTTTTGATCAGTCTTTGGGTAAATATGAAATATATATGTACCAATGAATGAAATCAAAAGACATAATTAACTCATCCAGAAACAGAATACATTTATTTAGAGACAACAGTTAAAGTCTTAATTCACTGACGACATAATATGGATTAACTCGATAAACAAAAGGTCTAAATGGCTGCACTAAGGTGAAGAGATGATGGCATGATGTGTGGGTTGTAATCACTGTAACATCAAAAAAAGCAACAAACGACACAACCATTTAACAATGACAATCATATCTGGAAACAGTTGTCACTTACTAGTATTAAAGACAAAGACAGAGACCTCATTCACCCCAGGCATTATGGATTAACTCCAAAGACAATGAACTCAACTGCTACATTGAAGCCATTTAAAAAATATTTCTCGTTATGACATTATCAGCATTGTGTGGGTTTTCGCAAAAGATAAAGAAACAATACAAACCTTTGAACTGACTATGTCTATGTACATCCATGATTATTCCCTTTGAAGAAAGAATGGGTAATCACTATGGGTATTCACATGACTTTGGCACTATACAATGGCAGTTAGTGAGATGTACTTTAGTCTGGTTTACAGTCTATAACAAATGACACTATCTGCATGACCTGTAAAATTCAGAAGACAGGTAGCCAGCCTAATATTTGTTGTTGTTTAGAAGAGTCTGGGTTTTTTTTTTATGTGGTCGTGGTTGAAAAGGATTATATAATGGTCAGTGGTGTTTGTCACAGTTAATGCAGTATGGTCATTCATGGTGTTATTTAGTACAATCTGCACTTTGCCTGTGGACCCTCCTAAGCATTCATGTTTACTCTCTACTTTTTCAATGCATTCATTCATAACATTACGATTGTGAATGTAAATGACAGGTGGTTGCTCATAGCAGAGGTTGCTTAAGACAGGTTTTACTGTATAATCATGATGAGTTTAATTTTCAGAATTATTGTTTTTCGTTTGACAAATTTATGACTCTTGTTCAAAACTATTGTGTTTTGACCAAGACATTGTTTCATTCACAGAAGACACAAATTCACCATACTTGCCTATTTAATTTTCCCCTCAGACAGATTTTATATGTTTAAATATCTTTAATGACAGTTTTCACGGCTGTTTTTGTTTTCTGTTTAGATTACCCTATCCCAGAGATGGCACTACCAGCTCATTTTTTTGACCAGGAGGATGAAGACTTTGAATTTGATTTGGAAGATGAGGACCTTTTGAATGCAACTGCAGAGATGGAAAGAAGCTATGTGGAGGAAAAAGCCAGAGGTGATTCTCTTTCTCAATAACCAACTTTAAACCTATCTGTCCCGAGCATTTTTGCAAAAGTGCAGGATGGGGTATTCAGATTTCTTTCCATCCATTGATTTGCCCCTCTGTCCATCAATTGCTGACACTTTCAATTCCACTCTATAACACTGAATTCATTTTAGATAAATTGAGAAAACTGGCTACTTACCGGTACATATAATTATCAAAGTACGTGTTGCTTACCATATTTAAGGCCCCAGGTTTAAAATCAAGGTCATAAGTGAGCATTTTCATTTGTATTCTTTCCACCCTTTAAAATACTTATATTCAAACAAAATGAAAACACATGTAAACTATACATTTCAATGGAAGGATATATATAATATGGTATAGAAATTAAAGTATGCATGAATTAACATATAAAGCACTTAAATGTACAAATGGACCAAACTGATCACATCTTAATATTTTAACAAACACAGAGAACTGCTGTAAACTGAAAACCCCTAAAACTAAAATTTTCAGACGTGAGAGAATTCACTGTACAATGAATCACTAAATTTACCAAAAATGTAAGGGTACTAAAATGTTATTTTAAAATATGCTTTAATTTCTCTCAGACTCCTGTGATTCAGAGGTTCCTATGGATCAACTTGCTCAGGTCACTGATAATGGGGAATCAACTGATGAGGACCTCGTCACTGCACTGGACAGCTGGGAGAAACAACAAAAGCAAGGCTCATAACCTCTTAACATTCATTCTCCACCGTCACCCCAACCCAGCCTGCTATATGGTGTTTTACTGTATGGTCAGTATTCTTGAAATCATGACAGGCACTTTTTTTTCCCCTTTCCAATTTTTTTATATTTAGGTTGACTGAATAACAGACTGTACAATAGTATATTTTATCCTTGCATGTTGGGTCTTTTTTTATTTTTTAAAAAAAGAAAGAGATATTGTGGATCATTCCTAAAAGAAAGGTAGCTTTTTTAGTACCACAGTTCTGGTGCACCACTTCTTACCTACTGCAATTTGTGTGCACAATTCACACCAAGAGTTCATTCATGGAACATGCTTTCACAGAGGACATATGAGAATCTTCTTGAATGCTGGGAAGAAAAGGTTTCTTTCTTAACATACAGCAACTTGTGTTGCTGTAAAGGTTTCATATTGGATAATCTATACAGTGAAACATCAATTATCTGAACTTATAAGGAGACCTGGATTTTCTTCTGATAATTGGTTCTTTGGACAACTGATAAATTTATTCAGAAAAATAAATTGTGTATCTAGGGGACACTTTGTTGGTCTGTATGATTGAAATGTCCAAAAGAAATGCCATCGGTATAATCAACATTATACTGTATTTCTTTTATTTACTTCAGTTTTTGAGATTTTTAAGAATTATGGTACATTACATTTGTTAATCACATTTCTATACTGTGTCATTCATATCAAGTAATGATTTTCTTTGTGCTTTCTTGAAACACTCATATCATAGGGTTTAGTGTTTATGTATTTTTATGGTTGAGCCCGCCTTTGCAGAAGCTCAACATAGCAATAACTTTGGTGTCCGTGTGCATATCCATACATGTCTATCCACACCCTAGATAAACCTCAATGTTAAAAGTGTTTTTACATTAAGCTCAGTATTCATGTTTTTACTTTCTAGCTAAATAGAAGGCGGGCTAGACAAAAAGGGGGTCAGTTTTTTAATTAGAATCCTTAATATAAGTTAGTTATTCATGCATTTTATCGTTTATATGTATACTTCTTGACATATTTTCTGAGCTGCTTTTTATATAAATTCATTATGGCATTTTAAATAATTGTACAAAACTGTACATTTATTATAAAGATTACAAATTAGCCACAGACATTTTGTTTTTTCATGTTTATTATTCACAGGTACTGTGGAACACTTTATTTTTGTGAGTTTACAATTTTGTGGTTTGGATAAAAAAAAATACATATCCATGGGTACATAATGTCATGGGATGTATCATTTACAAAAAAGTAAACAAAAAACAACAAGAACAAATCAAATCAAATCAAATCAAATCACTTTATTTGATATAGCGCGATCTAAGATAAGAATCTTCAGAGGCGCTGTACAATGATAATAAACGATTATACACACAGACAGGCATACACACATATAACCATGCATATAAAATTTAAATCAAATATATAAAAGCATAGCATACAACATATTGGCATTATTATTAAAATAAAATATATAAAAGCTTAAGGCATATTGTCATTAGTAAAATGATATAGCACGACGATGTCTAATTATTTTCCTAGAACTTATCAAACAGAAATGTTTTAAGTTTGGATTTGAATGAATCTGAGTTTGTGATGATTTTATATGGTTTGGAAGTTCATTCCACCATAATGGTGCCTCTGCACTATATGAGCGATTTGCAAATGTTTTTCTTTTTGTAATCAGTATCTTTAGATGTTTGACTGTATCATCAGACCGAAGACCTTCCCTCTGCCTTACATGTAGTTCAACCATGTTTCTGAGGTACTGTGGTGATTGACCATTCAGACTTTTAAACACAAGAGTGAGGACTTTATGTTTTATCCTTAGCTCGATGGGCAATCAATGTAGTTGTTTGATTCATTCATATGAATTATTATTCGAGTTCAGCACGAGCTTGGCTGCGATGTTCTGCACTCGTTGTAGCTTTTGGAGATGATACGCAGGCAGACCAATCAATATGGAGTTAGCATACTCTAGGTGTGAAATAACTAGTCCTTGAATCAAACTTTCACAATTCTCTTTTGTAAGAAAATTTTGAATGCTCTTGATTCGTTGAATATTCCACATTGCTGTTTTGCATTTGATCGTTATGTTATGTTTTAAGCTGAGAGATTCGTCTTAATATGCTCTGAGGTATCTGATTTGATTTGCTCTTTGAACATGTTCGTCATTCACAATAATTTTTGAAGTCACACATTTTTGGAGTTGTTGCTTAGAGCCAAATAGAATAAATTCTGTTTTAGATGAATTCATTTTTAGCCTGTTGAGTACGTTCCCTTTAATGCCAAAATTTGCTTCAAGAATAGACAGCATGACATTGTGATCTACTGTGTCAAATGCTGCACTAAGATCAATTGCCATTAGTGCAGTAACTTTCTGATATTCCATTGCCCACAATAGATCGTTCATTAATTTAACCAATGCAGTTTCACAACTGTAGTGTGTTCTGTATGCCGAATGATAATCTGGTATCAGTTCATGGTTGTCACAGTGTTCAATTAGTTGATTTAGTACTGCCTTTTCAAGAACTTTTGAGAGAAATGACAAGTTGCTCACTGGTCTGTAGTTATTCATAATCATGTCCAGTCCAGATTTTTTTATCAATGGTCATATAATAGCAGTCTTCCAGGTTTTAACAAAAGTCCCATTTTCAGTTAACAAATTAATTATTTTTGTAATTATATGTAGTACGTTCGGCAGTACCTCTTTCAGCAGATATGTTGGCATGCAGTCTTGTTCACAACTCTTGGTTGGCGATGACATAATGATTCTTTCCACATGATCTTGTGAAAGTGCTTTGAGAATATGTAATGTTTGAATATTCTTATCGGTTGGTATGTATTTTGGTGTTTCTTGCAGCGCGTCTCTAATAGTTTCAATTTTACTCAGAAAATAATCTGCAAACATGTCTGCTAGATCTTTTTTGCTTTGGCTATCAGGCATTGGGTTTTCCTTTTTCAATCCTGTAATACTGTTAAACAGTTTATATAATTGCTTGGTGTTACCTCTGCACTCAGAATTGAAAGTGTCAGCAATTGATGGACAGAGGGGCAAATTAATGGATGGAAAGAAATCTGAATACCCCATCCTGCACTTTTGCAAAAATGCTCGGGACAGATAGGTTTAAAGTTGGTTATTGAGAAAGAGAATCACCTCTGGCTTTTTCCTCCACATAGCTTCTTTCCATCTCTGCAGTTGCATTCAAAAGGTCCTCATCTTCCAAATCAAATTCAAAGTCTTCATCCTCCTGGTCAAAAAAATGAGCTGGTAGTGCCATCTCTGGGATAGGGTAATCTAAACAGAAAACAAAAACAGCCGTGAAAACTGTCATTAAAGATATTTAAACATATAAAATCTGTCTGAGGGGAAAATTAAATAGGCAAGTATGGTAAATTTGTGTCTTCTGTGAATGAAACAATGTCTTGGTCAATCCACAATAGTTTTGAACAAGAGTCATAAATTTGTCAAACGAAAAACAATAATTCTGAAAATTAAACTCATCATGATTATACAGTAAAACCTGTCTTAAGCAACCTCTGCTATGAGCAACCACCTGTCATTTACATCCACAATCGTAATGTTATGAATGAATGCATTGAAAAAGTAGAGAGTAAACATGAATGCTTAGGAGGGTCCACAGGCAAAGTGCAGATTGTACTAAATAACACCATGAATGACCATACTGCATAAACTGTGATAAACACCACTGACCATTATATAATCCTTTTCAACCACGACCACATAAAAAAAAAACCCAGACTCTTCTAAACAACAACAATAATTAGGCTGGCTACCTGTCTTCTGAATTTTACAGGTCATGCAGATAGTGTCATTTGTTATAGACTGTAAACCAGACTAAAGTACATCTCACTAACTGCCATTGTATAGTGCCAAAGTCATGTGAATACCCATAGTGATTACCCATTCTTTCTTCAAAGGGAATAATCATGGATGTACATAGACATAGTCAGTTCAAAGGTTTGTATTGTTTCTTTATCTTTTGCGAAAACCCACACAATGCTGATAATGTCATAACGAGAAATATTTTTTAAATGGCTTCAATGTAGCAGTTGAGTTCATTGTCTTTGGAGTTAATCCATAATGCCTGGGGTGAATGAGGTCTCTGTCTTTGTCTTTAATACTAGTAAGTGACAACTGTTTCTAGATATGATTGTCATTGTTAAATGGTTGTGTCGTTTGTTGCTTTTTTTGATGTTACAGTGATTACAACCCACACATCATGCCATCATCTCTTCACCTTAGTGCAGCCATTTAGACCTTTTGTTTATCGAGTTAATCCATATTATGTCGTCAGTGAATTAAGACTTTAACTGTTGTCTCTAAATAAATGTATTCTGTTTCTGGATGAGTTAATTATGTCTTTTGATTTCATTCATTGGTACATATATATTTCATATTTACCCAAAGACTGATCAAAACCACTACAGTCATTATTACAATTGATCACTGATTATGCTAATACCTTGCTAAGAATGGCTGCACCTCAAAAAAAAAAAAAGGAGAAAAATGTTAACACTGGAGGAAATAATTAATGTAATTGAAAGAAGTGAAAAAGAGGAGACCACTCTCAAAAAAGCAGCCATTCAAAATGTCGGTAAAACTCAGATTCAGTGTTATAAGATACAAGGAGTCCATTAGAAATGAATGGCAGAATGATGTCCAGGCACAATGGACAGTGTATGCTGATCTGAATGAGCGAGTATGTGAGTGGTTTTGTTGTTGCCAGGAGTAAAAATACACCAGTAAGTGGAAAACTGATTCAGGAAAAAGCAATTATTCTCTCCGCAGAACTGAGTAATGATAACTACATCTATTGGGTGGCTGGAGAGCTTTAAGAATCAGGACAACATTACAGCTAGTGTACTCATTGGAGAATCGGCTGATGTCAATTTACAGACACTTGAAGACTGGAGAAAAAAAGAGAATACCATCCATCACTGAAGGATATGAGCTTTGTGACATTTTCCAGACTGACAAAATAGGATTCTTTTACAGAGGTCTACCTGACAGATCACTAGTGCAGAAAGATGATGTTCACAAAGGGGGAAAGAAAGCAAAGGAGAGGTTGACACTATTGCTAGCATGTAGTGCAACAGGAGAAATACTTGATCCCTTCTATACAGTCAAGTCATGTAACCCAAAATGTTTTAGATTATTCAATTTAACATCTTTCGGTGTCACTTACAAATCCAACAGAAAGTCTTGGATGACCTCAGACATCTTTTGTAACTGGCTTACAACAATCAACAATAAAATGAAGAGGAAAAATCAGAACATTTTGCTTCTCATGGACAACTGTAGCGCACAACCAAATCTTCCATTCAGCTATGTACAACTGGTGTTTCTGCCCCCAAATACTATATCAAAACTACAGCCTTGTGATGCTAGGATCATTCTAGCTGTAAAAATGAACTATCAGTAGAAACTGTTACAACACATTCTTTTCAAAATGGACGTAGCTAAAACTGTCACTATTCTTGATGCCATTATGTGGATTAAGTCTGTGTGGGTTGTTCTATCTAAATACACCATTAAAAGGCGTTTTACTAAGTGTGGCTTTTCTGTCAGTGTTCAGGACATGTATCCAGAGAGTGAGGAGAGTGAGTAAAATATGCATCCATCAATGGAATTACTTCTGAATGGCATGACACTGGAGGAATTTACAGACATGGAACTTCAAATGTTATCTCTGAATCAGAATGGGAGAAGGATATTCTGCAGAGAGGAAAACACACACTTCAGAAACTGCTGATTGTGACAGTGGCAATGAGTCATCTGCTGGTGAAACTTAGCCTCAGGTTGTTTCACATGCTTCAGTCGTGCAACATTGAAATGACATTAAACACCATGCTTTGCACCATGGCAATTCTGAAATCTGGCTGCTGTGCTCAGAGATGGAGATGCATGTTCAGAGCAATCAGCTGTGTAAACAATGCCAACAAACAAATATTTATGATTTCTTAAAGAAAACTGATAAAGAGGATAAAAAAGATTTACCATTGATATAGGATGAATATGTCTTGTCATGGTTGTTTTTGCAATTTATAGGCATCATAAACAAGTTTATATCATAGATAACTGTGCAATTCACACACAGGATGAGTAAGTGTTCTCATAAATAACGGCAATACGTATGCTACATTTTAAATAAGTAAAATTTATGAACAAGTGAAGTTAACTTACAGACATGATTAACAAATATTAACTTAGTTAATTTTTCAATTCATATGCTAATACATGTACATGTGATCTTCAAATATAAATGTGAATGTTTTATGACAGATGTATATCTTTATTGCTATATAAAATTATTTTCATTCTTATAAGCATGCAATATTTTAACAAGTACTATGAATGAAGAATACAATTCATATGCAGTGATTATGGGTATTTTTCCTTCTTAAACATTGTTGAATTTTTTTTATCTTGAAAACTGGTCCTTTTGTACAAACCTGTTATGAGACAATCACCTGTCTTGAGAAACCATTTTTTGCTGGCAGAAGGGGTGGTCTTTCAAGACAGGTTTTACTGTATAAGTTTTGATACTGATGATTAAAGTGAGTACTTCAAAGTATGTGACTTCATGGAGAGTTGGAACAGAATACTAGTCTCATTATTCACGATGGAACAAGGCATGCAAACTACTGGTGTGATTAGAAAATTGGCTAAAATGGAATAACCCCCAACCCCACCCTACCCCCGTTTAAAGTCAGGTGTGTTTCTTAGGATTTCAGTACCTACAGCCCCTGAAAAGTCCTAATATTATTTATATAGCACTTCTAAAAACAAGAATCCCTTGAAGGGACTGATGTTATACTGGTCGAAAAGAATTTCCAGGAATTCAAGATAAGACCATTTCTTCCTCTTAACTGCTAAGTGTCGAAACATCCCCGATATTCTTCAGTGATAACAAGATTTTCAAATAAGCTGCTGTGGTGGACATACTGGATGTCTGATTGGCACCATTTTCATTTAGATCCAAGCCGACATTGCTACATAGTCTTTTGGTGAAAACCCCATGTCAGTATGAACAGCCATATTGGATTTACGATTGGCACCATTTTTATATAGGACCAACTAGGTATCAAAATAAGTCTTTTGGTGAAAACCCCATGTTGATATGACCATCCATTTGGGAGAAGTACAGATAACAAAATACTTACAATGTGGCTACCATGGTGCCATATTGAGGCTCAGCTTGTATCATTTTCATTTAGGATCAAATATACACCATAAGAACTCTTCTGGTGAAAATCCCATGTCAAAATGACTGTCCTTTTATTTTGTTGTTGTTAATTTTTGTTGTTGTTGTTCATCCTTCAAGTTTGAAGATGACCATGACATCGCTAACTGGTTTGGTTTTTTTGAGTGTGTGAGTGGCTGATTAGATAATTTGTGCTTCGAACTGTCTCTGGCACACTGGACAGGAGATGCTGCTTGGGTTTGCTTGATCAGCATAGGATGTGCCGCAATTCTGAGATTCATGCTGCTTTTGCTTCTGCAACTCTCCTCTGTTCGAAGTCAGTAGCTCCAGTATGGATGAGACTCCACTAGGTGGATTGATCCTGTCTGAGATCTTCTCAAGACTCTGGGTCACTGTTTAAGTGTTTCAAGGATGACTTGAAGGAATTTTGAAGCAAATCTTCTGACCACCCTGAGATCGCTTTACCTCCTTCAGATTACTGTAGAAGATCTTCTTCGGTAGTCTCTCATCTGACATCCTAGTGACGTGGCCTGCCCATCTCAACTGTTATTTTATCAGCAGAGTGTGGATGCTTCGAATTTCTGCCCATGTGAGAACCTCAGTGTCTGGGACCCAGTCCTGCCATCTTATCCTCATCAGTTTCCTCAGGCAGCTCATATGAAAACGGTTCAGCTACTTGGTATGATGTTTGTACACTGTCTAGGTTTCGCAAGCATACAGCAGGGTTGGCAACACAATGGCTTTGTAGACCTTCAGTTTTGTTTGTAGACTGATGCCTCTGCGCTCCCACACATTTGCATGTAGTCTGCCAAAGGCCACACTTGCTTTAGCAATTTGGGTGTTGGTTTCATCATCAATGTTGACTGCAAGTGACAGTGTGCTGCCAAGATAGGTGAACTTGTCCACTGCCACAAGGGTTTGGCCATTTACTGTGATGGTAGGGTCTATGTAAGGCTTTCCCGGTGGACATTGTTACATCACCTCTGTCTTCTTGATACTGATTGTGAGACCAAAGTTGTCACAAGCTGAAGAGAAATGGTCCATACTCTGTTGCATGCCAGACTCAGATTTGGCATTCAGGGAACAGTCATCAGCAAATAGGAGATCGCGAAGTCACTTCCTGTACCTTCGTCTATGCCCGTAGTCTCCTGAACTTGCTGTCAGTCCAGTATTTAATGTTGATCCCAGTGTCATCGTCATGGAAGGGTTCAGTAAGCATGGCAGAGAACATCATACTGAAAAGGGTTGGGGCCAACACACAACTTTGCTTGACTCCATTGTTGACTGGGAATGGTTCAGATGATTCGCTGTCATCCGCGACACAAGCAAGCATGCCATCATGGAATTGACTAACCATCACAATGAATTTCTCTGGACAACCACATTTTGCCATGATCTTCCAAAGGCCTCCAAGGCTGACTGTGTCAAAGGCTTTTATCATGTCGATGAATGTCATGTACAGGTTGGAGTTCTATTCCTGGCATTTTTCCTGAAGTTGACGAGCTGCAACCACATTCGTCCTTTCCTGAAGCCACACTGACTCTCTGGCAGGAGCCCTTGAACAACTGTGATGCACAAGATGATTCAGAATAATTCTGGCAAGGTGCCTGGATGGTTGTCGCAGGATTGTCTGTTGCCTTTCTGTTTGTACAAGTGAACAATGGATTTATCCTTGTACTCCTGGGGTAAAGTTCCCTGAGTCCACATTGACTGGAATAGTTCAGTCAGTTTCTGTGCCATGTGCGAGCCTCTGGCTTTGTAGACTTCTGCTGGTGTAGCATCTGCTCCAGGTACTTTGCCATTTGGCAGCAGGTCAATTGCTTTACAGTTTCAGTCAGTGTTGGGGGATTAGCAAGCGATATGCTGATTTCCACTTGGGGCAGTCGATCAATTGCCTCTTTGCTGATAGAGGACTGTTGATTGAGGATGTTGTTGAATTGTTCTGGTCATCTTTGAAGTATCTTTTCTTTGTCAGTGAGCAGCATGACATTGTCAGCACTCAGAAGTGGAGATGTTCCTGATGACCGTGGCCTGTAGAAGTTCTTCATGTCATTCCTGTCTGCGGAGGACTGAATCTCATCTGCCTTATTGCTCAACCAGGAGTCTTGCAGCTCTCTGAGTGTGCATTGGACAGTCCTCTTGATGTTGTTGAAGGCTGCCTTCTTAGGTTATAAAGTGCTGTCTTCTAAATAGGCCTTCAGTAACTGATGTTTCTAACTCAGAAGTCTCTGTATGGCAGAATTGTTCTCATCAAACCAATCTTGATGTTTAGTTGTGGTGGGACCAGGAGTTTTGGATGCAGGTGAGTACACAGAGTCTCTGAAGGATGCCCAGTTTTCCTCTACTTTTTTGGAGTTTATATTGATGGTATCCAGTTGGCTGCTCAGTTATTTGACAAATGCCTGTTTCACATTCTCATATTGAGCTTGAAGACTATAAGCCTGTTGTCAGTTCAGCATTTTGCACTTCTGATAGCCTTTGTCACTCGGACATTCCTGCCTGTCTCTTCTCCTGACGATGACATAGTCAATAAGATGCCAGTGCTTGGAGCATGGGTGCATCCACAATGTCTTGTTATGGTTTGGCAGGCGGAAGATTGTGTTGGTGATTAGGAGGTTGTGTTCAGCACATTTCCTAAATAGGAGGAGTCCATTGTTGTTGCATTTGCCGAAGCCATTTTTGCCAAAGACACCTGGCCACGTCTGGTAATCTGTGCCAACTCTAGCATTAAAGTCACCTAGGATGATGAGGTTGTCCATGATTATTCATTTTGATTACATCTGGTGTAAATGTGGACATCTTAAAGAAAATGCAGCTTCACCAGCTAACTCAACATGAGTTTAGTATACTGATCCCACATACTTCAGACTGTTGTTTCACTGACTTTTTTGATTCTTTGGAGATTTCAGTTTTGATCGTGCATCTTGCTATTTTAGCTCTAGAGTGGTCATCGTATTGTTTATGCTTACGGGAAGTATTGTATATCATTAGACTGTAAATAGCATCATTTGTGGTTTTCAGAGAAAAAGCTTGTCTCCTATCTGAGCAGTCCTAAGGCCCACAATAAAAGGAGATTTTACTACAAGTTTTCCACTCTTTAACCACTGTGTTGGTGACATTTTGATTTTAACTCTTTGGGTGAAATTCACTTTCGGAAGAACTGTTTATATATGGCGTATATTGTTTTGAAAGAAAGAGGTTTTCAGTCATTGGCTTTGTTTAAGTGTCCAATCCCTAATTGTTGAGAACTTTATGCTTTGATAGCAGTCTTTAACAACACTTGAGAATCTAATTACTTAAGATTACAATAGTGGTATTAAATGTGTTAGAACAGATGTGTGGAAAAAGAAGTCTGCATTTTCTTTAAGATGTCCACATTTACACCAGATGTAATCAAAATGAATAACCTAAATCTTTCGGTTTTTATTGCAAATTATTACTAGAAAGGCACTTCATAAATGTACCTTCAATTTCTACCCCAATATATGACTTCTTGTGGTTTTCATCTTTAGCTTAGAGTGAACTTGAAGGGATGCGAACGTAACCACCGCATCTTTCCGGAATACACATATTGAGTCCTGCATTTTAGGTCATCCAGAGCTTTGGAAATCAAGATAAAACTCTTTGGCCGTATGAGCCATTGAAAGACTGTACCCGCTTCGTTTTGAAATTATATATATATATATATATATATATATATATATATATATATATATAGATTTGAAATAAAGAAACAACACAAATGTTCTTTGAATGAATTAAAAACATATTTCCAAAGCAGGAATTATCCTATACATGTAATAGAGTCTGCTTTGAGTAAAGTCTGTATTCTTACCCAAAATGATGCTTTAAATACAGCAGAATGTACGAAAGAGAAAAATATAATTCCTTTCATAATACAATATAATCCTTCATTGCCAAATATAGGCCTTACAATTAATCAATATTGGAGTCTCCTCAACTAATCAGATAAAAACAGCGTCAAAACACTTTACAAGAGCAAGCCAATTCTTGCTTATAGAAGACCTAAGAATTTACAAGATCTTTTGATCAGAATTAAACCAACAGAAAATTTAAAAATGTGTTTTTCATCATCTAAATGCAACAGACGTCGGTGCTCTCAATGTGCAAATATTAGAGAAAGTACTTATATTAGTAGCTCCAATACTAAAGAATTGTTTTCTCTATGTTATAACACTGACTGTATATCAACTGATGTAATTTATTTGATAACCTGTAAAAAATGTAACATGCAATATGTTGGACAAACACTTCAACAAGTTTCTAAGAGAATGAATAATCACTGCTTTCATATAAAAAATTGTATGGATCCTCAGTTCTCCTCTAATGTTTCAATACATTTTAATACAAATAATCACTCTTTACGTGATTTTTCTTTCATGCCAATCGATATTGTGCACGGAGAAATGAACAGACTCATTAAAGAAAGTTACTGGATTAATCGGTTAGATGCTTTGTATCCCAATGGCCTTAATACTAAGGCATTATATAAAATTGTATAAATTTTTTGTGGAGAAATTGATATGTTGTATACATGTGTATATGTATATGTATATATGTGTGTGTATATATGTATGTATATATATGTATGTATGTGTATATATATATATATATATATATATATATATATATATATATATATATATATATATTAGTTATAGAAATATGTAGTTGTATGTATGACTGTTTGTCTCTACATTATAATATCACTATATATATATATATATATATATATATATATATATATATATATAAAAAGTGAATATGTCTGTGCCATTTCATGTATATAAATAAATTTGTAAATTCAACAGGATATCAGTTTATGTTCATCTTTTATTCCTTTAAGTGCTTTCGCATCATCATCATGGATGCTTTTTAGGTACATACATTATACTTTCAAAGTATTTTTGTAAATAAACAATTTGACGTCATTGTTATGTCAATCATGTCATTGTTTATAGGGCGAGATATAAACAACTTCTTAGCATCTATATACAACACTTGTATACAAATACATAAATTTAAGACTTAAGAAATCATTAAACACCATTCATAGTCCTTGGGTAAGTAAAGGAATGAAGAAAAAGTTAATTTTACAGAAACGCACTCAATATAGGCTCTGTACAGTATGTTATCAAAGAGTATCAATGTACTGATACAATGTATAAAAGTGGTCCATACAAATATAACAACCAATATAGTTTTCTGTGGTCATATTATGAACATGTATCAGTGTATTGATACAATGTACAAAGCATTCCGTTATATATATATGTGTGTGTGTGTGTGTGTGTGTGTGTGTGTAAACATAATAAAATATGTGTGTACTATATTTAAAAGTTTTTTATATGTTGTGATTGAATTTTAAGAAGGTACGTTATAATTCTTCAGTCAATATGACCATATGTAATATCTTTAATGGTATGAAAAGTGTATACTCGTAACTTTTGTAACATATTTTTCTAAACGCTATGCCCTTTTTAAAAATTCTTCATAAGGAAGAAAGACCTGACTTTGTAGTCAAATAGTCAGTATGTTTAGATATATGTTACTTACTTTGTGTAATGAAATAATAAATATAAGTGGATTGATTCGTAACATGTTCATTACAAAATATGCAATAAACTATTGGTACTGCTGATTTCAACAGTGAGTAATGATCTATTGACCATGTTCTTCCTAGTCATATGATAGCATATCGTATTCTATAGAATTGAAGAGTTTCTTGTAGAAGCGTGAACTTGTTCAACACAATTTCATACTGAAAGTATATTTTAATGCATATTGAAGGTATTTTATTGCAGAGTTTTCAAAAATCTCCTGATTTTGAAACCTGTGAGAACGTGAGATCAAAGTCATTTTGTGTTCAAACTAGAATGACTAAATGTCGTACATATTTACCGCATCATTTTTCTCTTTGTTGTATGTAACTCTGTTTCTGTGTAAAAAGGTGAACCGCAATACCCTACTTTTCTAAGAATTATGGTCGTCGTTCTTCACTGATAAACGCCAACCTATAGAACTGGTTCTCTATCATAGTTACAATACAATGTTTATTCCGCTCAGGACATGAATGTGACAAATGAGGAGTCACACGTAAAGATAGTATCGTGTTCTCGTGAAACTTCACTCATATTCCCTTTACAGCTATTTAACGACCATGAGAAAAAGTCTCTCAATTGGTCGAAATATTGTCTGTAATAACCTCGGGAAAGAAAAAGACCGCGATTCCCTGTTCGGCAACAGCTCACTGGGTGTGTATGCATCATCTTCATCACTGCGATGAACTTATTTTCCAATATGGGCAGGCATGAGCAATGCACTAGCAAACACCATAGTCCTTGTGATAAAATTGTAACAACGTTTAAATCGCGCCTTAAAGCGTTGTTTTGAATGTCATGAGTCAATCATTCAAACGTGCGTTCTCTTTAACTTATTGAGCTGAAGCCTTTTTGTCCTTGACAGCACTTCTGGGTGCCTTAACTAGTCACGTGAAAGTATAATTGCTAACCAAAAACTCTACATATATACACACGTATCTTACAATCGATGTCCATTTTGGAGCAATATAAGTTACAGCTGAAAGAAAGTTAGGAAAGTATTCCGAATGGGGCATTTTATAACGTCCAAAAATTCCATTAAAATAATTTACCATCGTCAATACAGCTTTTGATCTGACTTTTCACAGGCCGACTGGATTTTGCTTTTAACTGGCAAGATGCTAACTAGATCAGTTTCTTTATTGCCTTTAAATCACAACATACACAAAACTGGATGTAGTTATACAAAGTGCAAGTTATCATGTACAATATAGTTTGATTCATTGGGGATTAAAGATTAGTTGGATCAGCCTCTCTAGTATTTTAATTCGTACCTTTTTTGACCTTTAACCTCCACATAGAGTTTTCCTTGCTCTATGGGCAAATACATACACACAAGATATAGTGGAAGTTCGATTTTTTAATGTCATCATCCGAACAACTTAAAAGTTTTCCGGTTCCTGTCCCCTTGACCGTTGAGGCTTTTGCCGCAACGTGAAGTATTTCATCCTTGCTGCAAGACACTGACATTCTTGAAGTTTGGTGAAAATAAGATAAAATGAAGTCATCATGCAAAAAGAGTGGGAAAAAAACTAATGTCTGCCCTGGAGAAACACACCAATTGAGCAGAATATTGAATCGAAGGTTTTAATTAAAATTTGCATATTTGATCTTACGCTGGTAGAAAGCATGTTGATATCAGAGGGTATAACCTTTTTGAAAATGAAGATAAACAACATTATTTGTTGACGATGCTATTATAGTTCTTGGTTGTTCAGAAATAAACTTTAGTACAACTGTCAACCTGTTGATGATTGTATGATATTTTCAGGTTTTTCATTAAATTATAGCAGATATGTTGTTCTTAGAATAGGGGCACTCAGGTGACGTGTCAATCTGGTATAATATCCTTACAAATCCTCTAAGTTGACTTCCCAATGTACTAAACCATTAGGAATTACGTTTCACACTAACTTAGATCTCCTATATGGATCACTCTGAACTGAAAGACTTTTATCTATGCCTTGAAAAATGAAAGATAGCAAAGCTTCTTTGATTGGAAGAAGAGTAGTAGTTAAAAATTTCGCAATCCCAATACTAAAATTCCCACTGATGGTCTTATAAAATGCTTCCTATGAAATTATAGAAGAATTTAAATAAAAAATTATTCCAATTTGTATGGTGATCTAAGTCGAATAGTGTCAAGAAAAATCATTGTGAAAAAGTATAATGAAGGGGAGTTGAAAACGATAGATATAGGTATATTATTCCATATATTTATAGCAAGTTGGGTGTAAAGATGTTTGAATCAAGATAATGACAAAGTCTGGAAAACTTAAGCATTAGAAACAATCAATAAAAGTGGCGGTGATATCTTCTTTAAAGGAAATTACACGGCGAGTAAAATTCAGGAATTAAATTAAAGCATAAATGATAAGCAATAATGGAAGCATTGTGCTTTTTAAAACTTCAGATAATATTACATTGATATGGGAACAGACTATTGAATAATGAAAACAGTACAGATAATACGTCAACACAAATATGTATCGAATGGATAGGAAAGGGTATTCGATTTATAGCAGATATTTATTTATATGTTCTTTTATTATTACACAATTGTGTTCTCAATTTCGAAGGACAGGGTCAACACCTTTAAAAACGAGCTTTGAGAAACTCCCATAGAAACAGAATACTAAATAGATAAAGTGATGAAAAGTAAACGAACATGTTATTTCTGACATGAATATGAAGTTGAGCAATCTGAATCCGAAAATAACTTCTCATAAAGCTTGGGAAAATATATTTCAGAAATTATCATTGGGGGGGGGGGGGAGAAATGCACGTGAACTGAATCAAATATACAATAGATAAAAAAAATTGGGAACTTTTCAATAAAAATTTGCATGCGTACCATAACAACTAGTAAATTTGTATTTAAATCTAAAATAATTGTTTCCTTGATATGTGCTTTTTGCGAAATAAATTAAGAAGGTATGCTTCATTTCTTTGGGATTGTATTTATTTAAAAATTATTTACAAAAAGTTTAAGGCGTGTGTCAGTGAAAAACAGATTTCCATGTGAATATATACAACTTTTTTTCGGCTTTAGTTGGAATAATAGGGAGTTAATAAACTGCTTATTAATATCTGTTCAGCAAAATTCGCTAGAAAGGTTCCGTCTATACAAGCCTTTATCTCGATTTTAGCTGCTCGCTAAGAAGTAGACAAAATAGTACGTTTAAATCAAAGCAAGCTGATATATATATATATATATATATATATATATATATATATATATATATATATATATATATATATATATTGTTACGACTCTAGGGGTAATGTAACAGAATAAAAGACACAAACAAGCTTTCAAGATTAAAATGCAAAAACTTTAATTTCCTAAAATATTAAAAGAATTAAAATAGTTCATCAAACAATCAAAGTGAAAGAATTAAAATAACTTACAGTATAGAATATCCTAAAAAGTCCTAAATTGTTTTAAAGTTCACTTCCTGATGTTAATCCGAGTAATCCGGATGAAGTATTCCGAATGAAAATAACCTGTACTGTGCTGAAGTTGACAAGTTCTGATTTAATCCAAAATAATCCTTGCAAGTCTGGAATCTCACAAGTTTAAAAATAATGTCCGATAATTCCACGGAGCTGTATAGTAATTCAGATGAATTACTAATTAAATAAATTCCACACTGAACTGAATAATTTCAATAACCTCTCTTCGTTCAAGCAATTGTAAGGAATGATTTATCACTGGATGAGTTGCTATATATACGCAGATTTTAAAAGGGAATATCCTTTCTCCGTCTTTAATAATATGGTATTTCAAAATAACACAACCCTCTAAGAACCAATCAGGAACTAGGTTACGCGTCATTTACCCAAAGGTCTAGCGTACTAAAAATCTTAAAGAGTAAACATAATGTTATTGTAGTATGGAATGTGACCTTTCAATGTTGATTTCTAAAAGTAAAAAGCTAGGTCGACTTCATTTTCCCGCGCAATTGATCATGTGACCACTTATTGATCGAGCAGTAGTCGTATCTATACTGATATGCTAACCGCTATTCAGACTAAAAACAGAGATCATACATTAGTAAATTAAATCATTATAAAAAGGTATGATTCCGTAACAATATATATTCATTTGTTAGCTCCACTTATGGGATGGCCTGTTGTCCATCGTCCGTCCGTCCGTTAGCACAAATTTATTATCACTACTCCTCCTAAACTACTTGGAGGATTGCCATAAAACTGTACACACACATTCATCCCAAGGTCTAGTTGGTTTCAAATGAAAATAGTTCTGCTATAATATCCATTATCTTGAAAATCTTCTTATTGCTACTCCTCATGAATGAACGATTATATCAACATGGGGTTTTCACTCAAAGACGTTTTATGATAGCTTGTTGATCCTAAATAAAAATGGTGCCGATCTGATATCCAAGATGGCCGCCACGGCAGCCAGCTTGGAAGTCTTGTTATCACTACTCATGAACCGAAATTTATATCGACATGGGGTTTTCACCAGAAGACGTCTTGTGATGCCTAGTTGGTCGTAAATGAAAATGGTGCCACTCATACATTCAATATGGCCGCCGTAGCAGCTATATTTAAAATCTTGTTATCGCTACTCCTCATGAATGGCTTGTTATATCAACATGGAGTTTTCGCTAAAAGACTTCTTATGAGATCTAGTTGGTTATAAATGAAAATGGTGCTGATCTGACATCCAGTATGGCGGCCATCTTGAAAATCTTGTTGTTACACCTCCTGAACGGAAAGCCATATTAACACTGGGGTTTCACCAGAAGACTTATTATGGTGTCTAGTTGGTCTTAAATGAAAATTGTGCCGATCAGACTTCCAATATGGCCATGGCAGCCATCTTGAAAATCTTGTCAGTTCTCCTCCTAATTGGAAAGTCATATCGACATGGGGTTTTCACCAGAGGACTTCTTATTGTGTCTTGTTGGTCGTGAATGAAAATGATGCCTATCTGACCTCCAATATGCCCACCATGGCGGCCATCTTGAAAATATTGTTATCGCTAGTCCTTCGGAATTGATAATAACGACATAGGATTTTCACCAAGAGATTTCTTATGATATCTAGTTGGCCTTGAAGGAAACTAGTGGCTTGCAGACATCCAATATGGCTGAACATATTGAAAATCTTGTTGTCTTCTAGTGGTGTCTAGTTTGTCCTCAATGAAAATGGTGCTGATCTTACATCCAATGTGGCCGCTACAGTGACTAATTTAAAAATCGTATCGCTGAAGAAAGCAGCGATAGTTTCAACACTCGGCAGGTAAAAAGTAGAAATGGCCGTATCTTGAATTCCTGGAAATTCTTTTCCGACAGTAGAGCGTGAGACCCTTCGAGGTACTCTTATCTTTCGTAATCCTTCCACATTGTAAACGAATTTCACACGGCCATCTATCTATCATATCAGATGTTTCCCTGTAGTCTGCGTCAATTTCTGTAACGCCCACTTTTTTTTAACAAAAACAGAGAGTCTTTTATATGTGTTTGTATCTTCCTCTCTGGAAATACAGGGATTTATAAATATTTTTTAAAAAAAATGAGATCCCTGGAGGATCTCACCAATTGAAAAGAACAAAGAACCGAGAATTTTAATTAAAATTTGACCATTTAACCCAAATATACTTTTTTATTTTCTTTATATGTAATTTTTGCGACGATAGTAGGTGCACGAGTAGCTCCCATGATGGGCATTTGGCGTTTCTTTGACGTCGCCAAGCCAGTTCTAGTTTATCTCCTTCAGAACAAACAATACACGCTCGGGCTGCTCCGTCAATTCCTGGATTTTTGCTACAAAAGCCTCGTGTGTTCAGCTCACCGACAGTGTATTCTACCGCTGAACAAAATAAATTTGCCTTTTTCGGGGTGTTAGGAGAGGGAATTTATTTACAAGTTCGCACAAATGGACAGCAAGGATGCTTTATGTCTTAAAGCATACAATCTTGAGCCAACGCAGACCAAAAGGGAGCAGAACTACACGACGATAAGCGAGTGCAATTTATTGCCTAGCACTGCGACATGACGATTCAATCAGGGATGGAAGCTTATGTTCGAAACCTTAATGTCGCCCGCCTTTTAGAAAAAAAGTGGCGGACATAGTATTCACGTTTCCATCTGTCCGTCACACTTTCGTTTCCACTCTATAACTTTAAAGCCGTTTGAAATTATGGGATGAAACTTGGTATACTTATACGTCGTCACTAGAAGTTGGCTCACGTAACACAAAGGGAGTGCTCTATTTAAGATCAAGGCCATGGTTCATCACTAGAGGGTGTGTTGATATCTTCAAGGTTAATGTCACGGTTCATTATTTTCCATTTTCCATCGCACTTTCACTTCCGCTCTGTAATTTTACAGCCGTTTCAGATTAAGGGATGAAGCTTGGTATAATGCTGTAAGTCCTATCTTCAATGTCAAGGTCACGGCTTAATAATTTACGTTTTCATCACACTTTTCATTCCGCTCTATAATTGTAACGCCGTTCGAGATTAGGCCTATAGGATGAAACTTAGTGCACTTATACATCATTATTAGAAGGTGTGTTGCTGTCTTCAAGGTTAATGTCACGGCTCAGTATTTTTCATTTTCGATCGCACTCTACTTTCCGCTCTATAACTTTACAGCCGCTTGATGTTAAGGGATGAAACTTGGTATACTTATGCACCATCACAAGAAAGTATGTATTGTACCACATTGGGGGGGTCCTATCTTCAAAGTTAAAGTCACGGCTCAATATTTTATTTTTTCATCACAATTTCTTTTCCATTCTATAACTTCAGAGCTGTTTGAGATTAAGAGGTGCAACTTGGTATAAATATATGTCATCATTGGCAGGTGTGTTCTGTACTACAATTGGGGTCTTATCTTCAAGGCTGCAAGGACAATGCCATAGTGTTATATGTTGAATTCTTCTATTACACTTTCCTTCCACTCAATAGTTGCAGAGCCATTTAAAATGAAAGGATGAAATTTGGTGTAACGACATATTACAACTTAAAGGTGTGTCACGTACCACATTGGGGGTCCTATCTTCATGGTGAAGGTCACAGGTCAATATTTTGTTTCAGTCATATTTGGCTTTCTCTTTCTAACTTAACAGCTGTTTAAGATAAATGGATGAAGCTTGGTATACTTATATGTTGTCACTAAAAGATGTGCTGCATTGCACGTTTGAGGTATTGTTCTCAAGGTCAAGGTCACACGTCAATATTTTAAGGTTTCTTTTGTTTCAGCTTTGTATCATAAAATATGCATGAGAAACATGGATGAACCATGGTGCGCGTATACTTCTCAGTTTGATAGCATCTGGTGTATCAAGGTCAAAGTTTTATCTATACAGCTCTGCCTTTAAAGGTCATAGATTTTATTATTGTGAACTTTTGTGACCTCACTATGGCAGAAGGGGAACACACGTTCACCGAATTTTCTTGTTGATATGCTATGTCATATGACGGAGAAATGACATTTACACTCCATGATTTTATTATTGTGAACTTTTGTGACCTCACTATGGCAGAAGGGGGACAAACGTTCACCGAATTTTCTTGTTGATATGCTATGTCATATGACGGAGAAATGGCATTTACACTCCATGACCTATACACACAATTTTAAATCTGTTTTGCGGCCAAATTCACTGCAGTTGGGTTAGACACAAGTTCGTATAATTTAAATAGTTCTCTTTCTACATGATATACTGTGAAATCTGTATATAGAGAAGCAATTGTGTATTTTCTGAGCAGGGATCCTTAATATAGAAGTCAAATATTAAGAAAATAAATTTTTAAGTTTGTCCTGCTTTGTCTATATGGTGTTGTCAACTAAGGCAGATTTCACAGTACCAAAATGAAAAGCTGAAGCTGTTAGAATGTTAAACAAATCGTAATACCAGCCCAATAAGCAAAATGGTAAAATGTCGTACTTATGAACTCTTTAAAAACAAATACAGAGATTCATTTGACCAGCTGTCAATATACTTCAAATAGAGTGTGAGAAACTTTAGAAGATACCAGATCAATTAACTGCAACTTTAATTATGACAATTTCGGCCCAATTTCCATTCAATTTAAAGACATTTCAATTTACAGCTAAAATAAGGTAAGATAAGCAAGGTCATAGATGTAAGGTCAAGGTCTCTAACTCTGTTTTGAGTACCCTCGAAAAAGGTCTGATATTTGTGGCATAAATAGCTGATAATGTTACTTCTTGAATAATAAAATCCACGTTAAAAAAAGATTTTTTTCAAAATATTTTCTTTGTTTGGTAGGTTATTTAGTACTGAGGCAATTGGAGTTAAGTGCCTTGCCCAAGGACACACCATGGAAGCTGACCCAGGCTGGTCCGATGGTAGGATTCGAACCTGCACTCTGTCGGTCGTGAGTTCGGCACGCTAACCACTGAGCCACCGCGGCTCCCTTTTCAAAATAGCAAAGCTAAAACCCAATAATCAGATAAAATACTTGGAGACATGTTAATTATCCTAGATAGTAATTTTTGCTTGTGTATAATTCATGCCCAGCTACACACACTGCTGTAAACTACAATCTGAGATAGAATACTGTCCTGGCAGATCATGGTCTGCTCAGTTTGTTCTTAAGAGAACAATAAGACCATGATCTGCAGACACATTATGCAACAGCAGATCAAGATCTCCTCAATTCACAATTGGGCAGTGGCGTACTAAGGGTAAATGGCACCCGTGGCTACGATGATGGCCCAAAGGGCCAGAATACGAGGCCAGAATTTTTATCAGCTGTTTTGGCGCCCGGGTCAAACGCCCCGTCCCCCCTCAGTCCCGTTAGTACTCTACAGCAATTGGTTGTGCGTTATACATGGCATATATCCGAGACAATGTTAAAAAACAGTAGTGTATATTTTGGGCATTGTAAACCACTTACCAATGACTGAATTACAACCATAATAGGGGCTTGGCCCCATTTCGTCTTCAATAAATCTTAATTTGATGATTCACAACAAGACCAACAAACAATGCTCAGAATGAGCACTACTCTAAGTATACTAGACCAGACGGACTCTGAAGACAAATACTAGACCAGACGGGCTATGAAGACAATTCTCTAAGCTGGTCTTCAGCGGAATGTAGCGAACACCAAATATCGTCTGCTAGTAAACATGCATTTTTGAAGTGTTAGTAACTTCTTTGCGCAACGCATATGATTACAGCTATTATATCATCCGAACATTATATGTAAATATACCTATACCATCAACATGATTTGCGGCACAGGTGATTGTTTATATATAAATCGATGATATATGTATAAATAGCTGTGGGAATGCCTAGTGATCTGTTGAGTTGGCCACCTATCAGCCACCTATCGGACTGTAGAGCTCCGGATTATCGCGAATTTGCGAGCAGTTAGGGGGTTTGGCCTAATTTCCGCTGTGGGCATGCCTAAATGGAGTGAGTTGAAACGATCATGTGTACCCCGCAGCCGTTTACAACGAAAATTGGGTGCGAAGCTGGTGGTAGCGATTTCCATGTATGTTCTTTGATTGATTGAGAACTAAAAATATTCAGCAACGATAGCAAATAGTCGCCTGCCTGGGCTTTTGCAAACATTTATGCGAAAAGTAAAATGTATCAGTTTTTTCACATATCTAAAATAATTCGTCCAGAAGTTAAAATATTGAAACATTTCTAAATAAATAAATCAAAATGAAGCCTTCGATATTTAGTGCGCCAATACCAAAACAAATGAGCCAAATTATATCATTTTTTAATAGTATGAATAAATAGAATTTAAACAGAATCTTAACGAAAAGACAGAGATTCATTTAATACAAATGTAAAAGAGTTCAGATTTTATGGTGGTAATAACTAATTTTTTTTTACTTTTCAACGATATATAACCATATTTGAAGATCATAAGTTGAAAGATTGGACAATTTGGTTCAATGACATCTCAATCAGACTTAACGATAAGACACATGTAAGGATCTTTTCCAGAAGGGGAATAAATTGAGTATAGAAATGTTGTACCACAGAACAATGCCTATTAGCACAATGAACAGAGGTGAAAAGGATAATGTCATTAAACGTTTATTTGACAATTTACATACAACATTTTAACAGGAAATAAGCAAATGTACAAGATGGATATTTGATATTGCACTGAGATAGGTATCAACCGCTCAGATGAAACTCATACATATGCTTGCCTGAATGGACTAAGAACAAAACAGCTTGTATTATTGTGAAAAATAAAGATGGCATATGTTTCTTTTATGCTCTGGAATCTGTCTTATACTCACTAAGCAATCATCTAGGTTGACTATCAAAATACAATCTAGAGACATACAGTTACTGATTTGATAGATGTCCGCTAGAAATAGAAAGCATTTGGAAATATGAATGTTAATTTGATATATCTGTAAATGTCTATGAATATAGGAAAGGGTAGACAGCAGAGCTGTGACAGAGGTGCGTTGTACAAGATGTACAAGATGTGAACCTTGTCACCAGAGGCGAATAGAAACCACACCAAAATTTGGAAACTATCAGCAGAAATTAAGTCTTCCGTATACTATTTATTGTGATTCTGAAAGTATCATAGTACCATGGGCACAAAATTGTAAGAGTGCACTACAACAATCTGACATATCATGGATAATTAAAAAAGCTAAACCCATTCCATCTGTGTTCTGTTTTCAGTGATCTCCCTAGCTCAGAAAACCAATGGGCCCATGTGATGAGCCACTCTGTCACTTTCCTATCTAAAGTAATATTTGACATCTGAGGGAAATATTTAAAGACAATGTTTGAGACGGCGAATCGTACGCATCAAAGGTGCGGGGCAACCATCATTTACAGGCAAGTGTAGATGTCCAGCTCATAACAAATGCAAATTGAACTACAAATATCCAAACTACATACCATTATTCATTCATAAATTGTCCAGGTATGACAGTCATATGTTCATGAAGATATTTGTTAAATATTATCAAGATCAAGAGGTAACAATATTACCGAATAGCGACGAAATCTCATTTAGCAAGTATTGCATAGCTGATAGGTTCAGAAAATAAGGAAAATAAATAACTGTGAAAAAGAGGTTAAGATTTATGGGAAATCTATAAAATAACTGGCTAAAAATTTGAATAATGAAAAATTCACAGAAAGACTGAAACATTTTAGAGCTATGAAGTCTAAATATCTGAGGAAAGGCATTGATCCATACGAATGCATGGATAGCTTTGAAAAGGCTTAATGAAACAGCCATGCCATCGAGAGAAAGTTGTATTCAAGTCTAAATGAGTCAAACATATTAAATGACGATTATCAGTATGTTCAGGATGTCATAAAATATTTTTTTAAACCTAAAAACTCTCGGAGAAATTCACCACTATTACCATAAAAGATACATTTATGTTATGTGACCTTTATGACGAATTTTGGGAATGTCTGTATAAAATAATTACAAATTAGATCCAGCTCATCGTTACAGTGCTTCTTGATTAGCACATGATGTAAGTTTAGAGATATCAGTTGTAGAATTAGAACCTTTGACAGAATATTACATGTTCTTGATAATTGAAAGTGGAATAAGAGGTGGAAATAGCGTTAGACCACATAGATATGCTGAAGCAAAGCATGAATACTACTTGGGCAAAGATGATTAAGATAAGAAATTATGGTGAATACAAAAGGGCAAGGTCATTTATTATGTATCTCAGTTCTAATAACTTCTATGCATTGGCCATGAGCAAATACATGCCGGTAGAAACTTTACAAGGACATCCTATGAACAAATTAGATGGTTAGAAAAAAATATCTTCGAAATACCAGATGACTTTAATACTGGCTTCAGTTTAAAATGAATTTGGAGATTCCATTCCACTTGCATGACTATTTAAAGTACGAGCCGTTAGTTCCAGAGAAATTAATTCAAGTTAAAATGATTATCTCCCTTTCAAAAGAAGTTTATTGATGATTACAAGGGCACGAAACCAACAGTAGTAAAGTTGTAATGTATATTTAAAATCAAAGAGATATATTTATTTCACTACTAAAACTGAAATCCTTCATTGCAGTTAGGTTTAAAATGAAAAATATGCATATATGTGTCTTGTTTGAACAATAACCATGTTTAAATTCCTACACTTGAGATTAAAAGCAGCAAATAATTTAAAAAAACTTATTTAATGAATAACTGTATGTTTGATAAACAGATGAAAAATCTCGAACAAAAAGAACAATAATTAAAAGGTGTGTAGTTGAAAATGAATTTTTCAAATGTCAGACAGATCTATCATTTCACAGGAAAACAATTCTTGATAATGACTTAGTCGGTTTGAAAAATAAGAAAATCAAGTTAACAAAGCCAATTTACGCCGGATGCACAATTAGAGTTATCAAACTTCAAAATATACGAATTATTTTACAAGTTCAAAACCAAATACGATGATAGAATGTGACTGTTGATGTCTGATACTAATTCATTGTGCGTTCATGTTTAGACAGAAAAATTCTACAGTGACGTGAAGGATAATATCAAGTTTTATGACACCAGTAACTATCTAAAGGACAACATATTTAGCTTACCAAACATTCATCAGAAAGTTCATGGACTTTTCAAAGATTAGTTAAATGGTGTACCAATTAAAACATTATGTCAGTTAGAGCAAAAAGTTTATTCATTTACAAAGAACAAAGATAAAAAATAACGTTTGTAAAGGAATGAAAAAGAAACAGATATTTGATATGTAAAAAGATTGCTTATTTCATCGCAATAAAAATACCAGGAATGAATTGAATACAATCCTGATATATATAGCATAAAAAGCAGCATTTTTTGTCTATGACAACAAACGTTTTTGGTTGAAAACGTAGATACATTACCTTACGGCTACTTAAGCATTCTATAGCCAAAGGAATAACAAGTTTCATCAAACGTTTGTTTCTTAGTTCTGTTTGAAGTCTTTACAATTTCTGCTTTCATTTCTTCCGGAATGACTCTCTTGAAACATAGTTTTCGTTGCTTTTCCTTTTCTACTTACTGCAAAACACATAAAAACTTGTATTTTCCCTAAAGTATTTATTCCTTGGCACACATGAACCAGTAACTATAACTACCTACCAATCATAATCACATCTTCATCTCGATGGAACCACTTTTTACTGTATGTCTTTTTGAACAGAAAAATTGCACATATGATGGATATATATATATATATATATATATATATATATATATATATATATATATATATATATATATATATATATATATATATAAAGTCTCTATCAGATTTAGTGCAAACATTTTTTTTTCATTGTTTGTCACTCCACAAATTATTGTGTTATAGGGTACACACAAGTAAAGACTTTGCCTCTTTACTGGGTAGAATGAACAATACCAGCAAATTATCTATTTAATTTGATTGTTTTGACAATTTACCTTAACATCAGACACGAAATAAATATAGATTTTGTGAGCATCAACATTTTCGATTCTGCTGGTTGGAACGTTAATACCTTGTTGAACGAAAGCTAATTTACTATCACTACCATATGATATGTTATCATGCGTACTTCTGAAAACAAGATATATACTATGGTTGCCAATGTAAACATTGCCAACACTTGTGCTACTGAGTCCTGTATAACTGCGGTACCATTATAAAAAGATCATTGCTTGCATAGGATATGGTAATTTCTTTCACAAGCATTCTACCTGAATTGTTTACCACATAATTTTTAACATGTCCCTTTACTTTCATATCAGATGACACAAAGAAACTATCTGGTACAATTATGATATATTGATTTAGAGTTAGAATTGCTATCTGTAAAGTTTTTCAAGTTTAACGTTAATGGGAGTGCATGTGATACAATGATGTGTTAGATTGTAGTATTTAACTCTCTGTGTATCTTTCCTTGCTTGTAGGAATTATGTTTTACCATATGTTGCCATTTATTTTGCTGAAAGTGCTACTTATATACGACAAAAATATCAGAGACTTTCAAAGATACTTGCAAGCAGCAAACACACCAACATCGAGCACAAATGTAATGAATACATATATATTATTATCACAGTAACGCGATCTTGATTGCTAGATCACGTCGAGCTGTCAGCGTTAGAAAATCCGGATCATTAGGAGACGCGAAGCATCGACTCATGATACGGATTTGTTATGCTAACAACGAGACATGATCTAGCAATCAAAATCGCATTACTGTGATAATGATATTTTTGTTATATACCTATCACTTTTAAGATAATTTAATAAAATCACTATATGTAGCTGAAAAACATAAGAAATTGCTAAACATTTCAACCTCTTTAATACGAACTTCATCTTCAAGCATAAATCAAATTACTTTTTAAAAGCTGACATGCGCATGAATATTAGTTTTATGAATGAAGCTTGTGAAACTACGCTCACTCAGTTTGACTACCATCACTGTCAATAACACGAATTCTTCGACGCTTGGGGGCAGCAGACTCATATATGTGATTTACAGTTATTGTGCAGTTCTCAAATTTTGCATCACGGAAGATTTCACCAACTGAATGCCTCTGGAAATTTCTATCGGAGGCCAGGTAGATAGCGGTTGAACTGTTTCTGGTGGAACATTATGAGCGGCTCCGATGGGGACTTGAGATGGGAATGACAACATTATTTTGTCAGTTATTTACAGCAGGATTGGACAAATTGTTGGAACTTGATGATACAGATTTGTTGCAGACCATGTAACTCATTTATAATTTCAAATTCATCAATAATGCGGGAAAATCACTAACGTTACCAATTATGAACTACCGTAAATGGGTTGTACTGTACAATATTAATGTTTTGGTACGCGATTTCTAAATGTGATCTTGTTTAAGACAAACCTATTGGCTATCTTTTAATAGTTCAAAATAAAGGAATAAATGTTTTTTATTGTTGTTGTGACAAAAACAGTGTGTAGGCCTTTCAGATATTTTACATAAAACTCAAGTTTTCTTAACTAATGTCGCTGTGAGAGCTTTGTTTAGTGCAGGTGTTGGCATTCCGTCGCTAGGGGCGCTGCTATTGTCACCAGGAAACCTCGAGGATATAGTAGTTCCAGCCTTGTTTGTGATTATGGTAATACGGAATTAGAAAACGATAGTATCGGTTTCCAGCCTGTAGGAAATGACGGTAAAATTCTGCTCTTTCTTGGGTAGAAAATTGGTAGGTATGGAATAAATATTCGTATTTTACCTCTCCATCGGAAGGTGCAAAGAAATCACTGAGTTTAGGATGCCTTGATACTTCAAATTTTATCATATTTCCTGGGCGAGCAGATGTTTTGGGACAAGTAGATACATCTTGTTGTTCAAATACGGAGTCACCAAACTTTGTTCTCTCAATTTATAATTCAAGTAATCCAGTGTCTAAGTTCTGTGTTTATTCAGCTTTGCAGGGTTTCTCTGCAATAATTCTATTATAATGTCTAATTCCCTCTTTTTTAGATCCATATCGATGAAATAAATTGAGCCGACGGTTGCTGCCTGCAAAGGTTAAACCGTTAGCTATTGCGCCTCTAATAAGTAATCCTGTTGCTGCCATTTATTGTGCTAAAAAAACACAGTAAAAGCTATACTTTTGCATACGCCATAGCTACGCTATTTTGTTATATTTAAGAGTAAACATATTGATACTGCTGCCAGTTTTTACCTCACCTGTTGCAACAGGATAAAGACCACTTGTTTAAATTTTATTGTAAAAAATAAATATGTATACTTCCCCAAGTAAAAATTACGTGAGTCTATAGACCTCTATTGATTGTCAGAAAGCTTTTTCAAAAACCACCACAAAGGTACTAAGACAAAACTGCTGCAGAAAAATAAAGTTACTTAATAAATGGCATAATACCTTATTACCCACATTATTCTCCTGACTCAGGACAATGAAAACATCAAATATCAATATACACCAGCTGGTTTTATTTTTTTCGTCAAACTCCTTTTCGTATTAATCGATTTCATTTTTAAGTAATCAATTCTATCACCCAATACTAGATATTTGTTTACATCTAATTCAAGGTTCAATTTATTTTGAATGTCAATATGGTTTTGTTTATTTCGCTTTTTCAATGCTACCAATTAAGGCGAGATATTTTTCTCTATTTCAGTTTAGAATTCATCTTTCTCCGTTGTAAACTTTTATTTGAAATCAGTTAATTCATATTTCGCACTTTTATTTTTTTGTGTAATTCGTCAATACTATGTTGTACCACACTTATATATTTAACCAGTTCTCGATCAACCTATTTTTGTTATCAGTTTTAGATTGTTGTAAAACTCTTAAATGGTAACATCTTTGATCGTTTTGATCTTTTAATTCAAATCTGTCATATACAAATCGTAATTTTTTTTTTTTTTTTTTTAAATAAATGTTGTTATTCACATTCTTTTGTTTTGACGTCCCCTATATATCTAGTTATGTATATGAAATCATACTTTTTCTGCAACTCTGACATACTTTAATTTCGTTAAATGCTTTCAGTCTAATATTAACACCTTTATTGGCTATCGGCAGTGTAGGATAACACGGGGGAGCACTTGCTACTTTTTCACTCATTTATATATAAATTAGCTTGGACTTTGTAGTGGCAACCCGTTTTACTGACTCTGTAGATGTTGTGTTTTGCACAGGCTCCGCCCTTTAAATTGCATAATTGTATTTTCACATGTTTCTTCTTCTTCAAAATAGATTGTAATTAGCATTTTGAACCAGAAGTACTCATTTGCTGTGCCTAAAAAGAGCACAGTAAAGGAAACGTTTATTGAGTAACAATTGTATCTGTTGCAATCCCATGTGATTTTAAGTACGCAATTTTAAACTGGCTGAACACAACTGAAATGATTTCTTTAAAATCCATGTTTGACGACGGACCAAATATAAGTTTCAGTACCTTTTTCAAAAGCATGCTGGAGGTTACCACAACAGCAGATTTTAGTACTGCATAATACATTTTTCAGTAAGCACATACTATTTACTGGCCAAAACATTAAAGCATTTCTGTGACTGGGTTGTAAGATTGTACCGGACACATTGTGTCCGTATGCAAAAAGGCACACTTCTGGTACACATTGCTTTCAGCATGATTTAGTTGATTGTTCATTGTTATATTCAGCACATTTGTACAAATGGATCGTGCTCTGCGCGTGTGCCAAGGGCACCCCATTGAAGACATTGCAATGAAACAAACTTTACTTTTTGACTAAATGAACAAGATAGCCAAAACAGCTACACCACCATTTATTAAATACTAGATTTGGTTTGAGTTTGTTTCTTTTCTTTCAAGTAGTGTGCTTGCATCAACTTGTAATATTTTAGACTCTTGTTGTTGAGCTTTCAAACGATCAGCTTCACTTTTTTACAGTCCTGTGAACTTTTTCCAAGCTGTCTGCAAATTCAACCCTCAGTGGTTGTTTTGGCGTTTGTGAGGTAATCGTTTCAGGTTTTTTGCTAACCTTATATTATTCTTCCTTCTTGTCTTTGCTATTTTCCATTTATTTGCAACGAAATGTGTAAGTTACATCAAGATTACTTTTAAGGTGACTTACAAGTTTACTTTAATATTTAAATATAAGTTGAAGTGTAAATGAAACGATGGATTCCATGATATGTTTAAAATGTGGAGAAGAGAAGCAAATAACTGAATTTATAAACCTGCAAACTGCAAACCTTGCCAAATTCACACTTCAGAAAACAAGTTTAAAAAATGGTATAAAGAAAACAAAGAGCGGAAGAAAATATACATGAAAAGAGGATACCACAATGACGACATTTTTAGATTGGTTCAAACAACAAGAGTTTTACAACAACCAAAACAAAACATTAAATCAAATACAACGCTGACAATGTTAGGTGTTCCATCAACTGGTTCTTACTATAGATGGCTAAAAGTTTCAAAACCTGAAGGTGTCATTGATAAAGAAGTTGACATTTATCACGTTATTCCATGTTCATGATTTGATCTATTTGATTCAGATCAGCAATAAAAAATGTTTTCACTGGTCAAACACTAGATACGCGAAAGCAGTGAATAAAAGATATAAAAATGTAAAGATGCATTCGAGGAAATAGACACAAGAACACAAGAAAAAAGTTTAATAATTAAATATGGCTAACTTCAGCATTAATGAAATCTTTAGCAGTATTGTCTAGTCTCTTTTTCATTATCGTCCTTATTGCATGATAGCCAGACACTCCTAAAATTAGAGTTGTCATAGCAATGGTTTGTCAGAGCTACAAATGCATCAGCAGCAATGCAAACAGTATACGTCTTTTTAATAAGCATGTTTTCCCGTGTTCTAATTGTGATCAGTACTTAGTCCGTCCTTTGCACAGTCATCGTCGTTGAAGAAGAAGGACAAGGACATTTTTCAGATACCTTATTTTCTGTTGCGTTCTGAAACTTGCACTCAATGCAGATAAAGGCAAACCTTTAAATGACAAAAATACCAGTCAGGTATCAAATTCCATTTTAAGTCATGTAATCATATCTTTCATTTCATTTTGAAAAAGTTTTAGTTGGTTATTGAACGAAATCTGCAAATGAATGATGTCCCAATGTAGATTGCAACATCTGACATAGATTTGAAAATTTGAGCAGACGATGTTCTTCTTTATTAGTTTCCCATCCATCTTTTCCAGCTCTTTTTCTGTCAAATTTTGTTTCCCCGTTATCTCTTTGTAAGTTAAATTTACAATAGCTATGTTCAATTCCTGTTTGTACTCTTCAGTTTCTGTTGAAATGCGGTTATTGCTATTTTTGTGGCGATAAATCCCAATTCTTTTTCCTGATGTACTTTGCATAAGCACTGCCGTTGGACTTTTGTCTAGCAATAAAACCATGCTTGGCATGTGTGCGGTTGTCCCCCCCCCCCCCCCGACACCTCGCCAGACACGAAGGTTCCGTGTGCATTTGGCACAAATCTGATGATAAAGGCACAACCTTCGCTTTTTATATAAAAGAAAAAATATTGAGGATAAAGGTTATTTTAAAATGAAAGAATTTCAAAACTCTTTATATGAATATGGTGCATATTATACAGTGCAAACACGAGATCAAATACAAGTTTGCGATACTGTAAATCATGCAGGTAAAGTAACAGCTACGCTGTTTGAACTAGAACAAAACAAAATTAGTTTGGAGGAGGTATTAAAAATTCTGTTATAAAGTAGGTTCTGACTTTGTTAGAAAATACGAACAGCATATGTATTGAGAGAATCAGGGTGATATATACACATCAAGTCAACCGTCTAATGTAATGTAGTTGATTTGAAGTTTACCCAAAACTATTTTTTCTTTATACAGATATAGTTGGAGTCAACTTCATATTTTTGAATGAAATTCCTTTTCATTTCTTATGTGATGTAATTTATTACCCTGCTAGGACATTGTCTGCATTGTAGTTGTCTTATCATGTTTTCCATGTGTACCCTTTGTTATTACATGTAATATTTTGGGATTTATTTGTCTCTCTCTGGTATTTCACATGAGATGTGTGTTTTAACTCCTTTCTTTTTATTATGCTGTTTTCTCCACTTCTGTCATATTCTAGAAGCATATTATCTTTCAAAATTATAAAAGCTTTAATACTTCTTAATACTTCTATATATCTATTCTTCTTCAGTGTTAAATATATAGAGAGAACCGAGCACAAGCATTTTCCAATTTTACCATACGAGTGGGCGTAGCCCACGAGTTTGGTTAAAATTGAACAATGCACGTGTCTGTTCTCTATATGGTTTGTATTAGGGTCAGAGAAATTTTCAGGCTTCTCCCATTTGCATTGTTTATGTAAGAGAAAATGTCATAATGTGATCCACTATACCGATCAGCTGACCTTTTGGTGCGAAATATAGACTGCCTCTCATACTTCCTTGACCAACTTCACGAAAAAATGTATTCATGCTACATACATTTGGTATGCGTCATAAGATGTCGAAACTTTGCTTGTTTCAACAAACAACTAGCAATTTGAACGGAGGTTTCCACACGAAATTTTTGGATTGTATTGGTCATGTTACGTGTTACTAAAGCACGTAACTTCGGCACAAAAACAAAGTTGACTGTGGAGCTTTATTTATTCGTTGTCCTGCCAATGCACAAACGCCAGCAGATATTTTCATAAGTATGTAATTATTTTCACATTGCATGTCAACAATATTCGTTTTAATCAGCTATATGCAAAAGTCGGTTGAATAATGGAAAGACGGAAGCAATGCATTCGGATAGAATGAAAGGACCGATGAAAGACACATATATACAAATAATGAAAGGAATTACGGAACATAAACATGTACTTACAAGGGAAAGGGCATAAGACTACACCGCGTATTACAATTCTTTTTCTTTACTTTTTTCGAATTCACATGTTGTGATTTTCAAATGGACGCTAAAATTCTAAAAGATAAAGGTGCTTATATGAAAAGGTGCCAAATTCATCGTAATTTCTCGTCATTTTCTTTGATTATTTAATGCATCTCTCTCTCTCTCTCTCAATATCTAAATGTATTCGTTTTAATAAGTTATTACAAGGGTGATGTTAGGATTAGAGTTTTTTGCTTTTCATTAATGAAATGCTTTTAAAATATATCTTCTGTGTGAATTACAGTTTTAGTGTTAATCTCGACTCTTGCATCCCTCCCGTCTGTATTTAGTGTCGCTGACTTTGCTGAGGTGAACATACATTTGCACTGTATCGGATAACTGACGAAAGGATTCTAGCTTAGCTTTACAATAACTTCCAAAACGTGGAAGTTAGAGTACGATTTTATGACTCCATCTCCCAAGTTATTCCTAATTATGCGATTTAAAGCAGTCTCATCATAAAAGGGAAATTTCAGCGGACCGTAATATAACAGTTATTTAATAGCATACTATTTTCAGCCAACTGCTAATCGATTCATCATATCCTTACTATTTAAAGAGTACATACTTTTTACTGTTCACTCTTTTAGTTTTCAAAATCTTTTTAACTTTCTTTATGTCATCTTGTTTGTCACACAGAGATAACTTTCGTTCGTAAAACATGCCCCCTATATCCTCAGGGTTCAAATATTCCGATTTATAAACAACTGGATCACCTATATATTACTTTCCTGATTTCAAATATTTTCCTAGATAAAGTTACTAAGGTAGCCCTTTGCAAAGGTTGTTTTGAATTTTGAAATTCTTACTCTTTAACTTATTTTAAATGTTTTCTTTTCCAGCAAATCCTTAACTTTAATGTTTTTAAAACTCATTTCCCTCATCAAACTGTATCTTTTCAGGATTTTACTCTCTACATTATTCTTTGAACGCCTCTTGTATGTCATCTTCTTTTTTTTTTTTCTTTCACTTTCCCAGCCTTAGCGGATTTTGCGAGGACGTCTGGACGTCTATCACTGACAAAATGTAGTTGAATCCATCGTTGTATTGTTCATATGCTTGCATGTCAACAATGTCTGCCTGACACTGTCATCCACGCGACTAACATAGACCCCTTCTGTAAGGAAATCTTTTTCTCGCTTGCTTGTGTGATGTGTTAACCATTGTTTCAATTCAGTGTATTTTATTTTATTTTTTAATAATTTGTTCCCAGAATTGATTGATATTTGTGTAAGCAACTGAACTTTCAGTGTCATAATAAAGATGTCTTATGTACTGTTCTTTGTTGGTCATTTTAAACGAAACAAAAAAATCCGGGGAATACTTTATGCTTGATAAATTGTCTTAAGGTGTCATCAACAAGTCAACAGGACAATCGTCTAACAAAGATACTTTTATTTTCAAAAAAAAATTGCAACGTTTCTTCAATCCTTTCAAACGTCTGAATAATTTCAAATTTACGTAAAATTACGACACTCACACTGTTCACAGAGCAGACTCTGCAAAGCAGATGTCTGGTACAGATACCTGATATACTGAGTCACTAAGTCACCATGTGCTGTTTTAAATCGAGATTTGTTTACCATCAAGTCTGTCTCTGTTTTTGTTGAATAATTGTACATTGACCTTGTAAACTTTTCCAAATCTTCAGATTGTACTTTGAATTTGACCGAATACAAATGTATACATTTACCCATATCAACTTTATAATTTGTGGATTTACCCCATCAAATACGTAATTTATTTTTCCTCATACTGTACAGTTTTAACCACATTCTTATCAGTGCTGGTGCTACCTATTTGAATGTTCTCGTCATTAAATGTAATCTGTAATATTTTCTAAAGCATTGCGTTAGATCGTCTTTTGGGGATTTTTCAAATTAAGAAATTTATCATTTTTATTCTCCTGTATATTATTTTGTAACTCAACTAGGTTCCGACCACACTTCCATGCGTCAAAACGTTTAAGCAAATATGAATTATCTCTAGTTACCGACATTGATGCTTTCGCGTTAAACTCATTAAATATTTATATCACTTCTGTGAAAACTGTTGACTTTGTCACAATGTAGTTCTGTGTCAGTATTTATGATGTGTACACAATTTCAACTTATTTTAGATGTGAACAAAAATGGATATTAAATTTTTTTTTTTTTTTTTTTTTTTTGGCAACAATTTTACTACAAGCCTAACCTTGCGACCGGCAGGTAGACTGCTAGCCTTGCTGAATATTTTAGTTCCGCAGGAATTAAGGAACATAAACAGAAATCCATTTCACACCCAGTCACCAGTGTGAACGGCTTCAGAGGTAGTCTAACTGGTTACCTTTTCAACTCCCTCTGCCCATTGTGGTCATATCAACAAAGGGTGTAAGGCCGTATCATCTAACTGCTTGCCGATTCGCGAGAATCCGGAGCACTGCAATCTGATAGGTTGCAATCCCAACGGATCACTAGGCATTCCCACAGCAGTTTATTCATACATCATCGATTTATATATAAACAATTACCTATGGCGCAAATCATGTTGATGGTGCTATTAATTTTACACATAATGTACTAATGCTATAAATGGTTGTAATGCTTTGTGTGACGCCTAGAAGTTACTAACACTAAAAATGTACATTTTCTAGCAGACGATATTTCATGGTTACGTAAATACATGTCATAATGGTCTAATGAAGTCTCAGAATTTTTCGGCACTTGAAATAAGACAATTCTGCTCAAGGCTGCTTTGATAATTATCTTCATAGTCCGTGTGGTCTTATATTTCGAGAGCAGTGTTCATTTTGAGCATTGTTTGTTGGTCTTGTAGTGAGTCATTAAGTCAAGATTTACTGAAGATAAAACGGAATCGGGTGAAGCTCGTATTATGGTTCTAATATTAAGTGTTAATTCGATCGTTTACTAAGTGGTTTACAACGCCCAATATGTACACTACTAAGAACCCATCTACGGCTAATAAGAAGATTTGTACGAACTTTAACAAAAGTAAAATCACAGGATGTGAACATTTAGTAACTTTAGGCTTGAGCTTGAGTTTTGTGTTCGAAAAGTTAACAGTACCGGACAAACTATAATCATTTTCTTAGTGTCAGCAACATATCTGCTACATCAGGTTGGACAAACTATAATCATTTTCTTAGTGTCAGCAACATATCTGCTACATCAGGTTTTTCAAACCAAAGGTCTCAAGAACTTTATAAATCTTTGTTTTTCCTTCTGAATGATATCATCTAATCTCAAAAATTGAACACAAAACATCGGCTTAAAAGGTAAATATATTTGTCTGACACTAGAGTCACTGGGTTGAAGTTTTGGAAACTGACATATTCATTGTTTCTATGGATATTTTGTGGTCAGACTTTGCGCACAACCTCAAAATATATACGAACAATTCTTGGTGAGGAAGGATATGGGGTCAAATGTGGAGGTTACAGACGGAATTGTGACAGAAACTATTTGAAATGAATTGTTAAATGTTTTAATTAGTGGCTATGTCTTGTTGTCCATGGATGGAGTTGAACCTGTTTGTATTAAAGACGATATCTCCTGTTTCTATTGATGTATAGTCATCAAGCATTTCATAGTAGTATAACAGAACAGAACATCCACGGGTATTTCGGGGGGGGGGGGGGGGCAGGCAAATTAAATGTCACGGTCACTAAAGGTCAGTCTTACATACGTCACATATTGAGAGATCTGAATAAATCTGACATAATCTTTTTTTAAATTATTTCTTCAGTTAATCTTCTTTTTCTTATTAGTAAAGTATAACCGAGACTATAGCGATATTAGTAAAGTATAACCGAGACTATAGCGATATTAGTAAAGTATAACCGAGACTATAGCGATATTAGTAAAGTTTAACCGAGACTATAGCGATATTAGTAAAGTATAACCGAGGCTATATCGATATTAGTAGAAAGCAAATTTGGGTCGAGGAGAAGGGGATGCATAGCATTTTCTTTTTATCAACAAAAAAAAAAAAAAGAAGAAATACGCCGGAAAACATGGTATTAGCCTAGTGTCATAATATATGCCGGTTATCAACATTATAACAGCAAATTACTTCGTTTCACTTATATAGGTCTTAACATGAAAAATTTAAGATGTATTACGGATGGTATCTTAAAATTCCGTAACTGCTCCGTTCGTGTTATCAATTCAGCAAGCAAGTAAACAAAGACCTCAACATTTTATATATGTAATATGTAATGTAATAGATATGTGCCTCATATGATACTGTCAGTCAAACATGCAGACCGAAAAAGGACACACTTCTTCAAAAGATGGGGTAATTGTCCAACCCCAGGACAAGTCTCACTTCCAGAAAGTGCTCAAGACGATCTTTTTGCTTCTGGTGTGGGTGTGTTTGGTAAGTTTGAACTTACATTTACATGTATCATCTCGCAAGGTAGGGAAAGCAAACAAAATATTATTATTTATATGTAAAGAATCTATCATATACAAAATTATCAAACGTGTTTCCGGTTTACATTTAATTGTAATTTATAAAATTTCAATAAATAATAGGAATATATGAAAACTTAATATATATATATATATATATATATATATATATATATATATATATATATATATATACGTTAAAACACAAAAAAATAACATCATTCCTTTAATTGTTAGTTTTATTAATTCCAATAAACAAGACACGTGTTGTGATTATCAGCGATAAATGTTCTTATAATATGAACACTTCAACAAACTGTAGAAGCAAAATTTTGCGTAATCACTCTTCATACTTCGTCCGATTCCGTATCTCTACCAACTTTCGTCTGCGTGACGCAGGCATGTCTTCACCAGGAATAGTTCTGTAGAATAGCCATCTGTATCAGCTAGTTTTTGGGGTAAATCTATTACTTAAATAGAGGTGCAGTTTTTAGCTCCTTTACGAAACTCTATTCTCTATCATAATCTGTTTTATCTTCCTTGCAGCCATAACAGAACAGTTATTTATCGGTATTCATATTGATACATGTTTAAAATGTGATAAATTCAGTAAATGTTATTCCATAATCAGGCATGGTCGTTTTGACACTGAGATAAATATATCCTTGCAAATTTTCTTGCCTGGAACATTAGCAGCTTTTAAAAAATTAAATATATCTTGTGTGTGCTTGTGTTGTGTGGTTTTCAGTTTACATGTATATCGGAAATAAGATCGCTATCTAAAATCACACATAGTCCAAAGACATATTCGTCATTAGAAACAACCAAAATCGCAGTTGGATTGTTTGTGACTGCTGAAGAATGGCAAGCATGAAGATATTTCTTTTGTCCGCTTCCCACAGTGCATGTTCAAATTCGTAAACTTCTCGCATGTTCGTTGGTTGGTTTTTAACGGCAAATGGGAGCTAAGTGCTTTCCCAAGGACACTCAGGCAACCGACCCGGGCTAGCCTGGACGGATATCGAACCCACGACATCTGGATTACGAGTCCGATGCTCTACCAACTGAGCTACCGCGACTCCCACTCTTTGAGTGTAACAAGCACTTCGTTGTCAGTAAACTTGCTTTTATTCCTAGGAAGCTTGCACTCATTTACCAGAAACTTGCTTTTATTCCAGGAAGCTAGCACTCATTTACCAGAAACTTGCTTTTATTCCTAGGAAGCTTGCACTCATTTACCAGAAACTTGCTTTTATTCCTAGGAAGCTTGCACTCATTTACCAGAAACTTGCTTTTATTCCTAGGAAGCTTGCACTCATTTACCAGAAACTTGCTTTTATTCCAGGAAGCTAGCACTCATTTACCAGAAACTTGCTTTTATTCCTAGGAAGCTTGCACTCATTTACCAGAAACTTGCTTTTATTCCTAGGAAGCTTGCACTCATTTACCAGAAATTAGGCAAGACTTATCTCAAGGCCGCATTTTTTCTAATTAATAACGTATTTGTCTTGTAGATATAAAATGCATGGTTTATATAGATTCCCTTTGCGTTTGCATCTTCTACCATGAGCATTGACAAGGCATAGTCAACTAACCATCCAAATATCATAATGTTTCAATTCATTACCTCTAACAAGGCGATGTGATATGCAGAAAAAGTCTATCTGTTCTCAAGAAGTCAATCTGCGGGTAACACACTTAGTTGTGTCGATCGCTATGTTGGAAAAGCCTTGCTGGTGTTGCTAGTGCCAAAACAATGGTCCCGGAGGATTAGAATCTGATGTCAATCCCAGTGTCATGGTCACAGAAGGCACCAGTAAGCAATGCAGAGAACATCATACTGAAGAGGGTTGGGGCCAACACAAAACCTTGCTTGACTCCGTTGGTGACCGAGATTGGTTCAGATGACTCGCCGTCGTCCACGACACGAGTGAGTATGCCATCATGGAATTGCCGAACCATCATGATGAATTTCTCTAGGCAACCAAATTTTTTGCCATGATCTTCCAAAGGCCCCCACGGCTGAATGTGTCAAAGGCTTTAATCAGGTCGATGAATGTCGTGTACAGGTTGGAGTTCTGTTCCTGGCATTTCTCATGGAGTGACGAGCTGTAAACACCATGCATGTGGTGACTCGTCCTTTCCCGAAGCCATACTAACTCTCAGGCAGGAGCCCTTGATTGATGTGATGCACATGGCGATTCAGCAGTATTGTGGCGAGGATGTTGCCGGCTATTGACAGCAAGGAGATGCCCGGATGGGTTTTGTAGGAATGTCTGTTGCCTTTCCGCTTGTACAAGTGGACGATGGATGCATCCTTGTACTCCTGGGGCATAAATCCTTGAGTCCACATTGACTGGAAGAGTTTAGTCAGTTTCTGTGTTATTTGCGAGCCTCCGGCTTTGTAGACTTCTGCTGGTAGAGCATCTGCTCCAGGTGCTTTGCCATTTGACAGCAGGTCAATTGCTTTTTCAGTTTCAGTCAGCGTTGGGGGATCAGCAAGTGATATGTTGATTTCCACTTGGGGCAGTCGGTCAATTGCCTCCTCACTGATAGATGACTGTTGATTGAGGATGTTGTCGAAGTGTTATGCCCATCTTTTGAAGTATCTTTTCTTTGTCAGAGAACAGTGTGGTGCTGTCAGCATTCAGTATTTGATATGTTCCTGATGACTGTGGCCCGTAGATTGTCTTCAAAGCAGCATAGAAGTTCTTCATGTCATTCCTGTCTGCAGAGGACTGAATCTCATCTGCCTTATTGCTCAGTCATGACTCTTACAATTCTCTGATTTTGCATTGGACGGTCCTCTTGATGTTGTTGAAGGCTTCCTTCTTAAATGATGAAGTGCCATCTTCTAAACAGGCCATATGTAGCCGATGTTTCTCACTCAGAAGTCTCTATATGGCAGAATTGTTCTCATCAAACCAATCTTGATGTTTACTTGTGGTGGGACCGAGGGTTTTGGATGCAGCTGAGTAAAAAGAGTTTCTGATGAATGCCCAGTTTTCCTCGATATTCTCGGAGTTCATATCAATTGTATATAGTTGGCTACACAGTTTCTTCCACAAATGCCTGTTTCACAATTTCCTGTTTCAATTTGGAGACATTAAGCTTTTTGTGCACTATTTTACCTTGTGGTCGTCTGGTAGGCTGAATCTGAATATTGATCTTGGAGACAATGAGTCTGTGGTCAGTCCAGGATTCTGCACTTCTCATGGCCTTCGTGACTCGGACATCCTTTCTGTCTCTTCTCTTGAGGACGACGTAGTCAATGAGATGCCAGTGCTTGGAACGTGGGTGCATCCAAGACGTCTTGTTGCGGTTTGGCAGGCGGAAGACTGTGTTGGTGATTAGGAGGTCGTGTTCAGTGCATTTTTTTTTGTAGGAGGAGTCCGTTGTTGTTGCGTTTGCCAATTTTTTCTAATGACACCTGGCCATGTCTGGTGCTCTGTGCCAACTCTAGCACTGAAGTCACCGAGAATGGTGAGCTTGTCTTCCTTTGGTACTTCTGCAATAAGAGACTCCAAGTCTTCATAAAATTTGTTCTTGATCTCATCTGGGTTGGTCATGGTGGGTGCATAGGCGCTGATGATAGTTGCATGTCTTTTTCCAGACAGTGGGAGTATCATTTGCATTGGTCTGTCATTCACTGCCTTTTAGGAGATTTGTGAGCTTGCTGACTAGCTGTGATTTGATGGCAAACCCAACACCAGCTTCACGTCGCTCTTCTGAACTTCGGCTACTCCAGAAGAAGGTGTAGCCGACTCCTACTTCGGTGAGTTGTCCTTCCTTGGCTAGGCTAGTTTCACTCATGGCTGCTATCTGGATGGTGAATTTGGTAAGTTCTCTACCAACTAGAGCTGTTCTTCTCTCTGGTCTATCTGCTGATAAACTGTCCATCAGTGTGCGCACGTTCCAGGCAATGATGGTGAGTTGCGTCACCTTTGTCTTCATGTTAGGTTTTCGACCGCTGAGGTTGGATACCCGTCATCCTCGGTATGCTGACTAGGGTTAAAGTGAAGCAGGCAATGTTTAGGGCATCTTTTCTAGCCCCTTCCTCGTGCTACGGAGGTGAGCAGTGTGATTATAAAAAAGTCTGCTCAGTCACCTAGGGGGCTACCGAGTTCCACTGCTGCTTCAGTCCAGTGAAAAGCAACCCTATGCCCTGAGCCGCCTGTAGCTATACCTCCAAGTGTATGCACACCTGCTGCTTTGCCGCTCGACCATCGTCACAGGACTTGACTGTATCTGGTGGTGGAGAGGGGGAGGGGAACCATGTCATGACTTGCGCGTGAGTTGGATTTAAGTGAGGGAAAGTTGCGCAGAGTCACCCTCACTCTCTCGTCCAGGAGGTCTGTCTGAATCCAGTGGCACGACAATGTCGATACGTCTGGAGACGAGTCCGGATGCAGTGGATGGCCATCAGTTCCTACAGCACATGAGTTGATGCCCTGCGCTGTCCACGCAACTCTTGCCATCTGCCTTCACAGCCTTGGGATGAGCATATCTGCTTGGCCGCCTGATCCACCAGAAAGGACTTTCCAGAGGGAACCAGGTGCAGCTGTCCACTCTGGGTCAGCAGTCACAGACAGTACCGTCTATTGTTACGTACGGTAGCAGGCGTAGCCTGACCTGACCATTAGCACAGAGGACTATTAACTACTCAACGGCACATTATACTTCCGCCCCGTGTTTAATAACACAAAAGACACTTAAACACGGGGCGAAAGTATAATTGTTCCGTTCATGGTACTCTTGTTTAATTAAAGTTTTTGACGATTTTACAATACATATTTTCATAACCTCTTATACAATTCACTTCATGTTTGGAATATGACATCGTCACACGCTGACCTCACGCATTTTGCAAGATCTGTCTGTGGTTCAAGTCCCGGAGTGTGTTCATACGGTCGAGAAGTACATGGAGTAGAAAGTTTTTTTTATAAAAATTGTATTAAATTTTTTTTTTTTTTTTTTTTTAAAAATACGTATATTTCAAAAACACCTTATCAAATCCACTTTCTGTTTTGAACATAACATCATCACATGCTTTCACTTCACCCTAAATCATTGGCTTCTATTTTTTTAAAACTCTTTTATAACTTCTGTTGATACTTGGGATGTATCATTATGAAGAAAATAAAAAATAAAAAAACAACAAACAAACAAACAAACAATTCATCCTGCGACATAACAGATATCCCTTTTGACCTTGGTGTCAAGGTTACACTGCTTACTGCAATACTTTGATCGTGGGCTCTACACGTTGGCCATGGAATTCTTGTAATTCTATTTCATTTCTTTGCCCTTTACTCCCCTCCGACAACTCCCATTTTTCAGATTTCCCTTAAGAGTAACATTATCAGTAAATTTCGGCTGGCTTTTTAAGAATGGACGAGAAGAAATAACGTCTATTCTGTTTTCACACACTGAATGTTATGTGTTGATAGGAAAAAAAGGTTTTCAACAAATCTGCAAAACCGTCTTAACCATGGCAAAAGGTAAAAGATGCATAATTTAATTGGTCAAGATCCGGTAATGTGAAAGTCCTGTGCAGTGTCTGTCAAACAACGTACTTACCCAGACTGAACGACTCGCACGCGCAATCACACACACACACACACACACACACACACACACACACACACACACACACACACACACACAGAGTTTAATTACACTGTTTCTCCTTTAAAATGTAGAAGAGAATTAAATAAATCCAAGTCAGCAAATCATAAACCTTCTGAACACGAGTTAAAGCTCGAGATTTCACTCAGTGCCTTTTGGAGATTTTTTTTTTTTTTTTTTTTTTTTTTTTTTTTGCAACCTTTTAACCTTTTAGTTTTGCAAGATCTTTACCTTTTATTTTGTTGTCTCATGGTGCATAGTTACCTTTGGTTGGAATGGTTTGCCTTAATGGGGATTTTTACTACGTTTTTGCCTTTACCATTTTTTACTACCTAGCTTTTGCTCAGCACAATATAGCCATGATTGTGTTGATGTGCCGTTAACTCAAAACTTGTCGGCTCTAGCGTGTTTCCGACGCAAACGCAAACAACGACTTATTATCTCCCATTGCGAAGCTCCTCGGTGTCAATGTCTACTTTAAATATTGTCCCGAAGATATTGAGGGATGCCTCGGCAAGATTACCAAGTAATATATTTTTTTGTTTGCTGGTAAAACCTTAAATAGCAAACAGCTACACTAGCTGGATGATTACTTATATCCACCCATTGATATAATGATAACTTCTATCCACCCATTGATATAATGATAACTTATATCCACCCATTGATATAATGATTACTTATATCCACCCATTGATATAATGATAACTTATATCCACCCATTGATATAATGATAACTTCTATCCACCCATTGATATAATGATAACTTCTATCCACCCATTGATATAATGATAACTTATATCCACCCATTGATATAATGATAACTTATATCCACCCATTGATATAATGGGTTGTCATTTATTTTCCCCTATTGTTTAGAGCACGTGCTTTTAGGATGGCAGCACTTGAAATATGGGTCAAACTAATACTTATTACATACCTTCAGGGTCGTAACTACGCCCTCCAACTCCATCCCCCTGCGGCCCCTGCAATGCGGGGAGAGGGGTAATTTAAAAATGGAGCCCAAAATCCCAAGTTTTATTACAAAGGCAGGGGGGATGCATTTCTTAATTTTTTCATCGGGGCCCAAAATTTGAAGTTACTCTACTGCATAACTTGTTTTACATATACGCTTTATCTAATGAGTTCGTTTCGCGAGCTGGGTCGCTTCGCTCACTATAATGAACAGCGTCGTTTGATTTATCTAAGCACTAGGCAACGGCAGATTTGAGTCTACGACGATTGCGTATGATGCGGAATATACACGGGTACATCCGGTCATTTATTTGTTATACAGGTGTCGTAGGTATTTCATACTCATTTAGTCTAGAATATAGGTCCATTCCAGGACATTGGCACAGACGTAAATGAAGACAATTTTTGTGTACTAAGTCAGTTTCAAGGTAAAAAAGAAAATATTAAACTTTATTTTGAGCTGAAAATGCAGCGTCATTCATCAAATATTTGGACCCTTTCTTTACAATGTATAGCCATTCCCACCCCCACGTCTTGGAAATTTATGGACCCCCCCCCCCCCCTCTTGCACATGGCTTACCGACGTTTTGAAAACCTTCTATAACAAGCAAGAACGGTATGGTGTGCTTATAATAACCTTATAGGCACCCCTTAGGGGGATGCTTATGCTTTTGTTTCGAGCCAGAATTATTTTTTTTCTTTTACCTTTTACGTTTAGGTGATGGTCCTGGTTTATCGGCGAAATGTTCAGAACACATGAAGCTGTTCTTCGTGTATGCGAAAGTTTTCATCACAAGCTTGCATCGTTGTAACGAAACGTTTCTCAATCTCTCGTTGGGTGGAAAACGAAGTAACGTTATGGTCCTATCATCAACAAGTTTCCATGGTAATTGATACACATATAACAGTAACAATTTTTCCACGGTAATTGATACAATATAACAATAACAAGTTTTCCACGGTAATTGATACACATATAACAATAACAAGTTTTCCACGGTAATTGATACACATATAGCAATAACAAGTTTTCCACGGTAATTGATACACATATAACAATAACAAGTTTTCCACGATAATTGATACACATATAACAATAACAAGTTTTCCATGGTAATTGATACACATATAACAATAACAAGTTTTCCACGGTAATTGATACACATATAACAATAACAAGTTTTCCACGGTAATTGATACACATATAACAATAACAAGTTTTCCATGGTAATTGATACAAATATAACAATAACAAGTTTTCCATGGTAATTGATACACATATAACAGTAGTTCTTCGCTTTGGGTGGCATTGTGATTATTAATACATGAGAGAAGAATGCCTATTTATTTTTTTATTTTTTTTGGGCGGGGGTGCTTATCATTTTGTTTCGAGTCAGAATATTTTTTTTCTTGTACCTCAAGATAATTAATTATTTGTCAACTGATATAATGGATATAATACGTTCTTTTTTGTCTACAAATCAGAGCAATAATATTTTCTTCAATCTATGTAGGGCCAGAAATTAAGTCCAATTAGATGTCATAGGTTTAAATAGATTCATACAAAGATAAGCGAGTGCCATTAAAATATCCCTTGTTACGATTTAATATGTCTCGCATGATTCCCTAAAATAGGCCGATTTTTTTTAATAATGAAAAAACGTCAATCACTGTCCGTTTTTTGTTTTTTGTCCAGATATACAGGCATATCCAATCACTTTGTGTAACCCTTTAATGTGAAAAGGGGATACAAACCATGCATTGCATTAATTTATTTTTTTAATGTGAAAAGGGGATACAAATCGTGCATTGCATTAATTTATTCATTTTAATGTGAAAAGGGGATACAAACTATGCATATCATTAATTTATTCATTTTAAGAAATTCTTACCTTTACAGTATGACCAGTTTTAGCATGACCATAGATTAGAGGACTTTTACATATTCATGTATTTAAAGTGAAGGGTATGTCAAAATACCTTCGCAGCTACGAGCAGCAATCATTTTCCAATAAAGTGACCCATTTAATAGGGGATACTGTAATGTAAACAACTGTTCATATCGAACAAAACAAAGTTGTTTAAAATGAGCCTCATTATTGATGTTTTCGCTCTCTACGAAATTGGAGAAAGAAATGAAAACCACTAAAGGGAAGTGCTCTCTCTCTCTCTCTCTCTCTCTCTCTCTCTCTCTCTCTCAGAGAGAGGCTTGACGTCACAACACCACTCATTGATTCTGAGCAATTTATTTCAATACAAGTCCTGAAACGTTTCAGAAAATTTTGAAATTTTGGCTCAACTCACGAGTAATTACGTAAATTTTAATTAAATTCGTGGGAATAATTTCGTATCTGTACACATTATGCAAATTTGTTGTGAGATTATGAAGAGTTTGGGGTAGTAATTTCTTGCCCTCGACGACGTCTCTGACCCTATACCTGGTCCCGTAATCACGAAACTGTTTGGGCACAAAAAAGTGAACTGGTGCTCATTTTCTTTTTTTCATAATACTATAACGTTATTTTGGTTAATATACCCTTATCATACTTATTCTTTATATAACGATAACACCTTATGATATTACAAATTATGTCATAAAATCGTGTATATGTATTTCAGTCATTTCACTATACTATGCTGAGGTTTCGTCAAATAAAATAAGTATTGTTTGTCATGTGAGAAATAGAATATTATATCTGCGATACTTTCAAATGAAATTTAAGAAACGGTTTAATAATTTCAATAATTTGAGAGCCAGTTGTATAGTGGGGCACTATGGCGGCAAAAAAAAAAAGAAAGAAAAAAAGACCCTATGGCGACAATTGGAATAAACATTACGGCCGCCGTCTTGAAAATATGTGCCTATGGAGACAAGGGAATTCAACATTAGTCCATTAGATCGTCGCCTGAACATTAAGATGGTATTATGGGGACAAGGGGAATGTAACACGATGTTAGGTACTGACCAACACTCAGTTTTACTGACCAGCACCCATACCTACTGACCAGCAACCACTTCTACACACCAATACCCACACCTGCTGGCCAACACACAGTCTTACTGACCACACCTATTCACCAACATCCACACTTACTGACCAACACAGAGTCTTACTGACTAGCACCCACAAATAGAGGAAGGGAAGTTGTAAGGATAGAATGCTTAGTTGCTACATGCATATATCAGAGATTTCTATATAGAGCATTACATATACCTCACATTATGTTTACGGTGTCGGTAAATTTGCATGTATTGTACTGTTCGAAACTGTCACGGAATTTGGCAGAGACTAAAAAAAATCCGGAACATTATATGAAAATGGCCGAGACTAAAAGTAATACTAACAATCCGAAACTAAAACGGAATTCAGAGGAGACTAAAAAGAAATCCCGTAAAAATATTAAAATTAGATTAATAAATTTTACAAATTGAAAAAACAACTTTTTAAAAGTAAAAATTTACAAATTAAAAAATATGAACAAGTACAAAATTAAATAATTTGAGAAATTATACAGAATTTTAGCAGAGGCTAAAGAAAACCCGGAAAAACTTCAAAATTGAAAACCAAATACAATATTTTTAAAACAAATTTGTAGAAATTGTACAATTTAACAAAATTTTACAATTTTTAGCAAATTAAGCATGAAAAAATTGCAAAATTTCTGTTTGAGTTGGTGACATTGAGTAGCATATATATTAATAGAACCTTAGTGACCTTGAAAAGGGCCGTTGAGTGTTAACAAAGGTCTAGGTTCTTAACACATGCCACACTGTCTTGATGCAACCTTAAGAGTGATGGGGGCTAACACCTAATGACCATCCATCACCCACATTGACATTCCAACAGCCACACATACCAACAAAACGGACGAGGAAAAGATAAAGTATGTAATCTAACACCCACCCTTACAAGCAAAACAGATGATGGAATGGGGATATTTTAGGGTCACTCACCCCTACTTATGGACAAACAAACACACACTCTGACAATCAAACTCACATTTACAGACAAAATGGAGAACGGAAAGATGATAGCTGAGGGTCACTCACACATACCTATGGACAAACAAAAACACCCGTACTATCAAACGCCCACACATATGCAAATTCATCTGAAAGGGGACAAGAGGTACGTAGTTACTATCACACATAGTTACAATTAAAGACAAGTTGTTTGCTATTCATCACCCTCGCACACACACAAACTCGTGTGAAAAGATTGTAGGGTATGTATTGGAGAGTGATCCTTGTAAACAAACGCACTTTTTTACTGTTCAACCCTGACCCTTAGAAACAAAACGGATAACCAAGGGGATATGTTTGGACGGGATGATAATCACACTCTTACAATCAAACACATACTTACAAACAAAACAGTGTAGGGAACTGGGTATAGGTGAGGATCACTCACACCTAATAAAGACACACAAACACACACCTTACTATCCATACACATACATACAAACTCATTTCAAACGGGTCAAAGGATATGTATTTACTATCAATCATATTTACAGTTAAAGACAGGTTGTTTACCATCCAACACCACACATGCAAACTTATGCAAAAGTAGATATAGATTATATAGTTATGTAGTACTATCACACATAATTACAATCCAACACACGTTATTTTCTATCTGACACCTATATACTAGCATACAAACTCATGTGAAAGGAGATGTAAGATATTTAATTGGTAGGATCACTAACATTCGTCCGTACAAATAAATATATATTTTTATCTTCCAACACAAACCCATGCAAGCAAAACAAATTAGGGTAGAGAATCTGTGTATGTGATGTTTACTAACACACATTCTTACATGCATCAAATCCTAGATGACCTTAGAGAGATGAGGGCGCTATACGAAAGATCCTTGGCAAAGTCCATGAGAAATAAACCTGACTTGCCCCCCAAAAGCCAAAACATTGTTATCATCATCATCAGCTGCAGAAATTATGACAAGGACGACGACGACGAAAATTACACCAAGGACGACGACGACGACGGCAGTGGTGGTGGAAGACAGTTGCAGCTGATGATGGAAGATTCATAATTTGTTGTTGACCATTTTGTCCAAAAGTAACGTCCCTTTTCATGTCCACTTAAATTTCCGAGAAACAAAGATACTACTCAATCATTACCAAATCAAACAAAACACCAAACACTATATATATATAATAAAGAATATTTTGATTTTGTCTTACGTTTGGTACATTCTCGCGAATAAGAGTCACAATGAAATTTCAAATATATCCAAAAAGCCCATTTATTCTTGTGAGTGTCTTGCTTTGAATTACTTAGGGGGTATGGGTTCTTTTGCTTTAAAAATTTCTTCATACTCCTCCTTTTTCTCTTCCTTCACTTTCTTTGGACGTTCTGGACACTCTGAAGATCAAAGTCCTTGTTCGTGACACGCAAAACATTCGTCTTTGCTTTTTTTCTTGGGACCTCTTTTCTTCTTTCTTAGAATAAGGAGTTCCTTTTCTTTGACGTTGTGGACATTCTGGGACCCAATGTCCATTCTCTTGACAGATATAACAAGTATCTTTACTTTTATCATGAGAGGAGCTGTGGTTTTACAGAGGGTCCAAATAACTCTTTCCTCTCTGGATCAAAACTATGTTTCCAGCATTCATTAACGCTTGTTTGGGATTCTGTTTTTAGATTAGTACATTTTGGATGAACTCTTTTCCTTACGTCACGACAGCATTTTTTACAGTATGCAGTCAGTCCTATCCCAAGTACACGCACACACACACACACACACTGTGTTGTTAGTAAGTATGTGTTTGATTGGCTATCCATTTTGTTTGTAAGAGTTAGAATTCGACAGTAAAAAAGTGGGTTTGTTTTGGAAGGATCACTCATCGTCACATACCCTACAACCATTTCACATGAGTCTGTGTGTGTGTGTGTGTGTGTGTGATGGAATGGAGTAAATAACCTGTCTTTAATTGTACTTTTGTGTCATACTAACTACATACCTATTTCCGCCCTTCAAATGAGTTTGTATGCATCTTTGTGGGTGTTGGATAATAAGGGTGTGTTTGTCCATAAGTAGATTGAGTGACCATCAGCTCTATTTTGTTTGCAAGTGTGTATTTGATTGTAATGGAGTGTGTGGTCCATAAGTAGGCGACTGCCCCTCAACTATCACCATTCCATCATCTGTTTTGTTTTGTTTGAAGGGTGGATAGGTGCATGTGTTAACAACCTAGACCTTTGTTAACCCCCAACCGCCCTTTTCAGGGTCGCCGAAGTTTCTATAAATAGAAATACTACTAAATTGCATTAACCCAAACAAATTTTTGCATTTTTTTTAATGTTTATTTTTTTATGTTATTTAGGAAATTATATAAAAAAATTCTTAGATTTGTTTTACAATTTGTTTACAATTTTTTAAAAACATTTTGCACTTTTCTTTACCATTTTAAAATTGTTTTGAAATTGTTACGAATTGTATTTTTATATTTTCTGCTAAATTCGATATATATTGCATAATTTCTAAATTTTTCACTTGTACAATTGTACAAATTTGTAGATTTTTTACAATTTGTTCAAATGTTTTTTATAAAAAAATCGGGATTTCTTTTTAGTCTCCGCCAAAATCCTTTTTATTCTCCGCTAAATTCCGTATTAGTTTCGGAATTTTATTATTACTTTTAGTCTAGGCCATATTTAAAAATAATATTTCAGGTTTTTTGCAGTCTCCACCAAAGTCCGTGTCAGGTTCGTAATTATAGGTATAGGTAATTATCTATGTATGCATCTCGGATATATGCACCTAACCACTTGGCAGCACTCTGTCTTTGAGAGTTCCCTTCCTCTGTTTGATTTGCAAAAGGATGAGTGTTGATGGTAACAGTGAGTGATTGTCTATTTAAAATTAGGTGTTAGTCCTCGATACTTTACCCCTTATTTTACATCATACCGTAGGTGTGGGTGCTGGTCAGCAAGACTGTGTATTGGTCAGTAGGTGTAGGTGTTGGTCAGTAACAATTTGTGTGGGTCAGTTCAGATGGGAGCTGGTCAGTTAGACTGTGTGTTGTTCAGTAGGTGTGGGTGCTGGTGAGTAGGTGTTTGTGCTGGTCAGACTATGTTTTGGCCAGTACGTGTGGGTATTGGTTAGTAGGTGTGGGTAATGGTCAGTAGGTATTGTGCTGGTCAGTAAGATTGTAGGTTGATCAGTATCAAACATCATTTTACATTCCCTTTGTCCACATAAAACCATTTCAATGTTTATGATGTGGACTAATGTTAAATTTCCTTCTCACCATAGAGACATTTTTTCAAGACTGCGGTTGTAATGTTAATTCCCATTTCGTCACATGATCATTTATGTCGATATAGTGCTCCCCCTATACTACTAACGCCAAGGCTAAAAAAAAAAAAAAAAAAACTTATTCGACTTGTGTATGGTTTGTATCTCTACTTACATGCATTATTTCAGTAAGAGACTCAAAGTGTGATTTTTATTTTTATTTTTATTTTATTTTCTCATCGGGTTCTACACGAAGATACATGCTGATTAAAACTGTTTGCTCCAAGTGACCGCATATGCTTGTATATAACGCGCTTGTAACGGCCAACAGTATAGAAGCCAATCTGCCGTAACGCATTGTTTTGGCATATTACTGTAGGATCTTCCTCAGTTTTTTCTACTCGTGGTTTCTTGCGAACAGCATAGACGCAGATCTGCGACAGTAATTCTCGGTCTACGCTGTTCTCATTTGGGCGTGTTATACAGAACTGAATATTGTATGTGAATTTCCGCACAAACATGTGCAGTACTTTTTTAAATGTCTTCCTTCTAATTATGTCTTGCAAATGCTTCCACGAAATGTTCTGGACAGTCAGCATATTTACAATTCGGTTCCAACGTACACGGGCTACATTTTTTTATGTTTCTGCATTCATCAACTTGATGTAATCCATTTATTAACCTCTTAAAACATGCTTTTTGACCTTGTGCTGCCTTTAAATAGCCTTTGCAAAGAAAATGCTAATGTCATTTCATCATGCAAAGAAAATGCAAATGTAATTTCATCATGCACAGAAAATGCAAATGTAATTTCATCATGCAAAGAAAATGCAAATGTAATTTCATCATGCACAGAAAATGCAAATGTAATTTCATCATGCACAGAAAATGCAAATGTAATTTCATCATGCAAAGAAAATGCAAATGTAATTTCATCATGCACAGAAAATGCAAATGTAATTTCATCATGCAAAGAAAATGCAAATGTAATTTCATCATGCACAGAAAATGCAAATGTAATTTCATCATGCAAAGAAAATGCAAATGTAATTTCATCATGCAAAGAAAAAGGTGATCTTAGAGTATTACAAAATCAATGACATTACCCCCTCTCCCCCCCCCCCCCAAATAAGGAAGTAAAAACTTTAATGTCCATACTTCCAAGAAATGTGGGGGGAAAATGTTTGCGAAACAATAGAAACATTTTAAAGTTAACTTTGTTACTTTGTTTTAAAAGTCTCGACATCACAGTATGAAATAGTTATGCCGAATGTTCGGAATGATTCCACCGTGCATTACTTGTGTAAATCTCGTCCAACAAGGAATGCAAATAATAAAAACATTACAATTTTGCTGGTAGACATCATTTTAGTAGTCTATATGTCATCAATGTTTGTTTTAAGAAAACGGATATTATTTCGTTTCACCCATGACTTTTCATTTGTGGCGACAACACGTCGTAAATCTGTAAAACTGCTCTCTGTAATTATACTTTCAGCTCCCAGTTTTTCTGTAATCTGACTTTCAGCTCTCAGTTTTTCTGTTACAATAAAAAGAAAGCAAACAAACAAAACATATCTTTTAAACTACGACAAGCACACGAAAACATCATGTTGAAAACAGAGGTATGGTAATGTTTAAAGACTGCTATTACAAATATTACTACATTGCAATTAATGTTTAAAAAATGGAACAGTTTTTTTAAAATGTTATTTGACAATAATTCGTTTCTTGAATTAGCGATGACGAAAAAACTCAACGATTGGTAATTTTTAATGTAATATTATTTTCTTAATTTTTTCCATAATTGTTTTGATTTAAGACCTCTATTATTCAAGCTATTTGTTTACATGTACAATGAACACGATGGACCATTTGAGGATTCTGAAAAATAATATGGGAAATAATATAGGGTTATTCAATACTTTCTCCACCAATACACGATTTCAGAGCAACGTAGATACTGAGTTAACCTGTACACATTTCCTTCTGAGAGTATGAACAAAATAATCTGAAGAATGATAAATGGTACATCAAAGTTTGGATTCTCTCCTTATTTACTTTTTTTTACAAATCTTTTAGATACCTTAATTTTGCGCACTGTGATAAATTCTAATTCATTATCCAAAGCATTTGCTCAGAAGTTTCCGTTTCGATGAGTTTTCCTTACAATTTGGATCTTCCCAAAATTAGTCAAAAATATAAATTATATACTTACATATAAATCTAATAGTGAATGCTGAAAGAAGAAAAGGGATTGGTCAATTTTTTTGCGAAAAGTGAGACACTATCCTCCTAACAATCATTATTTATTGGGTCAATAGTGATTTTTTTTAAAAAAGAGTTTCAAAAACCAATCGCCCTCGTATTTTTTTAAATTTTTTAAAACTATTTATTTATGTATTATTTTGTTTAATTTCTAGTGTAATTTGACTGTTTGATATACTTGCAGGGCCTGTACCTAGAAATCACAGGACCAACCCTTATTGATCTAAAGATACGGACACATTCCGATTATGAGGAAGTCGCGCTTGCTATTTCAGGTCGTAGCGTGGGCTACTTTACGGGCGCCGTGCTTGGTGGGTTCCTTGTGGACAAATTTGGTCACTTCTGTGACTTAATGTTGGCTCTTTCCCTTGGCGGAGGCGCCGCAGCAACGCTGTGTATTCCCTGGGTACAAATAACCGAACTTGTCTGGTTCTTCTGTTGGTTGCAGGGAACTTTTGAAGGAGTCATCAACATAGGTAGGATCAATGAAACTATGGAACCGATGTAATATAGATTATCGGTGGTCGCCAAGGTGAAGAGTTTGGTCCGCCATATTTCATTATGTAATGCATTTGCAGTATAGTATGCTATTATCAAGGTCATACTTCAAGGATTTACCAGTGTTGGTAGGAATGTTTATATGGTAACTGTTGTTCCATGTGGAATCTTAGGTTCAGGATTCCTGTACTTTTTTGTTGGCAAATTTAGTTGTGAAAGCCCAAGTGTTTCCATGCAATCCATTCAGTGTCACTCTGTCAGCAACATTAGCATGTTGTGAAAAGCCCGAGTGTTTCCATACAATCCATCCAATGTAACTCAACTCTATCAGCACGTTAACATGTTGTGAAAGCCCGAGTGTTTCCATACAATCTATCCATTGATTTCGAATTTGTTTATTGACTAAATCTTTGTTAAAGTTGCCTAAAATATATACAGCCAGACCATTTTCGACATAGACAACAATTCCTCTACTTCCTGTATTGCCATCTCTGCGTAAAGGATTTTCATAGCCATGGACAGATATATACTGATATGTTTGTTTATCATTTAAATTTAACTCAGTAAGTGCTAAAATGTAGATGTCATTTGTTTCAGAGTTTAGTATTAGTTTCCCCTGATCATCAAGCTTTCCTCTTAAGCCCTGTGTATTCAGATGTCCAATACTTATACCTTTCTCACTTATTCCTCAGTTTAAGATGTCACACGACTTTAGGGCACTCACTGAGATAACAGTGTGTGTAGTTCTATTGATAGTATGTCTGTTCTTGAGCCATTATAGGTAATTTACTTTAAACTTCTACAATACATTCATTAATGAACAGCTGGTCTATATTTGAATTTGCAATTGGGAGTCGAGTTGATCTTCACTACAAAGACTTTTGTTTCAGCGACTTGTGTTATGACTATTTTCTCTTGTGACTTTTTTCACAGGTAAAAGTGTGACCTTTTATTCATGACCTTTTACCTGTGACTTTCTTTCCAGTTACCGTTTATTATGTGTTAAATAATGTCTTATATAGTATGTGATTACCCGGATCTCTCAATTCTGTGACAGGCGGTCAAAATAAAGGTTTTTCAGACGTCAGCAGCCGCTACATAAACAAACAAAGCAAAGAACACACCGTTATTACATTGAGGTTGTTTGAGTAAAAAAAATTGTATACATATGTAAATACATGTATAGTTTGCATCATTCTTTGTAATTGCATTTTAGTGAATTTGCCTTATGTTTGTTTACTACGAAACGTCGGCCGTCATTAAAACTATTGAACACTCGAATGGCAGTTTTCACAACATTAAAAAAGCTATCCAAAGTGTCCAACTTTTGACTACTTCTCAAATTACTCTCCATTTAAATCTAGACAATGCTGTAATGTTCAGGTCCATATATACCTTCACACATCCACGATTTTCCGTTGCAGCTGGACAAAGGCTGATCCTTCAGATCTGGCAAGAAAAAGCGTCCGCTCCTCTTCATGCTCTTCATGGTGGTTACGGCATTGGATCCTTCATCGTTCCTTTAATAGCCAACCCCTTCCTGGCCGTTGCATATCCAAAAGCCATATCCAACAGTACCAATAACACCACGGTAACGCCAGATCTATTAACATTTAGTGCGTCAAACTTGCACACCGTCTCTACAACCACTATCAAGTCAACAACCACACCAGCGTTCCTCGAAGAGTCAAGGATAGAGTATGTATACATGATCGTTTCCATTATTACTGTGTTAGTGTCCGTTGTCTTCTACGTGTACTATTTTACCGGCCTGAAAGAGAGAAGGCAAAAGAGCGATTTACCATCAAAGAAGCAAACAGAAAAAAGGACATTGAAAGAAATCATAAATCCAGCCACCTGTGCCGGTGGCAAATTGTTGTATGGTATACTGATCTTCTTGTTCCTTTTCGTATATTTCTTCAGTGTAGTTGGAGGAGAGCGTTTGGCTGGGAAATTCATCCGCGCTTTCTCTATTGATGAAATGGGATTCAGCAAAGATGACGGGTCCTTCTTAAATACCGCTTTTTGGATCAGTTTCTCAGTCGGTCGGTTCTCGGGATTCCTGGCCGCTAGATGGATTCCAATTAGGATTTTGATCATGCTTGAGACTGGTGGATGTCTCATATCGGCGATATTAATTACCATCTTTGGGCATACAAGCTCATTAGCGTTATGGATCCTGACGCAGCCTCTTGCCTTCTTCATTGGTCCTCTGTTTCCTTCTGGTATTGGATGGGGGGACAATCATGTAGAGATGACAGGCATAGCAATAACATTCGTTCTGGCTGGAGGATCACTAGGCGGCGTATGCTACCTTCGATTGATTGGATATTTATATGATAGATACACCCATCGAGCTTACCTGTATCTTCTACTGGCCTATGGCATCAGTGTCTTCGTGCTGGCTGGTGTTCTTAATCTACTGAGCGCAAAACACGGATTGCGGTTTACAAACAAAGAAATAGAAATGGAGGTAAAAGATGATGTCAGCTCAAGCGAAGAAACGGATAAAAGTACGGAAAGATCTGTGACAAAATTTTAACTATGATTTTTCACTTTCCATTTCCATGGATTGGCTAATGAATAAAATTACTTCTTCTCAAAAATTAGTATTTATTAATATTAAAGCGATTCATTTATCTCCTTTCAAAGTAACCCCCCAAAAATGTACATCTTAGTCATAAAACTGGAATGCATTTTTAACGCAATCCAGATTTCAGATTTCATTGGCTTATATATATATATATATATATATATATATATATATATATATATATATATATATATATATATATATATACAATATATAATATATAATATATAATATATCTGCTCGTGATCGTTTTCGATCTATATTGACATAAATGTTAGATATTTAAATGCTATATTTGTTCAGGTGAATGTTGTCTTCCCAAGTAACGAGTAAAATTTTGGATAGTGTATAATTTTTTGTTATCTTGGTTTTAACGGCATTTTAACAAATCGTGCTGAGGAAATGGGAGCCAGGTTCCTTTCCCAAGGACACACTGAGGTAGGCGACCCAGACGGGCCTGGGCGGGTATCGAAACCGCGACCCTTGGATTACGAGTCCGACGCTGAGCTACCTTTCTCTCTTTCTTATGATAACATTTATTTATTTAGCTGTTGTATGTCTAGTTGTCTGGCGAAAATGAATGTGAAAACCATACCATAAATTAACCGTGATAGATTTCGCCATGATAATGATATATGGGAAATAACTCATAATAGAGTATACAAAATAGTTGGGTTGTACGAGTGCTTTACCTTACATATCAAGGACAGTACACTGACATAATGGCCCTTGACTGATGATGCCCTCCACCATCCCTTAGTGATAGCAATCAAAATAGATTGACACTTGTATCGACTCCTGAAAGCTGACAGAAATGGATGAAAGATGTTGATGAAATATGCATTCAGATGTTTACATGTTGCTCTCTCGATGAGTTTTTACAGCGTTGGCAAACTGCTTACTGTCAATAATTTTTATTGTCATACACTAAAATAACCTTTGCTAGTTTTAATTGTTTTGCGAATGAGTTTTATCAGTTGTTCTGTTTACAAGATTTATAACTGGACCTAACAATACTGGTTTACACAACTGTAGAATTTTGGGTGATATATTATCAACACCGGTTGCCTTCTTCGTACCATTGGTGATAAAGAAGTGAGCACGGAAGTTATGAAGAATTAGAAGATCACAAAATGAAAGGGTGGAGCTTAGAAGAAACTAGCTTAGGAATGAAAGACGGATGGATGGCTGTGGCCAGCATACATTTGGGAGATATTTAAGAAAACGAATCAAGTTATCTGATTAAACGGAATTTAAGTCTAACCTAAATTTGAAAAAAAATAAATAAAAATAAAAAATAGTCTCAAGTCTAGACCTAAGCTTAAATATATGCTGAAGGAATTGGGTCCAGAACCAGAGAACACAGAGCTGCATGGAACTCATTGAAAAACAAGAGTTCTTTGTGCCCTTTCGCAAATACAAGCCATCACTGAAAAGAAAAGTAAGCCTACAAGGTTGCATATATAATAAGCTACCACTATGATGTTTTCTAGTAACCGCACGCATCAAAGACAATTGTAAAGCTAAGCAACTGACGTGTTCTGTTACATGACTTCAACGACGAAAACAGAATTTGAGTTGTAGTCGATGAATAAGTTTGAATTACACAATGCTTACGAAGTAGCGTAGCTTGGAATGAAGAAAGAAACGAAGGAAGGATAGATGGATGGATAGCGAGACGAATGGATCAATATTTGTAGATGGGGAGATAATTCCTTCAATACGAAATTTTAAAAATAAGGAATGAATATATTTTACATACCGGGAAGGTAATAAAAAAAAAGAAAGGGAGGTTGCTGACGTAAACATAAAAACATAAAAACAAAGCCATGAGAGGTAAATTATTAAGCTTTATTTAAATGAACACGGAAAGCTACAAGTACTGAAACATGCAAGAAACAGAAGTCATATAAATTTGCAGTAGAGAAAGAGGGTGTACTATTTTATGTGAAGGTTAGATTGTGTGAAAAAAATTAACTTCTCTTGGTATAAAAAGAACTATTTGCCGCCATACTTCCAATACTGCCTACTTAATTTGAAAGCTGTTGCGAAACAGAAGAAAAAAAAAGAGAATGAACGGCATGTCTTGTTGACAAATGGTCTAAAAATTAATATGTTACCGATTATAATCGCTTTAAAGTCGAGTCCAACTGCAAACAACATAGACCCTGAAATTACGTCACATAATGCGCCGGCGGAGCAAGGGTAATTGTCGTTTTTGTTCTACTGATTACTCATAACAAACTGCATGGACCAAGATTTTCCGGCACATTATGCGACGGCAGATCTGAGTCTATGCAGTTTGCAGTTGGATTCGACTTAGTATATACCGTCCTTGGTATATAGCTCTGCTGTTGGCAGTTGCCCATCCAAGGTCGGTGGTTTCATCCACCACTAAAGAATACACAACTTCATCATCTGGGCTTGCGAGGCGGCTTTAAATAAGTTGTGAAATATGGTTGTACAATCGATATTAATACCATCTGTTCTCGCTTATAAGTCAGGTCCAACTGCAAACAACATAAACCCAGATCTGCCGGCGCATAATGAACGGGCAGATCAAGTTCTATGTTGTTTATTCTACTGATTAGCCCTAACAAACTGCATATATCCAAATCTGCCGGTGCATTATGCGACGGCAGATCTAGGTCTAAGCAGTTTGCATCTGAATCCATATTATAAGCGATTATAGATGGTAAATAAATTTTACAATCGTTCAGTTATTCTTCATTCTATCTCCTTATTTTTAATTGGTTTTCTTGTTCAAGGTATATGAAATAGAAATACTTCTCTGACTTGGAATGCGTCGAATCACCTTCACAATCGATGTATGTGCTTTGTTTGATGATTTATAAATGCGTATTTAACATTTCTAATTACAATTTTAGCATGTACACTCTTTTAGCATGTACAGTAATAAAGTCGTAAAAGCTATTATTAATGAAAAAAGAGAGACGTTTCCGTCTATATAAGCTGTAAATGCAGGTGCGTCGTTATCCGGATCTATCGCTTTGAGGTTATTCACCCTAAAGAAAAAAGAAAAGAAAAAAAAGGAGTGTAAACATAAAGTAAAAACCCATTTGATACGATTCCAGACTGTGTTCAAGATAAACATCAGAAAGGTATTGGTAAATCGAATGTAGAAAAAAAAAAGGCTGATTGGTATCTCTTTTTGTGTAATGAAAGATTTCCGTTTAATGCAATCATATGCATAAAAAAGAAACAGAAAGACATATATACAGAGAATGAAATAAACAGAAAAAATGAAAGAACGTGAAGGCATAAGAAGCGAGGAACAAAAGAAGAAGCAAACAATGTTGTTCTCGCGCTAAGACTGTCGAGAAAGCTGACCCATTTTCATCACTGTTTTAACAAAATAGATGTGGCTGCGTCATACCTTTGTTTCATTATTTATTTGTAAAGCTTTTGTCTGTTTAAAATTACACAACGTAAAGTAATTAAATAGTTTTAAGTATGGGTTCCTAAGTGTTGGTAGACTTGTATAATATTCCGCTAGGTAATTGTGGCCTTCGAAAAGAAAAATTTGGCAATAAGTACGCGTTGACTTTATTCCAACACAACTAGCTTGGAGTGTTATTCTGATAAGGTCGTTTTACTTACTTAACAAGCGTATCATTTTGTCAATCACAAACCTCTTGAAATGACAAATCACTTACACAGAATACCCATATAATGACACACACGAAACATACACAGTATTGTTAAGAAGCCAACAAATATATACAATTTTAGCAACTGACTAGTTCAATTGTTATCTCCTGAAACAACAATTGCCAATTTGTGATTTTTCTACTTCATATAGAGTTTTATCTCGCCAATAAACACTGTTGTTACGAGCGAGGACTATTTATAAATCTCATTTCGAAAAGTAAACAGGTTACACTTCGACTTAATAATCTACACCCAGTGCATTGTCCGATGTGTAAATGGGTTGAAAAAAAAAATGTTTTTTTCTGTTCGGACATTCACTTATCTGTAACGGTTTTATTAAATCTTTCTATTTAAAATTTATTTGACATATATACTTCTTTGTTCGACGACATATATAGTACCTTACAAGGAATGTTTAATCGAAATATAGGGCAAGGTTTACAGAGTTATCACGTAGACATGCTGGGTCAATCGTATTGAAGCAACTGATCCGCAGATCTGACTCAAGGCCAGGAGTATGGATTGAAATTAATTTGTTATTGAACATAATTTTGTTAGTAATGATGATCATTGATTATTACGGAATAATATAATGTGTCAACCCAACCCCCCTCCCCCGCAACTCCTTCCCCCCCCCCCCTTCCATGAGCAGGTACACACGGAGTTTCAGGAAGGGAGACGTAATTAAAATCATTTATAGACTTGGTAAGCTGAATATAAAAAAAATTAGAAAAAATATTACTCGTGAGAGAGCTATCACTCCAGCAAACAGTGTTCATTTATAGTCAGCAGTCTTTTATTTTTTTACACATTATCAAGTAAATTTATAAGTAGTTATATGAGGGCGCTTAGAGCCAAACGAGGCACTTGAGAGCCATACGGAAAAGTAACATGGAAGAGGCACTTGAGAGCCAAAAAGGGCACTTGAAGCCATAGATGCAATGAACATGGAAGAAGCACTTGAGAGCCATACGAGAGATTAACATGGAGAGAGATTATTGAGACTTACGGGAAATTTATAGAGCCATACGGGAAATGAACATGGAGAGGTCACTTGGGGGACAGAAGTGTTTGTGGGATAGAAGTGTTGACTGATGTATTTTAATGAGGACAGAATATACACATAGATAAAGACAAACACAAAACATATAAACATACAAACACCTATGGCAATCATGGAGTAGTCTTTTCTGAGAGATGTGGGTGGCCCTGAAAAGGACCGTTGGGTTTTACCACTTCGTCGGCAGTGGCCATACCTCCCAGATCGGGCGCCGCAGGCCGCACATCTCTGCCCCCAGTTCTTTTCATTTTTCTTCCAAGATGTCTTGGTGGACAAAACGAGCCTAAAAGGAGGCTCGTTGGCTTCCTTCTCCCAGTCTTTCTCCTCCGGGATCCAGTCTGGATGGTCCATCTGACGAAACTTGTCCTGGATCTTCATACAGTTGGCGTTTAGTCGCTGGAAGCCTGTTCTCTCTTCAGTCTCTCCTTCTCCCTCTTTTCCTCCGCCCATGCCCTCTTGATTTTCTCCGTCTCTTCATGCATCACCTCTCTGACGAACTCTGGCGATTCTCAAAGAGGTGATTTCTCTCTTCAGGTGCCTCGTGTGGGTGTAGCAGTTCATCTCTTCCACCCTACTCAGGAGGTGCTGTACTCGTTCCATCAAGCTGATGGCCTCCATCAGCTTACCCACCTTGCAGTGCTGCTTTTGCATTCTTCTTTTTTTTTTGTCTGGTCGACGATGAATGGTAAGAGTGATGAACGCGTCGCTTTATATGTTTGAAGCATGGACGTGAAGGAAAATATCCCTCACACCAAGAATACAATTCACACACATAAAAGCACAAACACCAAGTGCGCGGACCTAAAAGAAGCACCTTTTTACATAGGAAGGGTAAGAGAGTGTTTATAGACACACTCGATACAAACAAACTCTATACAAACACACAAGGGAAAGGGATTTAAAAAAAAAAAAAAGACAAACACAAACATACACTCAACACACACACACACGTTTTATAGGCAATCATGGAGTAATCTTTTCTAGGAGATGTGGGTGGCCCTGAAAAGGACCGTTGTTTTTTTTTTTTTTTTTTTTTTTTTGTTGTTTGGTGAGGAGTTTTAGCGCCTGTCAGGACGGCCACGTCTCACAACCGGCTTCACCACAGCACAAGGACGTATTTTGGTGAAGGAGAAGCAGAACTCCTCTGTTTCCATTTTACAAGCCACCTCTTCTCCCTCATATTGTTTTTGTTGCTGTTGTTGTTCTTGTTGCTGCTGCTGCTGCTGTTGCTGCTGTTTGCATCTTAGAAAGGTTTGATACCTTTCATGTTCCTCCCTGTCTTTTTCTTCTCCTCCCATCCTTCTCTTTCCCTGGCGATTTCCTCTTTGATGACTTCTTCTAAGAGGTCTTGAGCCATCTTGAAAAAATGTGAACCTTCTTGTCCGTGTTCTTATCGATGATGTAGTGTCTGTCCCTGTGCATGTGCACCAGGGCTTCGCTCAGTTTTGCCATTCTACTCATTCTTGTATTTGTTGACGAGTCAACGAGGGTGACCCGACTGGCAAACTCACCGCTTTATATGCTGGAAGCGCGGACGCGATGGAAAACATGACTCAGATCGATAGCGAGAAATATGAAAGAGTAGGTACCTCAGATCGATAGAGAGAGGTTAAAGAGCATATACATTTCATTTTTTTCAATCAATAAACAACACAACACTATTTTATTAAAAAATCAACATTTTTTTAATAAACAAGAAGAAGCTTCTCTAACACAAAATACAAACAAACATTTTTAAACTATAACGTATTTACAGGGTTGACAACGTTGTGAAGTCAAACTAGACTTCCACTGTTCTAGTCATTTTGCCCTCGATGTACACTACGTTTCTGGGCTAAAGACAAGAGATAACCATAATGTTCACAAAACCATGTTTCTACTTTAGCATCGTTTCTAGCGTACTCCCTATCAAAACAAGTCACTACATGTTCTAAGAGAAATCCAAGACTGCGTTGATGAAGAAAATACACACAATATTGTCCACACATCATGGAATCCGATCCTTGTAATCTCACATAATTGAATCGAGTGGAGACAGCATTTCTTCTCATAAAGTTAATGATGTCTTCTTCCAAAGGAGGTAATCCATAAGAATCAAAATACTCCACACTGTGATCGTTGGGAAAGTACACTGCCACTCAATGGATTCCTGGTCGATGATTGTCATCCGTATTGATGACATAGGCTTGCGATGTGGAAGTTCATCTTTAGCACACACCACAAGATTCCAAGAAGCGGTGTACAAATTGGTAATGAAGTTCCCAGGTATCCATTTTTTTCACAGGTAATGATATTAAGTCATCAATTGACTTTTTCCTTGAATATGACTGTCAAGTAACTCGATGAACGAATAGTCTCTGTAGTCTGTTGCAAGACAGCTTCGATGCGTTGGGTCTCCAGAGAAGTCAGTGGAGGTAAGGAACGATCCTACAAGTCTTTATACCACTTTCTCAACACCTTTTCTTCTGAGATCAGAGACCATGCCTCATCCAGATACTCTTCCAATTTTTCTTCTGAACTCATCATCATACATTTGTCGTGTTGTTTCTGACTCAGATGATCGATTTGACATCCATAACAATGTTCTCTGGTCAGGGCTGTAATTCTTTGAGCCAAGTCCGAAGCAAAACAGGAGACTAAATATTGTTTTTGTTCCGGCCATCTTGACATCATGACTGTAATTGTGTCTTCTTTTGGTTCTGGATACAAAATATCGTCATCACTTGTGGTTTGTGACTGCTGTGGTTCTTCCAGATCCAAAAAACCCTCATTGCTTATCTCCATAGCTAGAATCACTTCTCTCAAACTGTTGATTTCCACAGTATTGTCAAATTCTGCATACAAGATGACGTTCACAGTGTTGACTAGATCTGTGGCAAACTGAAGTTCCACACGAAGTTGGCCTGATTTTATAGGGTGGAAATGTCCTTCGTCGCTGCCTTGGTCGGGAGTGAAATCAAAACCCCACAAATCATATCCTCCTGCATAATCCTCGTACGAAATATCGTGGCTTCTGTTGGTTCCTAACTGTCCTGTGGCTTCAAATAGAGTAAAGTAAGATCTCAAGTAATTTTTTGGGGCAAAGTTAGGTTCAAAAAGTCTGGTACACAACGTCTGGCCATCTCGAGTGACTTCTATCTTGGAGACATTGAAGTGTTGAAAGTCGAAAGGATTTTGATCGATGGCTCCGTTGAGGGCTGCATTACTGATGATGCCAATGAGCAAACGTTTGGGGAGCTGTCCTTGGAACGGAGTCCAGAGTCAATGGTAAACGTTTTCACTTCTACTCGTCGCACAGGATACTTGGCGGTTGTTCTGCTCAAAGTTTGACTGATGTCGTTGGCTACTTTAGGTAACACTTCTACACGGTGGACTTAAAGTCTGGCTTCTTCGATGATGGTTTTGTACTCGTTCACATTAGCCATCAAATGGACGACGGTACTACTGCGATTCAGTCTCAGGCGTACATCCACTCCGTTTAACAAATACTTGTCTTGCAACCACATATCCAAATGCAAACGATCCATGAGTTCTAAAGTGCGCCCTTGTCTGATTTTCTTTCGACGGTCGTTAAATCCCACATTGTGAGGATCGTCATCTGCAGTCAACGCTGTATCGTTGAACTTTTCCAAGGTGTCAGGTTTCCATACCACGGAAGCATCCATGAATGAATGTTCTTGGTTTCTTTTCCGTACGTCAAGAGATTTTCCAAGTAAGCACGGTAAGGGTAAGTATCCATGCTGCTGCTGACCAGTTTGTTATTCAAGTACAAATCCACTTCGCTGAACAACGAATGCATGAAATTATTGACAGGAGCTACTCTGTCATAGATTGGTGTTGTCTGTTTTGAGCACTTTGAATTTCAGGTACAAGTGACTGCTATTCAGATCGATGTAATCTTCGGTTTGTCCTTTGATTTCAAAATAGGGGCTGAGGTCGTCAAAGACGATACAGGATGAAATTCTACCCATTGGGCTTCTTGCATCGTCATCATGGTAGGTGGCATAGCAAACAGATCCAGTTCTGACTTGGTACATTCGCAAGAATCTCGGTGCATCATTTTTTTCTCAGTTAGTAATCAAACACGTCTAATTCTCTTACAGTTCTTGTCTTATTCTTTTTCTGAACACCGTCTTTATGAGCTCTGAAGGGGTTTCGACGTCTCTTTCTGCCTTGTCCTTGCTGTGGTGTTGAGGAAGAAGTAATGCCAGGGCTAGAAGTGTGAAGCAAATTTATAGGGGTCTCTCGGCGACCCAAAAGATCTTTTCCAGTTTGCAGCAACACATTATTTCCTGCCCTCATAAAGGCTTCTTTAGGATTTTGTTTCTTTATGAGGACGTTTTGAAGAAATTCTTTTCCTTGCGTCAAAGCGGGCATCTTTTAAGGCATGCAATCCTCGAGTCACCATGGGTTTCAAGATAGGGGCTACCCTACGAAAAGCGGATTTTAACATATCTCCTAAACCATGTCCTCGTTGTAGAGCAACTCCTCAGGATACATCTTGTGTTACAATTCACTGGAGAACCGTTTTCGAAAATGTAGTTTCACCGTGACTTTTCCTTTAGAGAATATAATATTTTGTCCCAGATCTCCTTTTATACTAATGTTGACACTGTCAAAATACGATTTACTGACAGGAAGATAATGAGGATGTACAAATTCACGGTGAACGTGATACGTGTTTCCACCTTCTTCGTACGCAGTGACGGCAGAATCCGCTTTGAAAGGAATGACTCTCAGTAACGGAGCGGCTGTGTTTCCCACCATGTTGTACTCCACCACATATGAGTACAAAAACAATAAATTCAGTCCATCGTTCAATTCGACAGCGAACGAAAATACTTGTGAAATATATCGTTGCTGTAAACGTCTTTCATAGGAGCTAGTTTTGTGTAACCACCCAAAATATCAAACAACCCAGGACAAAAAGTGATGCACAATATTTTGGCGTCAGAAAAATGCATTTTAAGACTATGAGCAATTTTATGGTATTCGATCAGGACAGTTTTCTTGGCTTTGTCCAAGGCTTTGCCAAACTGGTCATTGGAAATACCCGCAATGGTGTCCACCAAATGATGAGCATTAAAATAATACCCCACGGGAATTCTCATGGTATATCTAGTCAAGGAAGGAGGATTGGTGAATAATGATTTTTTGGATTCGTAATGACCAGGATCATTTTTGTCCAAGTGTTCTTGCACTTGTTCGTTCAGGATATCCACGATGAAAGTGTTTTGACCTTCGTTGATATTGAGGGCTAACGTAGGTTGAATGATTTCTACCAAAGCCACTTCCCAATGACCTTCGTGATCCAATTGTATGGACTGAGGTAATTTGACTGTGAAACAACATAAGGTATTGTTGGGAAACACATCCATAGAACTGTCACTGGGTAAGGTTCAATAAAATTGGTTATTCATAGTTCGAGAGTTTTGGTGTCCGAGGAGTCACTCGTTGTCAAAGGAGAATGATGTTCAAAATGTTCCAAAAGAGGGTTGCTGTTGTTGTTTTTGTGACTGGAAGAAGGATGACTGGCGTTGGCAGTACCGTTGTGGTTGTTGTTGTTACTGTCCGTACTATATTTTAAGGAAGGACTAAGAAGAAGATAACCAATGCAACTGCTGAGTAAAATGGTCCGCAATTGTTTGTCTCCTTGTTGCAAACTCAAATTGTCAATGGCTGCTCCGAAGACACAATACACCACAAAGATTTGGCAGAAAAAGACGATTTGATTTTTAGGCACACGTTCTCCGCACCACACCCACAAAGGTTTTTTTTTTTTAATTCTTGAAAAGAGGAACTCTGTGAAGGAGAGGTAGCTGCTGTGTTGAACGGCATGTTAGTTACTTCTTCTTTTTATAGTCGATGACTTAAGAAGCGACAATCCAAGAATCAAAACTAGGAGAATATCCTTTCCAACGCACTTTGACTTCTTCCACTCAACGTTTGCACACTTTACGTGTTCTTCGTTTGAGAATGCTTTCGATATCGTACAAGTCGTCTTCTTTTGTGATCACTCGTTGTAACTCAGGCAAGTAAAAAAGTTCCTTTTAACACTTCTCAGTGTATGTCTTCCAATTTATAGACAGAAGGATCACGTCCACGAACTTGTCCAGTGACACGAAACAATTTGGTAGTCCAGTTAGATAAATAACCTTTGTCAAAAGTGCGTTTAGTTTTTCTAATGCGAACCCAATATCCCGTCTTGAGTACCACTGCTTTCTTGTGTCCAATCTTGGTACGATTGATTGTAAGCTTTGACCAGACGTGGTAACACGTCGATGTATTTGAGAGTGTGTTGATGTATAAAATATTTCCACATGCGTTCTTTCAAAGTTCTTTGAAAACGTTCCACGATACTGGCTTTGGTTTCAGGATTTTCAGTGGTAAAAAAAATGAATGTGGCGTTGTTTCAATTCTTTTTTAAAAGCATGGTTCAAAAATTCGGTGTATTTGTCTGTTTGCCATCGTAAAGGGTGACGGCCACTTTGCTTCAACACCAGTTTTAAAGCGCGTACTAACTCGGCACTGCTTTTAGAAGTGAAAGGAACGACCCAAGCAGATTTTGAAAACACGTCAATGACACAAAACAATTATTTGTAACCACGATTGTACGCTGCCAATATGCTTGCCATTGATGATCGATGCCAGACACTTTGGTTTGACTTCTGGAAAATTTTCGTCGAATGGGTTTGTGTAATGTGTACGTCGATTGTTCTTGCAACCATTGTCGCACATCTGGCAAACGTACACTTTTCAATTTACTTTTAGCTGCCCGATACAATTTTTGAACTCCTCCGTAACCAGCAGCATGTGCAGGATTGTATTAAATGCTGGCTAAGAGTGTCTCCATGATACAATGTCACTCCTCAATAAGTCACCCACTGTTCGATACTACTTTTGGAGTCGTGGGGTATGGAAGGTTTGGACGAAGCTTGACGTGTCCGACGAGCTACAGGAGTCGGTTGTGAAGTGGTGGCTTTTTTCTTTATGTCTTTTTTCACTTCTGTCTTCCCTTCTTTCTTTTTTTCTTCTTCTGAAGAAGGTGTGGACATCATCTTTTTTACCCAAGCTTTCATTTCTTCTCGTTGAGGCGTAGGGGAGGGTGTCAGCAAGGAATCTGCAATCTTACTAGGTATGGGAGCATACGGAGTTTGAAACACTTCTCGTGTGTCGTCTGTTTTAGTGGTTTTAGGTTCGCTTTTCATCATGACCTTGAAATATCTCAGAGTGGGTTTAGCTGTTTCATTTAAAGCTTTCTGGTGAAAGAGTTGCAGACGCTGCAATACTTGGCCATACCGTGGCGATTTTTCTACTTCTGACATATCCCTTCGATCCATAAACGATTGTAATTCTTGTTGTAACTGTGACATCTCGTTGAGATTAGGATTGAGAGGTAAATGAAGTATCCGTTGTTCGTACCAACGATGGAGTTCCATCCATCGTTTGTAAAGAACTAAAGTCAGTTTTCGTCCTTCCATAAGATCCAAAGGTACAAGTATGCTGTCTTTCCAGAGAAGGGTGTCCTTTTTATCTTCTTTTTTTCCGTCTTTATCTCATGTTTCCTCCTAAAAGGGGTCCCGCAATCGATCCTAACAAAGGAGCAGCTATTTTTAACAACGATCCTATCAGCATGGGTAAAAATCCTCCTCGTTGCACCAGCATTTTTTTCTTTTGACTAAGAGGTATTTTCTTTTTGACCATTTGGCGAAGAACGTTCCGATGTTTGACTAATTTCTGTTTCTGTATCTTGGACAAAGTTACCATTCCTTTCAACACATTCAAACAACATTCACACACGGTATCGATGATTTCTTTCGGGGCTGTTTGAATGAGTTGTTTTCGCATGGGAGGATTGGATTTAGTCAGGACGGACAACACATCCCAATGTTTTGCGAGACGAGGTGGGAGTCCTTTTTTGGTTTTGCCTTTCTTGGAACGACTAGGGTTTTGGTGGTGGTGTGCACTTTTTGGGGTCATCTTTGGTGTCAGGAGCAAAATAGAACTGAGGTCCCTCTGATGCCACACTTCTTTTTTATACTGGAACTCGTCTCCACTGATGGTCAGCACGGCGTATCAACTTTACGACAGGCGTCACTCGACGATGAGGTGTTTTCAATGGACTAAATCGTGTCAGTTCTTGTTTGGATAAATCCAGTAATCTTTGTAACACGCCTGTTCTGTCTTAGACTTTGGTTTTAGGTGAGGAACCTTTTCTTAGCGGCAGCGGCAGTGGCAAGGGTAGCCGAAGTATATGCTCCCAGAGAAGAAGAAGTGACTTTCGAAATAGGTTTCCATTTTTGCATCAAATTAGGAAACACGGGTCTTAAATCAGGTTTGAGAGGCATCGTCACGAAGGGCGAAGAAGAAGTGGTAGGAAAGGGAGACACCGTCACTGCCCCTCGTGGTTTTCGGGAGTACGTGCGCGTCCTAGCAGTAGTACCTCTCTTTCTGGCAGCAGGAGATTTTGTTGGTTTTTTCTTTGAGAGGCTTTTCTTCTTGGGCTTTTCTTTTTCTTGTGTGTAGTAGTTGTATGTGGCTGTCTTTGAGGGGATTTGGTTTTTTTCTTCTTCTTCTTGGTTTTGGCTGCGGCATTAGGATTCCATTTCAAAAGAGAACGAATAATGACACCTCCTAAATAACCACTGCCACCAGGTGTCAAAATTATTTGTTTTTTAGTGTGTGGATCGGTTCTTGGGTCTGCCAGTTGTGACAGCTCACTTTTATATTTTTCAAAAAAAGTTGGGTTTGATGGGGTATGTGAATTATGCCTTGAAGTAATTGACGTGCTGTCAAAGTAAACCATCGTAAAACTTCTTTGAGACTAGCTTCTAACAAACGGGCAAGGACTTGTGCATTTTTTTGCGACTGATGCCATACAGGGCACGAATCAATTTGGCAGGAGGATGAGATTGAAAGGAAGTCATCTTGAAGACTGTGGGAAAGAAATGACGTGGTGGATATTTTTATAGTTTTTTCTTCAGAGAGTTGTCGGAGGGGACATGTAAATGACAGGACCTCCTTCTACACATCAATGGTGAAACAAATGGGTACGAAATCTCAAATAATCGGGAGTGGCGGGTTTTAAATCGATGAGTAAATACTCATGAGGTGTTTGAGTGGCATCATCGTACGCATAATTCAGCCAAGGAGTTCCTAACTGTTTGGCTAACACTTGCACTTGAGATTTTTCTCTGGGGCTTTTAAACAACACCACATAAAGAGCATTGAGACTGATGGTACAATGGGCTTTACTTTGTTGAAATAAATTTTGAGTAATGTAAATGATACTTCTCATTACGATGATGTCCTTTTCGTGTAAACCAAAGTTTAGTTTCTTCTTCGTCTTCTCCTAACATGTCATCGAAGATGACCAGATGTGTTTGACTCAAATTAGACACGATCCCATCGTCTTCGCGAGGAATGCCTTCGACAAACGAAATGGCTTCTCCTTGACTTTCTTGGAGTAAAGTGTAAGACGATTGCCACTCTTTGTAACACCACACGATACGTTGAGGGGGACGATCAAAGAAATGAGATTTGTGTTCGATCAAAAGTTTGACAAATTCGGTTTTGCCTGAACCACTGGGTCCAGCAATCAACATGTTAAAGGATGGCGCAGATACAAAGCTTCCCAACTTTGACGACCTAACTCTTCGTCAATTACTTTGACAACAGAAGGGGAGGAAAAGGAGGAAGAGGATGCAGCCATGATTGAGGTATGGAGAATTTTGAGAAGAACATGAAAAACACAAGACATTTTATACATTTCATACACGTTTATTGTTTAAAACAAACAACAAACAAACAAAAAAAAACCCCAACATATTTTACATGTCCAGAATTAAAACACGAAAACACATAAAGCAAAAATGAATGCGGCACACACTAAAAGAACCAAAGTTGCATATAAACAAGTCAATGTACAACAATAGTCTCGATGATTGTGTGTCCCACGAAATCGACGTACACGATTCATTGTCTCTGCTGTGGAATTGAATGTCTCTAATTTCTCTGGCGGAAAGGTTCTTTGTACCTCAGGTGTTTTCGATTTGTACGACCGTGTTGTCTTCCTCTGTGTCAGGTTCTTCTTCTATCACTGTTTCTAATGTCATTTTTGACTTTGGTTCTAAGTTTACTTGTTCTTTTTGTCTTGGATGATTAGTGACACGCAAGGTCTTGGGCATAGAGTGCCACCTCTTGTAGCCAAGCATCGAAACCAAAACTTTTCCAGTCATGTACATCTTTCCAATCGTAAATGTGTTAGTGTAACCAACTAGCGATACACACTTCTTGGAAAGTATGAAGTGTGGATAAAGTTTGACAAATGTCTTCTTCACACGGAGGTACACAACTTGTTTTCATCACGATTCTCAACACTTTGATCTTAAAGGAGACAGGTAGTCCTTCATGTATGTGTGACCATTTGAATATCTTGACACTAATAAGTATTTTTATAGCATTCAGATACCAATGGTTAAAACGTCTATGCCGAATAAGGATGTAATTGTTCTTTGCGTTTCACTTGAATGTGGACCAACTCTTTGTAAATGCGTTCTCGCAGCTCCGGATGCAAGCGACGAATGTGCTCTTCTAAAGTATCCGACATATTACTTCTTTGGACCGACCAAAGGCAGGCAGTAACAGCGCGCAGACCATCTGGCATGTTCCAAGTAAGCTGAGTCTTTATACTCCCATTCGTGAAGTGTCACACCACGGCTGAAGCACTGAACTTTATCTCCTTCTCCCAAGTAGATAAATCCAGCTCTGGCTAAAGCTTTGGGAGTAGGTCCTTCCAGATATTTAGGCCATTTATCTTTGAATGTCTGGAATCGCCTTTCAAAGTCTCAATAGCCAGGCACAGTCACAGGCACTATGAATTCTTTGCCCATGTATGGATGCATCCGTAGGTAGGTACACACTTAGCATCACATTGACCAGTAAAAGCAGAAAGGGCATCGCGCTGCATCGCTTTCGCTAGTGGGGCTGTAAGGCACACGAACGGCATCGCTTTCGATGGTTCCAGTGGAGCGGTAAGGTCGTGCTGCATCGCTGATGTCAAAGCGTACGGCATCACACTTGTTGCAAGGCACTGCATCGCACTGGAGGTCATGATTGAACTTGAAGTTCACAGTGAGTTCCTCACTCAGTGGCTGTGTGGAATTATTAATCATCTTCTTGCTCGGTCAACGTTTGTAGTCACAATGAATTGTTGGTCTTGAAAGTTGTCACTTTATTATACTGAAGATCGGCGTGTCCGTACGGTAAAGTGTTGTGGTCTGGAAGTCGCAACACTTTTTCTAAAGGGCGACTAACGATTTGGTGGTTTGCCAAAGGTTTTCACTCGAAAGTCTTGAGCTTGTCCAGACTGTAAAGCATTTTTCAAGACATCAAAGTTGACTCGTTGACTCGCTCGATAATTCAGTGTCAATCCTTTGACTTTACATTTGGTATGAAGTTGACCTTATCAGTCTCTGTATTGGTAGCCGTACTTTTTAGGGCCACCGCTGGCAAAAATGATGATCGTCTCTTGTGGGTGCTCGTCCGTCCATGTCCCTATACGATTTCCTTCGATGGTGGGGTGTTGGCTGCCAGGGCAATGGATGTACATACAACTGTCGGTGTCAAAGTACAGGACTCGATCTCCCAACACTTCTAAAGCCTCATCGTACAATTTTAAGCGAGCATTGGCTGTCAAGTAGGCTGCAATGACGACATTGATAAAGTCGTCGGGGAGTACAAACTTTGGCTCTTCTTCGTAATTGACCAAGATCAAATTTTCACGAATGATTTCCACGTGTTTCATCAGTTTTCCTTTGTCGTCCACCAGTTGAAAGTAGCGACTGGGATCTGCCAAGTATTCCGTCTTCGGTAAGAACGGACGTTGTGCTAATTTTCCCCACACACAATTCAACATGACTTTGGCAAACGATCTTCTTCCTTCATTCTTTTTTACGTCTTCCAAAGTGATACCTTCTAAAAGTGAACGGTACTGTTCTTTGACTTTGACTTGGTCTTCTGGCGTCTGACACCAAGAGGGATAGCCACTGGCTTCTTGTTTCAGTTTGAGAAATTCGCTGACGTAGCTTGAGAACATGCCTGGATTCGAGGAGTCGTCATTTTGGTATTGTTCGGTGGTAGTCAAGTGCCAAATTTCGTATACTTTTAACAAGAGGTATCCCCAATCCAGGGCCCGAAACAATTCGACGCTGACCCTGACCCACGTTCCTATCAAAGCGCGCTCTTCCTTCGTGTGGTTGCAACGGTGATCTTGATTACATGTTTCAGCACACGTACGGCATAAAGGAAACATCAGTTTTCCTTGGCAATGATGGGGTAAGACAGGATGTTACAAGTGGGTCGGGGGTAAGACTTTGCATTTGATCAATCCTTCGTACTGACGAATGTGTTCCACGTCAATGTGTTCTGTCAGGATTTCAGGGTGTCCGGTAGGGAATCGCTTATATTTGCACACCCAAGGATACAACGAACACACGTCGATGTATTTGATTTCTTCTCCTCGAGGTTCATCTACGTCGTACAGCAAGCGTGTGGCATTGGTTCGTCCTCCAAACAAACTGTGGCGTGGGTGCAAAGGTTCGCTGTCTACCACGTCGTAACTTTCGGGAATGTGTCTAAAATCTGGATCGTTTTTGAAACGTCGATCGTACTTGTGCTTCTACATTTCTACCACATGGTAGCCTTGACTTTCTAACTTCAGGAGGTGTTGGTATATGTGTTCGTTCAACTCTTCCATGGTGACTCATGTTCGAGGATTTTTTAGGTCTCGTTGAGGAAAACAGGTAGGGCATCCGTGAAATAAACATCCCTGAACCGTCTGAGGATTTTCAAAATCCCAACTATCCACAGAAAGACTTCCGATTTTCTTTTCTCCCCCGTTTCTCGCATGTTGTATCCATTTGTTTTCCTTTTCACACAAGTAATGCAACCAACGCAATGCTTTGGCAGAGTATTGACGACTGACCGAGAGATAAGTGTTAGGGGATATGATGCCTAGTTGGTTCTCGGGCATGAACTCTTTTCTGTACATTAATCCACACGCTTTGGCCAGGGAACACGCTTCCTTCAAAGGATCGACTTCTCCGTGATCTAGAAATAATTGTCGAAACTTTCCACAGCAACAGCGTAAAATTTCCACATCGGATCAGCAATACTTGAGCATTTCTTCTTGAAAATCAAACGGGTCTGAAGCGTGTGCGTAGTACCAAGCGTAGAAGGCTTCTCGGCGTTCGGTGTGCATCCCATCGGGGTCGTAATAGTGAAGGTCAGGCAAATGTGGGAGCACTACGTATTGATTGGCTTCGGTATTGAAAAAGTGGGGAAAATACCCTTTGGCCATTTCTGTCATTCCAGATGTTTTAGGCATTCGACTCTAAGGCATGGCCACATAACTCATGGAATCTTTGAATTGTACTTGTCCCACTTTCATGTAGATGAGATTGACTCCGTTCATGGTGACTTGGGGGCATTCGGTACCTTGTTCTGAATAATATTTCAACAGAAACTGTCCATCGTATCCCGAGAAATTATGAGCCATGACGGTACATATCGATGACAGGCCCCGTAACGTTGAATGTCCTCTTCGCTCCAAGTGTCGTCGATAGGATCAAAGATCCATTGGGCAAAATCGGCAAGAGTGTTGGGGCCACGAAAGATTGTTTCACGTCCTCCTTGAATCTTACTACAATGGGGACAGTGAAAATAGATAGGTTCTTGTATGCACTTCTCACAAGCCCGATGAGCAACGCAGAAATTAGGAATGTGAATACCCGTCTTTTGCATACATTCAAAGTCAAAAAAGATAAAATCCACTTCTGTCTTGTTCTCGTTCTTGTGCTGATCACACCCTTTAATTCTTTCTCCAGTGTATTGTCATATTTTTGAATGACACATTGTTCAAAGCCCACGATTTAGTCACAAAAACGGCATCTTTTCTTTCCTGGACAAACGTGTACCTTGGGGTTGTTGGTTCGAATCAGCTGTCCACACTTGGAGCACAATCTCAATAAGTCACAAGCACTTTTCTGCTGGTGAACTTGTGTCTTGCGATGATGTTCGTAACAAGAGAGACTGACAAAGGTTCGTTGGCAAGAAGAGCAATGAATGTGTTCTTCAGGAACGCATGGTTTGGAAGCTAAACAACCCCGACATCTCTCTCCGCAATAAATGTGTTGGTCCCAACTACAAAATCCTTGGCCACATTTCTCGCAGTAGTAAGCGTATCCAAGAAATCCTGTGATACTAGTGATGGCATCGAAATGTTCTTGATGATGATACACGTGGATGTATTTTCCCTCGGGGAAATCGGGTCCTCGAAACACCAGAGCTCCGCGAACCACTTGAGGGTATACTTTCAAGGTATACCGAGGAGCCAAGACATTTTGAAGTTGTTGAATTTCAGGAATGCCACACACGGTCTCTTTAGATATGCCTGCTTGTTGTAACAGAAGTTCTGCTTCTTTTCGTTCTTGGGGCCTCTCCGGTCATCGAATGTTTATCCATGATCGTTTCCATTCTGCAGTCTCGTTTTTTCGGCATACGTTCGCCCCTCGACGATTGCACGGGCTGAGCACATCTGGTCTTGGGAGTTGTCAATTTGGACGATACTGCGTTTGGTACTGCGAATGTCGTCCACCAATAACACTTTCCTGTGTCTTCCGCTACCTCTAGGAGGTGAAAAGTGGGTCATGTGAAGTGTGGTTTCTCCGTCGGTGATGGTAAACTCATCATTGGATTGTTGAACGTGTTCAATTTTGTCCATGACTTTAGACGGTGTTAATTCTGCTGGGGTACTAAACTCGATCCAGACAGGAGACTTCGAACTATCGTGATGGATGGAAAGTCTCAACCGATCGTCCTCTTTCGATAGGCATTGCCGTTTCAATGTTTCTGACAAAGAATCCCACGAATCCGTAATGAAACCTGCGGCTTTCTCGCGGGACACTTCAGACTTGAAGTCTGTAAAGTTGACCGTGTAGGTGTAAGCCGTAGTTCTAAATATTCTAGAAGTCACTTTTTGCGTCTCTCGAATGTGATAGTAATTTTCGGGAGCTACGGAACGGCTTTCTTTTTTAGGGGTTCTAGACTCTCTTGATCTTGTGGAGGTAGAGGGTATTGTTTCAGGCTCACTCATATCCTCTTCGAAATCTCTGGCATGGACTTGGGCTAATACTCAGCTAGCGACGTATGAGGCGCTACGGAAAGTCGTCGTCGTGGCCTCTTAGTTTCTTCTTCTTCTGGTTTCTCACTGAAATTGCGTGATCGGTTCATCTTGATTGCAAACTTTGATCTGATTGAGTTTTACACAGGCTCTCTCTCCCTATATAGAGAGAGAGAGCTTCTTACCCTCAGAGCAACTATTCGTTATTCAACTTTCAAACTGTGAAGATGGAAGAGTCAAGACAGGTCGCATTTCTGGTCAGAGATTTACAGAGAGTCATTCGAAAGTATACCACTTTCAATAAGACTAAGGACTACTCCTCCTCTCGAGATAAAAGTAAAGATACTTGCTATATCTGCCAAGAGAAAGGACATTGGGCTCCAGAATATCCACAACGTCAAAGCCAAGGAAAAGAAAACAGAGACAAAGGTAAAGATACCTGTTATCATTGTCAAGAAAAAGGACATTGGTCTTCAGAGTGTCCTAAGAAAAAAGAGAACAAGTAAGAGAGGGAGGAAGCAGAAGGCACTTCAGCACCAGAAGAAGAAGAAGAACCCATCCCCGTCATCAAGAAATGTAAGAAGGCAAGACGACTGGAAGACAGTGAAGAAAAACCCATGATGCCTGTGAAGAAATTCAAGAAAAGAGACAGACAGTGAAAGAAAAAAATATACTTGAGTGATGTGTTATGAAATGTTGATTGTGATTTTAAAAGAGAATATACTAAAAAGGAAAAAAGGAAGTGTCTCTTGGTCTTGATTTTGTTTTATATTATGGACCCACACACGCACTCATACACAAACAAATGATGGGATTTAAGTTTTACTTGATTTGGCAATTTGATTTCTTTTCTAAGAAATGTGGGTGGCCCTGAAAAGGACCGTTGGGGTGTTTGTTTTTAACAAACTTATGGACTGGACATGATGAGCTTTAACTGCCTCAATCCCTTTCCACAGCCAAGTCCTACTCCTCCTCCTGCTGCTTTGGTAGTGGTAGTAGTCAATGGTGGTGGTGGTGGTGGTGGTGGTAGCATCTCAGTAGTAATGAGAGTGGATGATGTGATGGGTTTAGAATGTTTAGCCCGTGATGGTTTCTTTCTCTTGGGTTGTGTTAAAGAAGTCTGATGCATGTTTCTCAGATTCTTTAACTCTGCTAAAATATCTTGTAGCAGACTCACCGTTTGATTGTCACCATTCCCTTCCTTCTGTCCTTCACACTTCAAAAATTTCTGCTTCTCTTCTTCTTCTTCTTCTCGCTTTCTTCTTTTCTCTTCTTGCTGAAGAAATGCTTCTTCTGCTTCTCTCTGACGCTGCAATAATTTTTCCAATTCTTCCTTTTGTCTCTATTTAAAATCATCTATCAAAGGTAAGGATGGAGAAGGAGAAGAAGGTTGTACTACAGTTGTTTGAGGTCAAAATTTTTGCGACGACAGAAAATCCACAAAATCCATATTAAAATCTTCTGGGTGAATGTTGACCACAGCAGTCGTAGCACTATCACTCCAAACATAAGAGGTTTCCGTAGCAGTCTCACCCCAATACATCATCTTCGTTGTATCAGTCATACTTAAACTATGCCGCAGTGGTAAAACCCGACGAACGATGTGGCGCCTATATACTGAAGGTGACGTCACCCCCCCCCCCCCACCTCCTCTCTCTTCTGATTGGAAGGGAGACCCTACATTTTGTAATGCGCCTTTTGGATTGGTGGACCATTTCGATCCGTTTCAATCCGCTCTTTGGCTATTTATACCAGCGTTTTTGTTACATAGTTTCACCTTCAAGTATCGTATCGGGCATACTCTTCAACCCTGACTACCCCATGTACGTCAAAGCATCATGGGCTATTACTAAGATTACAGCTATAGCTATTTGGAGGAGACGAATTTATGTGGAGAGACAAGGGTGTCTGAAGCGGGTGCTAATCTACGGACCTGAAGTGAGTAGAAGTTTGAAGAGAAGAAGACCAATGAAGAGGTGTGATATGTGTTAACTTGGTTAACAAAACTCCAACGGTCCTTTTCAGGGCCACCCACATCTCTCAGAAAAAATTACTCCATGATTGCCATAGGTGTTTGTGTGTTTATATGGTTTGTGTTTGTCTTTGTCTATGCATATATTCTGTCCTCATAAACACATCTGTCAACACTTCTATCCCATAAACACTTCTGTACCCCAAGTGCCCTCTCCATGTTCATTTCCCGTATGGCTCTATAATCTCTATAATTTCTATTCAGTATCCAGCGAAGCTGGTTATCAATGGCACTGTCGTAAGTGACGAATTCCCAGATTGGTTGGATACAATGAAAGATTCCCGTAATATGTCACTCTCTTGTGTGCAACCTTTCCAGACAAGCCAGCAAAGTAATTTTTTCCCAGGTCAGTTGCTAAACACCTGTACACAAAGAGTGAATCAAAGAGTGAATCATGATCATAATATGGACATTCGAAGCAGCAATAGCCTAGATGATCGAGTACATTCTGTATTGCGTGACAATATAACTGAAGAATCAGAATCAGAATCAAATGTGGACGAAGTAGAGGAAAACAACGTAGATACATTCCCCCCCCCCCCCCAGCGAGTTCAGTTAGTACAGAGCGTGTGACTAGAGACGAAATAGCGATTAGTACAGCACCAGAAAAGCAACATCAGCATCAAGACACCTCAATGGCATTTGTTGATTATGACGACCAAGGTATCAATATCACTTTAGAGCAATCTGTACACCAGCAACAGATCGTAAACATGTCTATCGAGAAACAAGTGGATAGTTCCTCCGGTTCTGACACAAACAATGCACCAACTACTCGATCTAAAAATAGATTACCTCCGCCAGGAACACAGTCTATGTTTCCCTCGAATGCACCAACAAACGTACCTGGACGCCAATCATCAACGCGAAACGCACCAGCAAACATACCTGGACACCAATTACTCACGAGAAATAATGTTACTGAACAAACCGTTGGCCATCTGTCGAATCAAAATTGCACCAATTATGGTCATGGTCATGGGGCGAGATCTTCGTCAGCAAAAAGCAAAGGTAGTACGCAGCCAACTGTAACCAGGACAATACCTAGTAACACTTTACATACAAATAACCATAGGTCACCACATGACACGAGAGGACAGGATACTAGAAACTTAGACTTCGATTCAAGATGTGGCAATGAAAAAGGAAGCGCAGAGAACTAGGCAGGGTGGGGGAAAGAGACTGTACGCTTTTCTCTATTAAATATTCAAGGGTTATCTACAAAAAGAGTAAATACTCTAAAAAGTAAAGAGCTAAACGAAATATTTTCCACAAATGATGTTGTTCTTCTTACAGAAACTTGGACAAATGAATTATCTGACTTGGGTATACAAAATTTTACACCATTTGCTTTGCATAGAAAATTAAGGAAAAAAAAAATAGTAAAAGAAACTCTGGTGGAATAATTATATATATTAGAGATAATCTTGTTAGGGATAATACCTTTGTTTACGGGTATGAGGATAATATAATATGGGTTAAATTTGATGGTTCAATATTTGGAGAGAAATTTGATTTATATGTTTGCCTTTGCTATATTGTACCGGATGGATCTAGTAGGCAATCAGTGGTAGATACAAATATTTTTGACATGCTCTTACAGTCTCTGGTAAGAATAGAAAGTGATTCCAATAAAGATTGTAAGTTTATCATATGTGGTGATTGTAATGCCCGAACGTCAACACGCCCAGATTTTGTTGTTGATGACAATAGTCGATATATGTATGCATTACCTAATGAGTATATTGTTGATGATTATAGTATTAAACCACGTGTTTCACAAGATATTTTCCAGCCCGACTCTAATGGAATACAGTTACTTGACTTTTGCAAGCAAACAGGTTTACGTATAATGAATGGGCGTGTAGGTAATGATAAGAATATTGGGCAGTATACGTATGTTGGACACGGTGGATGTAGTTTAATAGATTATGTTATTGCTTCTCAGTCTATTTTCAGTAATGTGCTATCGTTTGATGTTAGTGAGCCTAACATGTTGTCAGATCATTGTGTTGTATGCTTTACGATGGAATTTAATAATGTTAATGATGCCGAAGCAACATTCCTGAAAGAAAGATAATATAAAAGTATAGAGGGTAAATATGTTTGGCGACCTGAGTTCACGACTGAATATAAATCAAAATTAAGTGACGATTCTGTAACCGAACAATTTGAAAGTATTAACGAACAATTACTTGATGATGTTAACGCTGTGATTATTGAAAATTGTTTGTCGGCACTTCATGATATTTTTCACAATGTTTGTTTGCCAATCTTCAAAAGACTTAAAACATGTCATGTTAGAGTGCCAAAGAAATATGATGAGAAAAAAAAATCCTTGGTTTAATGATATATGTGAAGAAAAAAGGTTAATTTTTATGAGTAAATTGAATCATTATCGAGTTGTAAAAACACCTAAAGCAAGACAAGAAATGACAGGTGCAAGATCAGACTATAAAAAACTACTACGAAAATATAGGCATGAATATGATGAACTTAAAACATTAGAATTTGAAAAAGCAAAATTTAATGATGCTAAGTTATACTGGAAAATGTTAAAAGATGCTATGAATCCTAACCCCTCAAATATTACAATGGATACTTTTGAAAAATATTTTAAAGCTGTAAACAATTCTAATGATCACTGGTTTATACCAGATAAGGATGTTTTACATTTTAATGAAAGATATGTAAAAGGAGATTTTAACGTCATGTTTAATGAACTAAATCAAGATATTTCCCTTCAAGAGGTAGAAAAAGCTTTATTTCAAATAAAATTAGGCAGCAGTGCTGGTCCATATATGATTATCAATGAGTTTCTTTACCATGGTAAAGATATACTTTTAAATACATTTTGTAATTTATTTAATGCTGTATTTAAAAGCGGTCACTTTCCAGAAATGTGGTCCGAAGGTCTAGTTATACCATTGCATAAAAAAGGCAATTTAGATGATGTTAATAATTATACAGGTATAACGCTTCTTAGTTGCACAGGTAAATTATTCACACGTAAGTAGTAAAGGGTGGGTATTGAGGTACAGGTGGCACTTGGGGTACCATGGGAATTTAACATAGCGGGTGGCACTTGGGGTACCAACGGGAATTTAACATAGCGGGTGGCACTTGGGGTACCAACGGGAATTTAACATAGCGGGTGGCACTTGGGGTACCATGGAAATTAACATTGAGGCACTTGGGGTACCAACGGAAATGAACATGACGGGGTCTCGACGGGTACCAACGGGGAAAAAAAATAAATAAAAAAATAGAGAGATGTAGGGCAATCATTGGAAAATTAATCTTTTCTTGAAAAATGGGTGGCCCTGAAAAGGGCCGTTGTTTTTTTTTTTGGTTTAACATAGACATCTCCTGGAGGGTCTTCTTTTTCGGAGACTTCTACAGACTTCCGGACCGTACATCAAGACACGCTTTAAACATCCTTGTCTTTCGATATAAATACGTCTCTTCCATATGGCGGTCTCTGTGATCTTCGTGATGGCCCATGAAGCTTTTACATACATGGGATAGTCTGGGTCAAACAACATCCCCGAGACGATAGTCGATGACTCAACGCTAGTCCACATCTTTTGTTTCTTCTTCTGGAGTGGTCTTGGAGAAAACCGGTGAAGCTCTATGAGACAAGCGGTGGTATATATACCATACGAGCGGATTGAAATGGATCGAAATGAACTACCAATCCAAGCGCGCGATACAAGCGGGTAGGTTTTTCTTCCAAATGGGAAGAGAGCGGGGTGGTGGTGGGGGGGGGGGGGTGACGTCATCTGGAGTATAACGGCATCACAGCGTTCGTAGGGTTTTACTTTTGGACAGCCTAATGGAGACCACGAAGACTTTGTATTGGAGTGAGCCTGCAACGACGACCAATACCGTAGTGAACTTCCAACCGGAAGATTTTAATTTAGATTTTGGGGATTTTCTGTCTCAAGAATTTGTACCTGAAACAACAACTGCTATGCCACCAGTCTCTTTGCCTGTCATCGAGGATTTTAAAAAGAGACAGCCAGAAGAAATGGAAAAATTTATACAGCGACAGAGAGAAGCTGAAGAAGTGTTTCTTCAGCAAGAAGAGGAAAGGAGAAAGCGAGAAGAAGAAATAAGAAAGATAGAAGAGGAGAAGAGTGAAGAACCGAAAGAAGAGAGCGATGAAGATAAAACGGTGAGTCTACTTCAAGACATTTTAGCGGAGTTAAAGCATTTGAGAAACCTGTATCAATATTCTTTAACTCAACCTAAGCGAAAGAGACCATCACGGGGCAAACATTCAAACCCCATCACTACTAGTGAGATGCTACCACCACCACCACCACCACCACCATTCACTACTACTACTACTACCACCAAAGCAGCAGCAGGAGGAGCAGGAGGAGGAATAGGACTGGGTCGTGGAAAAGGCTTGCGACAGTTGAAGTTGATCATGTCCAGTCCATAAGTTTGTTTAAGAAACAAACAAACACCCCAACGATCCTTCTCAGGGCCACCCAGATCTCTAGAAAAGAGTATCATTCAATTTTGCCCAAAAAAATATCAAGTAAAATTTAAAATCCCCATTCCTTGTTTTTTTTTTGTAAGAGTGAGTGAGTGCGTGCGTGCCTCCATACTCTAAAAACAAAAAAAAACACTTACTTTTTTCCAATCTGGTCTATTCTCATTCTTTTACAAAATAATTCACCATGAACTTAACACCACACTCAAAAAAAGTTAATTGTTCACTGTCAGTCTCTCTTTTTCTTCTTGAATTTCTTCACAAGAATCAAGGGTTCTTGTTCTTCCTCACTGTCTTCCAGTCGTCTAGCTTTCTTGCTTTTCTTGAAGATATTTTCTTCTTCTTCTTCTAGGTTTGAAGATCCCTCGGCTTCCTCTCTCTCTTTAAGGTTCTCTTGTTTCTGAGGACATTCCGAAGACCAATGTCCTTTTTCTTGACAATGATAACAAGTATCTTTCCCTTTATCTCTGTTTTGGTTTTGATGTTGTGGACATTCTGGAGCCCAATGTCCTTTCTCTTGGCAAATATAGCAAGTATCTTGACTTTTATCTCAAGAGGTAGAGGAGGAGTAGTCCTTAGTCTTACTGGTATACTTTCGAAGGACTGTCTGCAAATCTCTAACTAGAAAGGCAATCTGTCTTCTTGACTCTTCCATCTTTACAGTTTGAAAGTTCAATCACAAAGACTGATTCTGAGGGTAAGAAGGTCTCTCTATATATAGTCTCCTGTGTGAAACTCCATCAGATCTAAATCAGATTTCAAGATGAAAAGATCACGCCAAATCTATGAGAAACCAGAAGAAGAAGAAGAAGACGAAACGAAGAGGCCACGGCGACGAAGACATTCCGTGCCACCTGAAACACCGCTCGCTGAACTGCTAGCTCAAGTCCATGCTAGCGACTTCGAAGAAGAGATGAGTGAGCCTGAAACCAAAACCCAACCCAAAGAATCCACTACCACCAGAACCCCTGACCAAGAAAGACCTACCGTGGCTCCCGAAAATTACTATCGCATTCGGGAGACACAAAAAATAACCTCTATAAAATTTAGAACCATGGCATACACTCACACGGTTCACTTTAAAGACTTCAAGTCTGAAGTGCCTCCCGAGAAAGCTGCCGGGTTAATTACCGATTTGTGGGGTTCTGTGTTACAGAACTTGAAGCGACAATGCGGAGCCAAAGAGAACGATCGATTGAGACTGGCCATCCATCACGACAGTTTGAAGAGTCCTGTCTGGATCGAGTTCAGCACCCCGGCAGAATTAACACCAGCCAAAGTCATGACCAAAATAGAACACGTTCAACAATCTAACGAAAAGTTTACCATCACCGATGGAAAGGCCACACTTCACATGACTCACGTCTCCCCTCCTCGAGGGAGCGGACGAAGTAGGAAAGCGTTACTGGTGGACGACCTTCGCAGTACCAAACAGAGTGTCGTCCAAATCGACAATAAACAAGACCAGATGTGCTTGGCTCGGGCCATCGTGGTGGGGCGAACGTATGCCAACAAGAACGAGACCACAGAATGGAAAAGAGCCTGGAATAACATTCGACGATCGAAGAAAGCCAAACAACGACACGAAGCAGAACTCCTGTTACGACAAGCAGGCATCCCCAAAGAGACCGTGTGTGGCATTTCTCAAATGCAACAACTTCAAGACGTCTTGGTTCCTTGCTACACTTTGAAAGTACACCCTCAAGAAGTGCGCGGAGATCTGCTGTTTCGAGGCCCCGATTTTCCCGAACGAAAATACATTCACGTGTATTGCCACCAAGAACATTTCGATGCCATCACTAGTATCACAGGATTTCTGGGACACTCTTACTACTGCGAGAAATGCGACCAAGGATTTAATAATCGGGAGCGACACATTCATTGCGGTCAGAGATGTCGGGGCTGTTTAGCGGCCAAACCATGCCTTCCTGAACAACACGTCCATTGTGAGACGTGTCGACGAACTTTTGTCAGTCCTTCTTGATACGAACAACATCACAAGACACAAGGACACCAACAAAAATGTGATTGCGACTTATTGAAATTGTGCTCCACGTGTGGAAACCTGATTGAAACCAACAACCCCAAGAGACACACTTGTACCGGAAAGAAAAGATGCCGCTTTTGTGAGCAGATGGTGGATTATGATCATCAATGTTTCATGCAAAAGTACGACAATACACTGAAGAAAGAATTAAAGAGCGATCAGAACAAGAAGAAGAACCAAGTGAATTTCATCTTTTTTGATTTTGAATGCATGCAAGAAACGGGCATTCACATTTCCAATTTCTGCGTGGCGCATCGGGCTTGTGAGAAGTGCATCCAAGAATCTATCAATTTTCACTGTCCTTATTGTAGTAGGATTTCAGGAGGACGTGAACAAATCTTTCGCGGTCCTAACACTTTGCCCCAGTTTGCTGAATGGATTTTAGACCCCATCGACGACACTTGCAGCGAAGAGGACATTCAACGCTACGGAGACTGTCATCGCTATGCGACCGTCATAGCTCACAATTTCTCGGGATACGATGGACAATTTTTGTTAAAATATTATTCGCAACAAGGTACCGAACGCCCCATGGTCACCATGAACGGAACCAAACTCATCTACATGAAAGTGGGACAAGTGCAGTTCAAAGATTCCATGAGTTATTTAGCCATGCCTTTGAATCGAATGCCTAAAACATTTGGCATGACAGATATGGCCAAAGGATATTTTCCCCACTTCTTCAATACGGAAACCAATCAACACGCCGTGCTACCGCATTTGCCTGACGTGAACTGTTACGACCCCGACGGAATGCGCCCCGAACAGCGAGAAGCCTTTCACGCTTTGTACCGCGCTCACCAGTCAGAACCGTTTGACTTCCAAGAAGAAATGCTCAAGTACTGTCGATCCGATGTGGACATTTTGCGCCGTTGCTGTGGAAAGTTTCGACAGTTATTTCTAGATCACGGAGACATCGATCCTTTGAAAGAAGCGTCCACTCTACCTAAAGCCTGTGCCTTAGTGTACACCAAAAACTTCATGCCCGAGAACGAACTAGCCATCATAGACTCCAACACGTCTCTCTTTGCCAGCCGTCAATACTCGGCCAAAGCTTTGCGTTGGCTCCATTACTTATGTCAAAAAGAAGACAAATGGATACAACATGCTAGAAACGGAGGAGGAGAAAAGAAGATGGAATCTTATTCCGTGGATGGTTGGGATTTAGGAAACCCACACACGGTGTACGAGTTTCAGGGCTGCTTGTTTCATGGATGCCCTACCTGTTAACCTAAACGAAACCTGAAAAGTCCTTTTTCAGACTCTACCATGTGTTACGGAATCATGCCTCCTTTAATTTTTTTTATAATGATTTAATTTATTAATTAACGATCTCTGTTTTTAGTCTGAACTGCGGTTGTCATATGAGTGTATATACGACATCCTTTCGATCAATAAGTGGTCACATGATAAATTGCGCGGGAAAATGAAGTCGACCTAGCTCTGTACTTTTAGAAATCAACATTGAAAGGTCACATTTCATATTATAATAACATTGTGTTTACTCTTTAAGATTTCAGTACGCTAGACCTTTGGGTAAATGACGTGTAACCTAGTTCCTGATTGGTTCTTAGAGGGTTGTGTTATTTTGTAATACCATATTATTAAAGACGGAGAAAGGGTTTTACAATTCAATATCTGCGCACTTGTAATGTATATATAGCAACTCGTCCAGTGATAAATAATTCTTTACAATTGCTTGAATGAAGAGAGGTTATTGAAATTATTCAGTTCAGTGTGGAATTTATTTAATTAGTAATTCATCTGAATTACTATACAGCTCCGTGGAATTATGGGACATTATTCTAAAACTTGTGAGATTCCAGACTTGCAAGGATTATTTTGGATTTTATCAGAACTTATCTACTTCAGCACATTGCAGGTTATTTTCATTCGGAATACTTCATCCGGATTACTCGGATTAACATCAGGAAGTGAACTTTAAAACAATTTAGGACTTTTTAGGATATTCTATACTGTAAGTTATTTTAATTCTTTCACTTTGATTGTTTGTTGAATTATTTTAATTCTTTTAATATTTTAGGAAATTAAAGATTTGCACTTTAATCTTGAAAGCTTGTTTGTCTCTTTTATTCTGTTACATTACCCCTAGAGTCGTAACACATGGAACAGTTGTACGAACACACATATCAACGACGACTCCACTTAGAAAGTCGAGGATACCAAGTGGTAGAAATGTGGGAGCACGAGTACAATCGACGTTTGAAAACCGATCCTGAATTTAGGAGCATCACCGAAAGTTACAACGTGACCGACATCGAACCTTTGGATCCACGCCACAGTTTATTTGGAGGACGAACCAATGCCACTCACTTGCTGTACGACGTAGACGAATCAAAAGGAGAAGAAATCAAGTACATCGACGTGTGTTCGTTGTATCCTTGGGTGTGCAAATATGCTCGATTTCCGACCGGACACCCTGAAATCTTGACAGAACACATTGACGTGGAACACATTCGTCAATACGAAGGATTGATCAAATGTAAAGTCTTACCCCGACCCACTTGTACCATTCTATCTTACCTCATCATTGCCAAGGAAAACTGATGTTTCCTTTATGCCGTACGTGTGCCGAAACATGCAACCAAGATCACCCCTGTCACCACACGGAGGAAGAACGCGCTTTGACAGGAACGTGGGTCAGCGCCGAAATGTTTCGGGCTCTGGATCGAGGATACCGCTTGTTGAAAGTGTACGAGATCTGGCACTTTCCAACCACAGCACAATACCAAAAGGACGACACTTCCCATCCAGGCATTTTCTCGGGGTACGTCAACCAGTTTTTAAAACTCAAACAAGAAGCCAGCGGCTATCCCTCGTGGTGTCATACTCCCGAAGACCAAGTTCGATTCAAAGAAGAGTACCATGACATCGAAGGCATCACTTTGGAAGACGTAGAAAAAAACGAAGGAAGAAGATCGTTTGCCAAAGTCATGCTCAATTGCTTGTGGAGAAAAATGGCTCAACGTACGATCTTACCCAAGACGGAATACTTGACCGATCCCTATCTCTACATTAAATTGGTGGACGACAAAAGTAAACTAGTCCAACACGTCGAAATCGTCCGTGATGATTTGATCTTAGTCAATTTTGAAGAAGAACGCAAGTTTGTAAAGCCCGACCATTTTAGAAACGTAGTCATTGCAGCTTACGTGACAGCTCATGCTCGCTTGAAGTTGTACGACGAAGCTTTAGAAGTCTTGGGAGATCGTGTCCTGTACTTTGACACCGACAGTTGTATCTACATCCATCGACCCGGTTTGCCCACACCCTACCATCCAAGGAGATCGCTTAGGAGCCTGGACGGACGAGCACCCTCAAGACACCATCCTGAGTTTTGCCAGCGGTGGCCCTAAAAATTACGGCTACCGATACCGAGACCAAGAAGGCCAACTTCACACCCAATGTAAAGTCAAAGGATTAACCCTAAACTATCGAACCAGTCAAGTGGTCAATTTTGAGGTTTTAAAAAATGCTTTGCTGTCTGGACAAGTAGAAGACTTTCGAGTGCAAACGTTAGAACCTCACAAGATCGTACGGTTACCTAATCACAAAATCGTTAGTCGCCCTGTAGGAAAAGTTTACCAAATTATGTACCAGAAACAAGTGAGACTTCCAGACCACACCACTTTGCCTTACGGACACGCCGATCTGCAGTATAAAAAAGGGACCCCTTCCAAGCCTAACCATTCATTAGGACTTTCAACGTTGACCAAGCAAGAAGAAAAAAGATGAGTGCTTTTGCCACCCACCCACCAAGTGAGAAATCTAGTGAGTGCGATCACGACTTGGAGTGCGATGCAGTGCCATGCGACGAGACGGATGCCGTACGCTTTGACATCAGCGATGCTGCGGTGCGTGTGCCTCACCGTCCCTCTAGAGATGCAGGACGCCCTGTCTTCTTTTTTGGAAATACTAAACGTGTCTGTGAATGTCATCCCTACAGGGGTAATGAATTGACGATACCTGTGGCTTTGACTGGCTATTCCAAGTTTGAAAAGCGACTCCAGACGTTCAAAGACAAGTGGCCTAAATATCTACTACAAGCAACTACTCCCAAAGCTTTAGCCAGATCTGGATTTATTTACTTGGGAGAAGGAGATAAAGTTCAGTGTTTCAGTTGCGGTGTGAGACTTCACCAATGGGAGCCTACCGACTCAGCTTACATCGAACATGCTAGATGGTCTCCGCACTGTCAGTACTTGCCTTTAGTTGCCTCAGAAGAGAACACGTACGATGAACCAGATGCCAAGAAGTAACATGTCGGATGATACTTTACAATGGTACATTCGTGGTTTGCCTTGCGAGTTGCGAGTACGGATTTACCAAGAATGGGTCCAGATACAAGTGAAACGTAAAGAACAGTTACATCCTTTACGACACAAACAATTTAACCATTGGTATCTGAATGCTATAAGAACACTGATTAGTACCAAGTTTTTCAAATGGTCAGACATTGATCGAATAGGAAATTGGGCTTGTAAGGAATTGGATGGCACCACCTACCATGTGGGAGTGATCCATATAATTCGATGGAACGAAGTGGAGGAAACAACCAACTTACAGGAATACCAAAAACGTTTACAAGAAGTGTCACCTCAAGACGAAATGCCTTTACGCCATCTGACGTGTAGTAAGGTCATCACTGAACATCTTGGATATCCTTTACCCACCGATACCATCTGGCAAGTGTATAACTATTTGGTCACCAAGAAGACTAGCTTAGAAGAGCGCATTCGTGGTTTGCCTTTGAAGCTGCGAGAACGCATTTACAGGGAGTTGGTCCAGATCCAAGTGAAACGCAAACTCAAATTCATTCCTCGATTTGCGCACTATCGCGACTTCCACCGTATCAGAAGCCTGATTCTGGGGAGAAACTATCACAGCTATTGTGAAGAAAACAAAAGAGAGATACTTCTTTCCAAGTCGGATACTTTACCAGAACACATTCGTGGTTTGCTTTTGGAGCTGCGAGAACGTATTTACAAAGAGTTTGTCCAGATACAAGTGAAACGCAAACTCAAAGTCAATACTCGATTTTTAAACCATTGCTACTTCCAAAGTATAAGAAGGCTGATTCTGGGGAGAAACTATCACAGACAGCTTGGAGTAGACTTTCACAAAAGATACCAACCTTGGGAACCTGGATATAAAAACCCACCATGCCAGACCTGTGGTCTTCACTCGTGAAACGTATTCCGTGGAAGGAAGTCAACGATCGTGTTCAGACCTTAGAGGATTATAAAGACTTGATACAAGAACTGTTTCCATTGAATTTTGGACGCTATGTTGTGTGTGTCTTGGTGACTGCATTTCTTCGATTTCGTTTTCCAGGACATTCGTTGTGGAGTATTTTTGAGGACCATTGTTTGTCTTGGATTATTTTGGAGGACCCGTGGTTGTTTTGGACTATTTTGATGAACCATCAAAAACATGACCATTCATGCTTTATCGGTACACGAAAGACAAATTGACTCAAAGTGTTGAGACTGGTGATGAAGACGAGTGGGGTACCTCCGTATGAAGAAGACATTAGTCAAACTTTATCTACCCTTCATACGTTTCAAGAAGTGTGCATTGCTAGTGGGTTACACCAACAACTTTACGCTTGGAAAGATGTACGTGACTGGAAAAGTATTGGTTTCGATGCTTGGCTACAAGAAGTGGCACAGTTTGCCAAAGATCTGGCACGTCACTAAGTTTCCTAAAGTGAACCACTTGAAATCCAAGTCAAAAATGACCTTAGAAACAATCCTGGAAGAACCTGACACAGAGAAAGACTACACCGTCGTCCAAGTACAACCCCCTGAGGAACATACCCCCTCCTTTCCGTCAGAGACATTTTATTCTTCTACCACCAGAACAAAGACGACCAGAATACCCCCAGTGCCTGTGCCCTCCATTCCTAGGACAGTGTTTTTTTCTTGTTGTACATTGATTTGTTTATTCAGAACTTTAATTCTTTTAGTGGTAGCCTTAATATTGTACCTGACCATTTTTGCTGCATGCATTTTTGTCCTTCATGACTTGTAAAATATGTTTTTGTTGTGTTGTTTTACAAAAAAAAAATAAACGTGTATGAAACGTATAAAATCTCTTGGGTCTTTTGTCTTCTTCTCAAATATCTTCCTACCTCAGTCATGGCTACATCTTCTTCCTCTGCCTCTTCTACCTCTGTGGTCAAAGTGATCGACGAAAAGTTAGATCGTCCCAGTTGGGAAGTTTTGTATCTACGCCATCCTTTTAACATGTTGATTGCTGGACCGAGTGGTTCAGGCAAAACCGAATTTGTCAAACGTTTGATCGAACACAAATCTCATCTGTTCGATCATCCACCTCAACGCATCGTGTGGTGTTACAAAGAGTGGCAATCGTCTTACACCTTACTTCGTGAAAGTCAAGGAGAGACCATTTCGTTTGTGGAAGGCATTCCTCGCGAAGACGATCGGATCGTGTCTGACGTGAGTCAAACACATCTGGTCATCTTCGACGACATGTTAGGAGAAGACGAAGAAGAAATTAAACTTTGGTTTACACGAAAAGGACACCATCGAAATGCCAGTATCATTTACATTACTCAAAATTTATTTCAACAAAGTAAAGCCCATCGTACCATCAGTCTCAGTGCTCATTACGTGGTGTTATTTAAAAGCCCCAGAGACAAATCTCAAGTGCAAGTGTTAGCTAAACAGTTAGGAACTCCTTAGCTGAATTACGCGTACGACGATGCCACTCAAACACCTCATGCGTATTTACTCATCGACTTAAAACCGACCACTCCCGACTATTTGAGATTTCGTGCCCAATTGTTTCACCATTGGTGCCAAGAAGGAGGTCCCGTCATTTACACGTCCCCTTCGGCCACTCTCTGAAAAAAAAACTATAAAAACATCTACCGCGTCATTTCTGTCTCACAATCTTCGAGATGACTTCCTTTCAAGCTCATCCTTCGGCCAAATTGATTCGTGCCTTGTATGGCATCAGTCGCGAAAAAAATGCACAAGTCCGTGCCCGTTTGTTAGAAGCTAGTCTCAAAGAAGTGTTACGATGGTTTAGTTTGACGGCACGTCAATTACTGCAAGGAATCATTCACATCCCTCATCAAACTCAACGTTTTTTTCAAAAAAATAAAGGGGCGTTGTCACAACTAGCCGATCCTAGAATCGATCCACACACTAAAAAACAAATCATTTTAACCCCTGGAGGTAGCGGTTCTTTAGGAGGGGTCATGATTCGCTCACTTTTGAAATGGGATCCTAATGCCCAAGCCAAAAAAACAAAAAAAAACAAAAACACCAAAAAAGAAAAAGAAAAGCCCTAAAAAGAAAACCCCCAAGAAAAAGAAAAAGAAAAGTCCTGCCAAGAATAAAACACCCACCACCACTGGCACCCGTATGAGAGGTACTGCTGCGAGGACGCAATCGTACACCCGCAAGTCACCACGACAGACAGCAGTGACGAGGTCTCCTTCTCTTCCTGCATCCACATCATCTTCTTCACCTCCCTTCGTCATGATGCCTGCCAAACCAGACTTAAGATCCGTGTTTCCTAATTTGATGCAAAAATGGAAACCCATTTCTAAAGTCACCACTTCGGGACCCTCGACTTCGGCTGATCTGGCCATGGCAGCGGCCGCTAAAAAAAGTACCGTCCCCTAAAACCAAAGTCCAAGAGAGAACCGGCATATTACAAAGTTTAGTGGATTTATCCAAAGAGGAATTGAGACGATTTAGTCCATTGAAATCACCTCAACGTCGAGTGATGCCTGTCATGAAGATGGTACGCCGTGCAGACAATCAGTGGAGACGTGTTCCAGTATAAAATAAAAGGGTGACCTGCCAGAGACTTCAGACTTACTCCTGACCTCTAAGATGACCCCCAAACGTGCACACCACCACCACCAAAAGAAGAAAAGCAAAAGCAAAAAAGGACTTCCACCTCGTCTGGCTAAACATTGGGACGTCTTGTCTGTCCTGACCAAATCCAATCCTCCCATGCGAAAACAACTCATTCAAACAGCCCCGAAAGAAATCATCGATACCGTGTGTGAATGTTGTTTGAACGTTTGAAAGGAACGTTACCTTTGTCCAAGATACAGAAACAAAAATTAGGCAAACATCGGAACGTTCTTCGCCAAATGGTCAAAAAGAAAATACCTCTCCAGCAAAAGAAAAAAATGTTGGTGCAACGAGGAGGATTTCTACCCATGCTGATAGGACCGTTGTTAAAAATAGCGGCTCCTTTGTTAGGAACGATTGCTGGACCTCTTTTAGGAGGAGTCATGCGATAAAAAAAAGAAGATAAAAAGGACACACTTCTCTGGAAAGACCACACATTTGTACCTTTGGATGAAATGGAAGGACGAAAACTGACTTTAGTTCCTTACGATGGAATTCCATCGTTGGAACGAACAACGGATACCTCATTTACCTCCCAATCCTAATCTCCAAGAGATGTCACAGTTACAACAAGAATTACAAGCGCTGATGGAACGAAGCGATTTGTCAGAAACAGAAAAATCGCAACGGTACGGTTAACTCTTACAACGTCTGCAACTCTTTCACCAAAAAGCTGTAGACGAAACAGCTCCAGCCACTCTGAGAGATTTCAAAGCCCTGATGAAAAGCGAACCTAAAGTCACCACCACTAAAACAGAAACCGCCACGGGGACAACAGAAGAAGACGAGCCCCGAGAAGTGTTTCAAACTCCGTCTGCTAGTATCTCTAGTAAGATTGTAGCTTCCTTGTTGACACCCTCACCTACCCTCATCGAGAAAAAATGAAAGATTGGGTTCATAAGAGGATGTCCACTCCGTCTTCAGCAAAAGAAAAAAGAAAGACAGCAAGACTGAAGTGATAAAGGCACCACCATCACCAAGAAGAAACCTACCATCATTACCCCTTCTTCACAACCCACTCCTCCTGTGGCTCGTCGAACGCGTCAAGCCACTTCGTCCAAACCTCACGACACCCAAAGTAGTAGTAGCATCGAACAGTGGGTGACTTATTGATCAATCATGGAGAAACTTTTAGCCAGCCTTTATTACAATCCTGGCCATGCTGCTGGTTACGGAGGAGTTCAAAAATTGTATCGGGCTGCTAAAAGTAAATTGAAAAGTGTACGTTTGCCAGAAGAACGACGATGGTTACAAGAACAATCGACGTACACGTTACACAAACCCATTCGACGAAAATTTTCTGGAAGTCCAACCCAAGTGGAGGGCATCGATCATCAATGGCAAGCCGATTTAGCCGACGTCTCTCATTTGGCAGCGTACAATCGTGGTCACAAATATTTGTTTTGTGTCATCGACGTGTTTTCCAAATTTGCTTGGGTCGTTCCTTTGACTTCTAAAAGCAGTACCGAATTGGTACGTGCCTTAAAATTGGTCTTGAAACAAAGTGATCGTCACCCTTTACGATGGCAAACCGACAAAGGCACCGAATTTCTAAACCAAGCTTTTCAAAAAGAATTGAAACAAAGACAGATTCATTTTTTTACCACCGAAAATCCTGAAACCAAAGCCAGTGTCGTGGAACGTTTTCAAAGAACTTTGAGAGAACGCACGTGGAAATATTTTACACATCAACATACTCTCAAGTACATTGACGTGTTATCACGTTTGGTCAAAGCGTACAATCAATTATACCATCCAAGAATCGGATGTGCCCCTGAAGAGGTCAGCCCTGAAAACGAAGTGACCGTGTTTGATCGATTGTTTGGTACACCCCAGAGCAGACCTCAGAAGAAGAAACCCCTGGAGTTGAAGACGGGAGATTGGGTTCGCATCGGAAAAACCAAAAGCACTTTTGACAAAGGTTATTTACCCAACTGGACCACCGAATTGTTTCGTGTCACTACACCCGTGCGTGGACGCAATCCTCTCGTCTATAAATTGGAAGACATGCACGGTGAAGTACTCAAAGGAACATTTTACTTGCCTGAGTTACAACGAGTGACCAAAAAAGAAGACGCCTTGTACGATATCGAAAGCATTCTCGAACAAAGAACACACAAAGTGGGCAAACGTCGAGTAGAAGACGTCAAAGTACGTTGGAAAGGATATCCTCCTAGTTTTGATTCTTGGATTGCCGCTTCCCAAGTCGTCGACTATAAAAAGAAGAAGTAACCCAACTTGCCATTCAACAAAGCAACCACGACTTAGACTCCTTCGCATAGTTCTTCTCTTCAAGAATTACAAAAACAACCGCTCTGGGTGTGGTGCGGAGAACGTGTGCCTAAAAATCAAATCGTCTTTTTCTGCCAAATTTTTGTGGTGTATTGTGTCATCGGAGCAGCCATTGCCAATTTGAGTTTGCAACAAGGGGACAAACAATTGTGGACCATTTTACTCAGCAGTTGCATCGGTTATCTTCTACCCAGTCCCTCTTTGAAATTTACGACGACGACGGACAACAGTCACAAGAACCACAACAGCAGCCAACACCACGGTAGGACGCCCAACGCCAGTCCACCATCTTCCAGTCACCATAGTAGTCCTCTTTTGGAACCGTTTGAACATCATTTGAACTCGAGTGACTCCTCGGACGCCAAAACTTTGGACCTACTATGAATGACCAATTTTATTTAACTTTACCCAGTGACAGTTCCATGGATGTGTTTCCCAACAACACCTTATGTTGTTTCACGACCAAATTACCTCAGGCCATCCAATTGGATCACGAAGCTCATTGGGAAGTGGCTTTGGTAGAAATCATTCATCCTACGCAAATTCAAAACATCGACCAAGGTCAAAACACTTTCATCGTGGAAATCTTGAATACAAAAATGCAAAATGAGTTGGAAAAAAATGATCCTCAAATGTGGGAATCAAAGAAAAGGATAGTAGATCCTAAAACTCCTGTCTTGTCGCAGTATACCATGAGAATTCCTCCAGGGTATTTTTTTACTGCTGAACATTTGGTGGAGACGATTGCAACCATGTTCACAACCCAATTTGGCCCAGCCTTAATCAGTGCCCAAAAATGGGTACGAATCGCTTACCATTCTGTGTCACGCCGTTTCCTCTTGCAATTTTTCAAAGAGAAGGGGGAACTCATTAGCGAGAAAGACAAAGGCTTACCCGTGAATGAGAAAAGACCCTTAACCATCGCTTTTTCTTCTGGATTGTATGCTATTTTGGGTGGAAATAAAAAGCATCCTAATTTAAAAGTAGCAAGTAACGTAGAATTCGGACATGCTTTTAAAACCCCTATCGAATTGAACGAAGGTTTAAATTTAATGTTTGTGTACTCCGATGTGGTGGAGTACAACGTGGTGGGACACACAGCCGCTCCGTTACTGAGAGTCATTCCTTTCAAAGTGGATTCTGCTGCTGGTGCGTACGAAGAAGGTGGAAACACGTATCACGTTCACCGTGAATTTGTACACCCTCATTATCTTCCAGTCAGTAAATCGTATTTTGACACTGTCAACATTAGTATAAAAGGAGATTTAGGACAAAGTGTGCCATTCATTGACAAAGGAAAAGTTACGGTGAAACTACATTTTCGAAAAAGGTTCTCCAACGCATTGTAACATCCAAAAAAATGTATCCAGTGTACCGAGGAGTGGCTCGACAACGAGGACATGGTTTATGAGATATGTTAAGACCGGCTTTTCGAACGGTAGCCCCTATTTTGAAACCTATGGACTCGAGGATTGCATGCCTTAAAAGATGCCGCTTTGACGCAAGGAAAAGAATTTCTGCAAAACGTCCTCATCGACAAACAAAATCCCAAAGAAGCCTTTATGAGAGCAGGCAAAAATGTGTTGATGCACACTGGCAAAGATCTTTTGGGTCTCCGAGAGAGTCCTATAAATTCACTTCACGCTTCTAGACCTGGCATTACTTCTTCCTCCACTTCACAGCAAGGACAAGGCAGAAAGAGACGACGTCGAAATCGCTTCAGAGTTCATAAAACACACGGTGGTGTTCCTAAAAAGAATAAGAAAAGAAGAACAGTCAGAGAATTAGACGTGTTTGATTACTAAGCCTTTTTGAAAATGATGCACCGAGATTCTTGCGAATGTACCAAGTCAGAACTGGATCTGTTTACCATGCCTCCCATCATGATGACGATGCAAGAATCCCAATGGGTGGAATTTCATCCTGTATCGTCTTTGTCGGATACAGCTCCTATCGAATTTGAAATCAAAGGACAAACCGAAGATTACATCGATCTGAATAACAGCTACTCTTACCTGAAACTCCAAGTACTCAAAAATGACAACAGCCTTCCTGGGGACGCTGGCAGAGTGGCACCCGTCAATAATTTCATGCATTCCTTGTTCAGCGGAGTGGATTTGTACTTGAATAATAAACTGGTCAGCAGCAGTATGGACACTTACCCTTACCGTGCTTACTTTTGACGTACAGAAGAGAAGCCAAGAACACTCATCTGGATGCTTCCGTGGTCTGGAAACCTGACACCGCGGGTCACTTCGACAAGACAGACTTGGGTACAGAAGCTGTGGATGGTGATAATCCAGTAGCAGCAGTACCCCCACAAAATGTGGGATTTCACGCCCGTCAAATGAAAATCAAAGGCCGCCCTTTAGAACTGATGGATCGTTTGCATTTGGACATGTGGTTGCAAGAGAAGTATTTGTTAAACAGAGTAGATGTACGCCTGAGACTGGATCGCAGTAGTGCCGACTTCCATTTGATGGCTCATGGTGACAACAACGAGTGGAAAACCAAAATCCAAGAAGCCAGATTTTACGAACGCCGTGTGGAAGTCTTACCTAAAGTAGCCAACGACATCAGTCAAACTTTGAGCAGAACCACCGCTGTCACGGAATTGTATGGTTTATATCAATATGTATATGTGATCAAAAAATGTGTTCGGGTTTCGTTTCCGACTAGAGCGTTACTCGGGGGTTGTTTATTTTTTTCGGCTCTAGTTATTTTGAAATACTGAGCGCGATTCACCCCATGCTGCACGTGCAAATTGCCTGCAGTGAAAACTCACGTGCCTAGCTGCTGCGCATATCTGTCACAGCTAGAGTACATATAGAGCGAATTCTCTATAAACAAATTACACTACGATGAGTCTTGTCAGAAAGCTTACCTCTTTACGGGAGCAAAACTTCAGCTGTAGAGGTATGTGAAATTTAAGATTGTATTCTTTATCACTATTCGTTTTATATGACATAATTGTTTCATATATTAGATGTTTTAGAATTTATTCTAAATTCTACAGAGAGTCACTACCTAGGTCATACAACGCCATGATATTAGAAATCCTATAGGCTGGTTCAAGTTAGCTATTTGTTGTAACTGAACAGACGGGTATTATTTAATTATACGCGGCATGCATTGAATGATTAATGTAATGAGTAACGAGGCGTAATTCATGTGCGCGCATGCGCAACATATATCAATACAAAAGTACTAACCGTGTCATATGTACTACACGGTTTAGTTGTTATACTTTTAGCTGTTCCATATGTATGGTTTGGTGGTGTGTGAAGTCACAGAACTCTGTGTGGTTTCGTGTGACGTGTACGCTGTGTCTGGTGACGTTGTTTCGGAAGAGTGTACTGGTTTTCTCGATGCGAGGGACCAAGGCTTCTCGATCAACGGGTCTGTGTTAATGTGAAGGCTCTCGAGGGACCCTTCAACAGACTGGGAGGGGTGGACCATGCGTGGTGGCTCCTTGACCATGGACTAGAGCGGGTGGAACCGTAGATACATCTTGGTAGTCAAACGGACGCCACGATAGTTATATTTATTGCGTCTTCCATTTGATTGTTATCTCAATATTGCTATCTGTGCAAAATTACATTCATTCCCATTTCAATATCGCTATATGTGTGATAGATTCATAATTTCATACATCCCCATTTCAATATCGTTATATGAACGACATATTCATAATTTCATACATCCCCATTTCAATATCGTTATATGAACGACATATTCATAATTTCATACATCCCCATTCCAATATCGTTATATGAACGACGGATTCATAAATTCATATTCCAACATCGCTTGTTAAATTGATAAATTGACGAGTTAACAGATTGATGGATAAATGAGTATTCTATTGATAAGTGCATAAATCACATGCTTTGGTCACCCTTGGTACTTAATAAGACCTTGTTTATATTGGGGTGTAAATCATATACTCTTATTTGTCGATTGGTGATAGGATGCTATTCACGTTTGTTTAAAATTCCATTTGTTAAATCCATCTTTGATTTTTCTCGTTGAGTTACTTGTTGTTGATAGTTCCATGTTAGGAACTTTATAATTTTCCTTATCTTTTTGTTATAATGGTGTCAGATTTGTTCATCCTTAAATTGCGTTTATAAATAAACATCTTATTAACGCAGTTGCTTTCGGTGTCTTCACTAATCCAGTCCCAACCCGGCTTCATCCTGTGACAAATGGTGTCAGAAGTGGGATCATTGGATTAGTGGGAACACGGACGTTAGTTTGCATAGGTCTTGACTCCGGTAAGTTTTTTTTTTTAGTTATTTATTTCAGATTGTGACCTTCCTGACAAGAACTAATTCAGGCGGGTGAGTGAATACCTCACTCATATTTTGTTTTATTTACCATTTGTTTGTCATATATACATATTGCATATATTTGGAGAAGGGATATACGGTTGGTTCGTGTAGTCCTACAAATTTTATGTGTTATATGATAGTGCACTTAGGATTGGTAATCTTATCAACAGTATTTATCATGTCGTCACTCAAAGATCTAGTGGAGTTGGGTAAACAGTTTGGGTATGAGGGGGAGTCCCTTAGAAAATTCGTTCAGGAGGAGCAGTCTCGGGAAAGGGATCAAAGATTAAAGGAGAGAGATATAGAAAGGGAAAAGTTAGAACTGGAGAAGCAGGCTGATAGGGAAAGAAGGGAATATGAGAAGGAAAAGTTAGAATTAGACAAGCAAACTGAGGAAAGAAAGATAGCATTTAAAAGGGAGAAAATGCTATTTGAGGAAAAGAAGATAGAGTTAGAGAAGCAGGCAGAGAAGGAGAAGATAGAGTTAGAGAAACAGGCAGAGAAGGAAAGGATAGGTTGGGAAAGGGAAGCAGAAAGGGAAAGAATAGAGCAGGTAAGAGACCTTGAGGAAAGAAAATTAGCGAGGGAAAAACAAGCAAAGTTAGAAGCCATTGAGTTAGAAGACAGGAATATGGAGAAAGAACATAGAAGGAAATTTGAATTATTAGAGGCTAAGAAAGATGGTCAACAAGAATCAAAGTTAAGAGGCCCTAAATTACCCCCTTTCGAAGATGACAAAGATAACTTAGATAGTTATTTACATAGGTTTGAGCGATATGCTACCATCCAAAAGTGGAAAAAAGATGATTGGTCGCTCCATCTCAGCGCGTTACTTAAAGGTAAAGCGCTAGATGTATATTCGCGTCTACCCGTGGACGAGGCATTGAACTATGACGCGTTAAGAGAGGCACTCCTTAAGAGATACGAGTTGACAGAACAAGGGTTCCGCAAAAAATTTAAATATAGTAAACCCGAGAAAGGCGAGACATTCACCCAGTTCGCCAGTAGGACGGGGAATTATTTCCAGCGTTGGGTTGAATGTGGTAAGATCCAAAAAACGTTTGAGGGTCTTACCGATTTTCTACTTAGGGACCAGCTGTTAAACACTTGTGGTAGGGAATTGTACTTGTTCCTGAGGGAAAAGTCCTTCAATAATATCTCAGATATGGCTACTCAGGCAGACTATTTCGCCGAAGCTCGGGGAGGTACCCAGAATGTGATCTCAAGGGATAACAAGGGAGGTAATCAAGGAAAAGATCAGAGACCCAGAGAACCCGAGAAACTTGGTACACATAAAGGTGGAAACTTTCAATCTGGGAAGGGTACGAATCGTAGGGATAGACAATGTTTTACCTGTAAGGAATGGGGTCACATCACGCCCGATTGTCCGAAAAGGAAGGGGTTTGTCCAGAGGGTCGCGGTTGCTATCGAAAGCAGAGCATGGTCAGGGGGCGGTAAGCGCGATGATTTTCCGCGTGATAATTCAGGGACTAATAACGTGAATACGGTGTACGAATCCGCAGCGCGTGCGCAGATCGGTCGTGATGTTATTCAGTCGATCGGCACTTGTCTTTTTCCCGAGGCGAGAGTACCGACTGCTACTGGTACCGCCAACGGTCAAGAAGTCACGGTCTTACGCGACACCGGGTGCACGGGCGTCGTAGTAAAGCGGAGTCTCGTTAGGGATGACCAAATGCTTGGTTGGAAATCCCCGTGCATGTTATTAGATCAAATGATTGATCGCGTTCCCGTCGCGAGAATAGAAATCGAGACGCCTTTTCTGACCGGAACCGTAGAAGCTCTGTGCATGGAAAATCCCATATACGACTTAACTATCGGAAATGTCGAGGGATCCAGACTCCCAACTCTCTCCGATTTCCGGTTTCCCATTGTACAAGCGGTCGAAACTAGGGCACAGGCGCAGGCGGATAAAAAGCCGCTACCTAAGTTAAAAGTTCCGGAAGCCGTGACTGATATCTCGCGCGATGAATTTACGCGTGAGCAGAGGCAGGACGCGTCCTTGAGCGCGACCGCGGAGAGGATCATGTCCGGTACCGCGAAATATTGTAAGGGCGGTGGGAGCTCTAAATTCTTACGTACCAAAGGTTTAATGTATAGAGAATTTACCACGTCGGAGGGTAGAAAGTATTTCCAACTAGTTGTCCCTCAGAAATTCAGGCCACATGTACTGAGAGTGGCACACGAGTCCAGTATGGCGGGTCACTTGGGCATGAAAAAAACAACCGACAGAGTATTAGCAGAGTTTTATTGGCCTGGCGTAAATAGTGACGTAGCACGATTCTGTCGATCGTGCGACGTTTGCCAGAAGACGGTGTCGAAGGGAAGGAATACCAGAGTACCATTAGGTAAAATGCCTCTAATAGATACCCCATTTAAAAGGGTAGCTGTTGATATTGTGGGACCGATATTTCCAATTACAGATCGGAAAAACCGATATATCCTTACTCTAGTAGATTATGCAACTAGATACCCAGAAGCCATAGCTTTACCATCAATTGAAACTGAACGTGTAGCCGAGGCGCTTGTAGACATGTTCAGCAGGGTAGGGGTACCTGAAGAAATTCTCACAGATTGTGGGGCCCAGTTTACCTCAGAACTCATGGCAGAAATTAGTAGGTTGTTGTCAATTAAGCAGTTGCGCACCACGCCGTATCACCCCATGTGTAATGGATTGGTAGAGAGATTTAACGGGACGTTGAAACAAATGCTACGTCGGATGTGCGCGGAGAAACCGCGAGATTGGGACCGGTATTTGAACGCGATTTTGTTCGCGTATTGCGAGGTACCGCACGAGAGCTTGGGATTCTCGCCGTTTGAATTGCTATACGGTAGGACAATTCGGGGTCCTATGCGGATTCTGCGCGAACTATGGTCGGGTGATATCGCGGACGGAGAAGTTAAAACCACCTACCAATACGTCGTCGACTTACGCGAGAGATTAGAAAGCACGTGTCGGATGGCACACGACGAGCTCGTGAAGTCGGGTCGCAAGTACGCGAAGTATTACAACCGCGGAACGCGAAGTAGGAAATTCGACGTGGGTGATCGAGTGTTGGTGCTACTCCCTACTAGTAGAAACAAATTATTGGTCCAATGGAAAGGGCCATATGAGGTCAAACAGGTCAAGGGTGAAATGGACTACCGAATCGACATGAAAGGTAGGTTGAGAATATTTCATGCCAATATGTTAAAACGGTACGTGGAGAGACCTGATCAAACTGTTGGAAAGGGCGTTTTGAACGTCGTATGTATTGCGGTCATAGAAGACGAGTCGAGTGACCCCAACACAGAAATTCCCCTCGAGTACCCCATGGTTGTAGGAAATGAGGGAATAGATATGGTCAGCGTGTGCCCGGGATTACCTGAAGATCAGCGTCAGCAAGTCAGGGAAATTTTAAGTAAGTACCCAGACGTATTTACAGATCGACCAGGTAATACTGGATTAATAACGCACGAAATAAACTTGAATACCTCGGAGCCAATCAGAATAAAGGGATATCCCATACCCTTTAACGCACGGGAGACAATCGATGAGGAAGTAGGTAAAATGTTAGACCTGGGAGTGATTGAACCCTCAAACTCCCCCTATTCTTCCCCCGTGGTATTGGTTAGAAAGAAAGACGGAACTAATCGATTTTGTATAGACTTTCGACAACTAAATAAAGTCACCGTGTTTGATGCTGAACCGATGCCAGACATGGAGGGCTTGTTTTCAAAATTGGCAGGGCACCAGTACATTTCTAAATTAGATCTAACAAAAGGTTATTGGCAGGTGCCCATCGCTGAAAATGCTCGCGTATTAACGGCATTCGCGACCCCTAAAGGTCTTTTCCAGTTTAAGGTTATGCCTTTTGGTTTGGTTAACGCCGGTGCGTCGTGCGTGCGTCTTATGCGAAAATTGTTGAAAGGCATGAACAACGTAGATAGTTTTGTTGACGATATTCTAGTATATACACATACCTGGGAAGAGCATGTTAGGGCATTAGTCGATCTGTTTGACAGACTCCGCAAGGCAAATCTCACAGCGAGACCCTCCAAGTGTAGCATAGCATATTCTAACTTGGAATGCTTGGGCCATCTAGTAAGTGGGTCAGGGCAGTTAAAACCCCACCCTGATAAAATTGACGCGATTAAAGACGCTCCTAGGCCAGAAACCAAGAAACAGATACGATCGTTTCTTGGATTGATAGGTTTTTATAGGAAGTTCGTTCCAAATTTCGCCGCTATAGCTAGTCCATTGACGGATTTGACTAGGAAAGGGCAGCCAAATAAAGTTTCTTGGGGTTTATGCCAAGAGAAAGCTTTTAACGCCCTTAAGGCGAGATTGATCAGTGCACCGATCCTAAAGTTGCCAGAATTAAATAGATCGTTCATATTGAGAACTGATGCATCCGACACGGGCTTAGGAGCAGTTTTGCTACAGGAGCAAGACGGGGTAAAGTTACCCATAGCTTATGCTAGTAGGAAATTGCTGCCTAGGGAGCAAAACTACTCCGTGATCGAAAAGGAGTGCTTGGCACTGGTGTGGGGTGTAGGTAAATTCCACACGTACCTTTTCGGAAGGGAATTTGTCCTTGAAACGGACCATCAGCCTCTCATATATTTGAACAAGGCAAAAGTTGCCAACGCAAGATTGATGCGTTGGGCATTGACTCTGCAGCCATATCGTTTCCGGATCGAAGCAATCAGAGGGTCGGAAAATGTAGGGGCCGATTATTTAAGCAGAGTGTGATTTGCAGTTTTTTTTTCCTACCATGATATTCTGGTAATGTAAATAATACGTTTCAGTTTGTATTTTTGCAAAATTCCGTGATTTTCTAAAAGTGCTTCCACTTTTTTTTTTAAGGGGGGAGGTATTGTCACGGAATTGTATGGTTTATATCAATATGTATATGTGATCAAAAATGTGTTCGGGTTTCGTTTCCGACTAGAGCGTTACTCGGGGGTGGTTTATTTTTTTCGGCTCTAGTTATTTTGAAATACTGAGCGCGATTCACCCCATGCTGCACGTGCAAATTGCCTGCAGTGAAAACTCACGTGCCTAGCTGCTGCGCATATCTGTCACAGCTAGAGTACATATAGAGCGAATTCTCTATAAACAAATTACACTACGATGAGTCTTGTCAGAAAGCTTACCTCTTTACGGGAGCAAAACTTCAGCTGTAGAGGTATGTGAAATTTAAGATTGTATTCTTTATCACTATTCGTTTTATATGACATAATTGTTTCATATATTAGATGTTTTAGAATTTATTCTAAATTCTACAGAGAGTCACTACCTAGGTCATACAACGCCATGATATTAGAAATCCTATAGGCTGGTTCAAGTTAGCTATTTGTTGTAACTGAACAGACGGGTATTATTTAATTATACGCGGCATGCATTGAATGATTAATGTAATGAGTAACGAGGCGTAATTCATGTGCGCGCATGCGCAACATATATCAATACAAAAGTACTAACCGTGTCATATGTACTACACGGTTTAGTTGTTATACTTTTAGCTGTTCCATATGTATGGTTTGGTGGTGTGTGAAGTCACAGAACTCTGTGTGGTTTCGTGTGACGTGTACGCTGTGTCTGGTGACGTTGTTTCGGAAGAGTGTACTGGTTTTCTCGATGCGAGGGACCAAGGCTTCTCGATCAACGGGTCTGTGTTAATGTGAAGGCTCTCGAGGGACCCTTCAACAGACTGGGAGGGGTGGACCATGCGTGGTGGCTCCTTGACCATGGACTAGAGCGGGTGGAACCGTAGATACATCTTGGTAGTCAAACGGACGCCACGATAGTTATATTTATTGCGTCTTCCATTTGATTGTTATCTCAATATTGCTATCTGTGCAAAATTACATTCATTCCCATTTCAATATCGCTATATGTGTGATAGATTCATAATTTCATACATCCCCATTTCAATATCGTTATATGAACGACATATTCATAATTTCATACATCCCCATTTCAATATCGTTATATGAACGACATATTCATAATTTCATACATCCCCATTCCAATATCGTTATATGAACGACGGATTCATAAATTCATATTCCAACATCGCTTGTTAAATTGATAAATTGACGAGTTAACAGATTGATGGATAAATGAGTATTCTATTGATAAGTGCATAAATCACATGCTTTGGTCACCCTTGGTACTTAATAAGACCTTGTTTATATTGGGGTGTAAATCATATACTCTTATTTGTCGATTGGTGATAGGATGCTATTCACGTTTGTTTAAAATTCCATTTGTTAAATCCATCTTTGATTTTTCTCGTTGAGTTACTTGTTGTTGATAGTTCCATGTTAGGAACTTTATAATTTTCCTTATCTTTTTGTTATAATGGTGTCAGATTTGTTCATCCTTAAATTGCGTTTATAAATAAACATCTTATTAACGCAGTTGCTTTCGGTGTCTTCACTAATCCAGTCCCAACCCGGCTTCATCCTGTGACAACCGCCAAGTATCCTGTGCGACGAGTGGAAGTGAAAACATTTACCATTGCCGCTGGAGCCCAATCCAAAGTCGAAGATCACGTTTTCCAAGGACAGCTTCCCAAACGTTTGCTGATTGGCATCGTCGGGAATGATACCTTCAACGGAACCCACAAACAAAATCCGTTCGAGTTTCAACACTTTGACGTCAAAAAGATAGAAGTCAGTCGAGATGGCAAAACGTTGTGTACCAGACCTTTCGAACCTAACTTTGGCGCCCAGAAACATTACTTGCGATCTTACTTGAGCTTGTTTGAAGCCACAGGACAGTTAGGTACCAACACCAGCCACGGCATTTCGTACGAGGATTATGCAGGAGGGTATGCGTTGTGGGGATTTGATTTCACTCCTGACCAAGGCAGCTACGAAGGACATTTCCACCCTATAAAATCAGGCCCACTTCGTGTGGAACTTCAGTTTGGTACAGCTCTACCTCACACGGTGAACGTCGTCTTATATGCAGAATTTGATAATACTCTAGAAATCAACAGTTTGAGAGAAGTGATTCTAGACTATTAGAAGAAAAAAAGATGCAACACGAAGAAGAACCTATGGAGATAGACCATGAGGGATGTTGTGAAGCACATCAGCAGTCACAAACTACCACTGATGATGACGAAGTGATTCATTCAGAACCTCCAAAAGAAGAAGAAGAGAAAAATTATGTTCCTAAGTTTACTGGATTTATTTCTCGATGGCCTGAACAAGAAAAACATTTAGTCTCCTGTTATGCTAAGGAATTGACTGAAATAATTAACAGCCTGACCCGAGAACATTGTCATGGATGTCAAATCGATCATCCCAGTCAGAAACAACACGACAAATGTATGATGATGACGGCCGAAGAAAAATTGGATGAATATTTGGAGGAGGCCTGGTCTCAGATCTCGGAAGAAAAGGTGTTTAGACAATGGTATGAAGACTTGCAGGATTCTTCTTCACCTCCACTCACTCCTCTGGAGATCAAACGCATCGAAGCTCTCTTGCAACAGAGTACAGAAACTATCCGCCGTGAGAATTCGTGGAATTACTTGACAGATCAATTCAAGTTTACAGTCAAGTGTGAATTGATGACTTATTATTTCCTGTGAAGAAGAAAAAATGGATACCAGGGAACTTCATTACCTGTTGACTCGCAGTTCCTACACTTCTTCTTGGAATCCTGTGGTGTGTGCTAAAGATGAACTACCCCATCGCAAACCTAAAGACGTTCATGCCTATGTCATCAATACCGACGACAGTCATCGACCAGGAACCCATTGGGTAGCCGTGTTCTTTCCCAACGATCACAGTGGTGTGGAATATTTTGATTCTTATGGATTACCTCCTTTGGAAGACGACATCATCAACTTTATGCGAAGAAATGGCATCTCCACTCGATTCAGTAATGCCCGATTACAAGGATCGGATTCAATGGTGTGCGGATAATATTGTGTACATTTTCTTCATCAACGCAGTCTCGGATATTCCTTAGAACATTTAGTAACTTGTTTTGATAGGGAGTATGCTTGAAACGATGCTAAAGTAGAACGATTGTTTTGTGAACATTATGGTTATTTTCTTGTCTTTAGCTCAGAAACGTAGTGTGCATCAGAATGATGTAGATGTAGAAAAGTGGAAGTTCAGTTTACCTTCCCAACGTTCTCAACCCTGTAAATACGTTCCTGTTTAATATCTTGTTGATTGTTAGTTTTGCATTTTTATGTTTAAAGAAGCTTCTTGTTAATTAAAAATGTTGATTTTTGGAAAAAAAATGGTGTTGTGTGGTTTATTGAATTTGAAAAAAAATGAAAAATGTATATACTCTATCTCTTTCTATCGATTTGAAGTCACCCACTCTATCCATTTCTCACTATCGATCTGAACCATGTTTTCCATCGCGTCCGCGCTTAAAGCATATAAAGCGGTGCGTTGGCCAGTGTAGTCACTCTCGTTGACTCGTCAAGATCTCAACACTTCAAGAAGATGGCAGCCAAAATAAGCAAGTTGAACGAAGCTATGGTGAACATGCAGAGGGTGAAGCATCATTTGCTTCAGAACAACCCAGAGAGAAAGACGATGATCTTCCTACAAATGGCTCATGATCTGGTGGAAGAAGTCCTGAGGGAAGAAATCATCAGGGACAGAACGGAATGGGAGGAGAGACAAAGACTGCAGCAGTAACAGCAAAGACAACAACAACAGCAGCAGCAGCTACAACTCTTACAACCCATGAAACTACCAGGCGGAGAAGTCACCTGTAAGATAGACTGCGAGGAGTTTGCCTTCTCTTTCACCAGAAAGAGAGCTTGTCCTACAGCCACGAGACCCGTGGCTAAACTTGGCCGCCCTTCTGCGGCTGCTACTGCTACTGCTGCTACTAGAAGTTAAAAAAACATAACTTCTTAACCCCAACGGCCCTTTTCAGGGCCACCCAGATCTCTAGAAAAGATAACTACTCTTACATTGCCATATGTGTTTGTATGATTGTGTGTTTGTGTTTACCCACTTAAAAAAAAAATCCCTTTCTCAAAAAAATGTTTGTATAGAGTGTGTTTGTGGTGTGTGTTTGATTAAAAAATAAAAAAATAAATGGTGTGGTGTGAGTTTGTGTTTTGATAAAAAAATTATTTAAAAAATGGTGTAGTGTGTGTTTGTGTTTTGATAAAAAAATGTTAAAGTATTTTCTTTTAGGTCCGCGTACTGGGTCTGTGTTTTGGGGTAGGGGTCATGGAGTGCAGAATCCGCGAAGCATAAAATGACGTCATAGGGATAACGTCAGACGCAGGGTAGTGTGGTGATGTTTTTTTGTTTGGAAAGGGATGTTTTCCTTCACGTCCGCGCTTCTAGTATATTAAAGTAACGCCATCCCCCGATCGAGATGTCGACAGCGCGTACGTGGTCAGCGTCGTCACATTCAGGCACCAGCATTCGAAGGGTGAAGATCGAGACCGGAGCCGCTGTGGGGGGCGCATGCCTTTGTCTAATAGCTCGTGCGGGTTGTGCAGTTAGGATCACTCTACTACATAGGAAGTCAGGGGAGCATCTGTACTAAAACCAGCACAGCGCAGAATAACCAGTATTTTCCGCAGAAAAACAAGTGTTCTGCGCAGCAAGATGAAGTATTTTCCGCAGAAAAACAAGTAATCTATGCAGCTACAGGAGATGAGGTGGGTAGGGGGCTGTGCAGTAACGACGACAGATAGGATCACTCTACTACGTACCACGGAAGTCAGGGGACCATCTATTTCGCCGCACTGCTATTTCCCAGCAGCCAACCTAACCCCCCATCAAAAGCAACAACAACAACAACAACAACAAAGACAAAGGCGACGCCAACCTGAAGTCCGGAGCTGGAAGTGTAAGGCAAGGCGTAGAGGGAAAGGAGCGGGAGTGGTTACCCCGCCACCTACCACCACCGGGGACCAACACATATCCAGCAAGGCACAGCGGTTGGAGGTATACAGCAGACTGGAAGAAGACCCCAGGGGCTGCTGTATGAAGAATGCTGAAAATAGTCCTTTTAAGGGCTAAAATAATAGCCTGAATCAGTGGGGTTTTCAATTTGGTATTTTCGAAAACCCCTTTTGATTATACTCTTTTAAAACACAAATTTGATCAATTTCGAACCACCGTCTAAATATTATTACTCAAAATTGAAGTGTGCGTGATACGAAAATTATATGAGTAATTCTTACTCAAAGATTGGTATTGCTTTTGGAAAATAACATACACACTTTGTACACAAAATTTTCACAAAAACTGGAATAAGCGCGTTAAATAACAAAATTCTTTGTAACTTGAAGCATTGTCATAATTGAACAAGTGGCTAACATTTTATTGGTATTAGGGACAGCCCGACTTGGTTAACTGGGCAGAATTTGACCTTATACGATCCTGGCGTTTCAGTACTTCCGTTCCGCTTCGTGTCTCCTTTGCCGAACCCAAGCCGCCTGCCTCGCTCCGGACACACTGAATACTAGCATGCTGTGCATGCATTGCATTAAAACCTGAAAACATTGAGGTTCCAATCCTATGTACAGGTGGAAAGTAAAGGTTGCACACCCTCCTAAACGTATCGCGCCTTCAATGAACCCCACTTTTGGGGAAACCATGCAGCGATGGAGGGGTGTAACAAATAAATCACAAAGTGTGCTTTGCACACTTTGTGCACCAATGGGGTATAACAATACCACATTGGTGAACAACTAAATAGTACGCCGTGCGTACATTAACTAGACGTACATGACGAAATTCGTCGCACACGTCTTTAATCCAAAATCTCTCTCTCTCTCTCCCCGATCGAGCTACCCACGTTTTATTCATCAACATGAATAAGATAGAAATTATTCGACAGATCAGAGTGCATCTAGAGGTGGCCTGGCACCTCCTCCATGAAGTGGAGAAGAGGGAGGAGAAAGAAAAAGAGAAGAAGGAGCCCATCAGACCGCATCAGATGATGACGGAGGATTGGGAGCCTGAAACAACCCATCCTCCGTCGGCCTTGAACAACTCTAATAAACGCTGCATGAGTGCAGCAACATGGAGAGGGAGCTGTCCTGCGTGTCGGGCCAAACCAGGGAGGTGCCCACACCTCTAGATTGCACCAAACAAAATCCAACGGCCCTTTTCAGGGCCACCCATTAACCAAGAAAAGATTAATTTTTTATACTTGCCATATGTGTTTGTGTGTTTGTATTCCTCACTCCTAAACAAATTCCAATTCCTTTGTATGTGTTTGTAAAGTGTGTTTGTATAGTGTGTTTGATAAAAAATAACAAATAAAATATGGATGGTGTGTCTTTGATTAAAAAAAAAAAAAAAAAGGAATGTGTGTTTGTGTTTATAAATTTTTTATCTTTGGAAAAAAAGGATGTTTTCCTTCACGTCCGTGCTTCTAGCATATAAAGCGGCGCCTTCCGCAGTTAATTAGGAAATTCAGTCTTAAAACTATAGAATAAAGACAAAACCTGTATAACAAAGTAATCAATATAAGGTGGTTCTAAATCCCGAACCATCAGGCCCAGCTACACAAAGTGGCAACTCTCAAAGAAGAAATAGGATAGAAGGAGAGGAGAGGAAAACAAAAGAAAATCTTTATTTTTCTTCTTTATTTTTTTTTCTCTCTCTCCCTATCTCTATTCACTCAGCCAAATGGTACAAACATAAGCTTCAAAATTGTTATATGTCAAAAATACCTTCGTCTTTTGAACAAATTATCAAAATTACTAAATATTAAGTAACCCTGGATCAGCCGGAGCCAACTGTGACGCAACGACGCAGCCAGCCGACCCTTGCCGCCTTTTCCTCGCCCTGACAGAGTCAACACAACAAATAAGTAATCCTGTAAACATTGTGGTACTATTCCTATGAACAGGAAAATAAACAATCAAATCGCAGAATTTAAATACACGCACCCCTCCAGATCGCTCGTTCAATGAATCCCCATAGCGGGGAAACCATGTAGCGATGGAGTGGTGCGTAAATAGCGTCCATATACGCACCATTCCGTCTAGTGGGTTATAGCTCTGTAACCCACTGGACAAAAATTAATAAGTGTGCACAGCACACAGTTTAATCCCTCATTGCGTGCTTCTTGGGGGTAAAAAGTCGTACATGCCCGAATGGGCGAACACGACTAAAATCTAAATATCATCATCATCATCAGTCGCGCCACATTCTCATTCATTCCTTTTTTCACAGCATTCAGGCAGCGCAGGTGGAGCAGAGCAGACGTGTGGCAGACGTGCTAACCGGTAGAGGGAGACGCAGTGGACGAGGAGGGAAGGAGGCAGTCTTGGCAGCCTTGCAGCATCTTTGGAGTACTCAACTACAACTGCAAGACCATCCCTCTTGCAGTATGGAAGTATGGGGCCCAGCTGCTGTGCTGACCAATTGAGGGTATGTCGACCTATCCCCCCGCCAACAGCCGACCACATGGAGCAGCAATATAGCGAGCTACCAAGGGGGCGCTGCGTTAAGGAGAGAGCCAGCATGGCAGATAGACAGAGCTTCTCTACCGGGGACCACCTGCAGAAGAATAATAGTCCTTCTAAGGGCTAATTCATTGCCTGAATCAATGGGGTTTTCAATTTGGCTTTTTTTCGAAAACCCCTTTTGATTATACTCTTTTCAAACACAAATTTGATCAATTTCAAACCACCGTCTAAAAAATTACAACCCATAATTGTAGTGTGCGTGATACGAAAAAGATATGAGTAATTTTTACTCAAAGATTGGTACTGTTTCTGGAAAAAAATATGTACATTTTGTACACAAAATTTTTTTAACTGGAATATTCGCGTTAAATGGAAAATTCTTTGAAACTCGAAGCATTGTCATAATTGAACAAGTGGCTTACATTTTATTGGTATTAGGGACAGCCCGACTTAGTATAACTGGGCAGAATTTGATCATGTATGTACGTTCTTGGCGTTTCGGCTTCCGCCACGCTTCGCGCTTTCGCTTGCTTAGTCCGTGCCGCCTTTTCCACTCCAGACTGTATAACTTGAAGCAATTCAATAACAAGTGCGCTACAACGCGCACATATATACCTGTAAACATTGTGGTTCTAGTCCTATGTACAGGTATAAAGGTACACACTCTCCAATAGCGCGCATCTATTTAACCCCCTTAATTGTGGGGAACCATGCTGTGCTGGAGGGGTGTACTCAGCAAAATGTCAGGTGTGTTGCCAACTGTCAACACACCTGACATGAAATTAAAATTTACACATCCCTATGGGGTGTGTAAACGGTACTCATCCTCCAATAGCGCGCATTCATTTAACCCCATTAATTGTGGGGAACCATGCTGCGCTGGAGGGGTGTACCTAAATAAGAGTCAGGTGGTTGCAATTCGGCAACACACCTGACCACTTAACCCCCCTAAGCGTGCTTTGCACGCTGTGGGGGTATATCGTCGTACATGCCCGAATGGGCGAACACAACGGAAATTCAAAAATCATCATCATCATCATCGCAGTCGCGCCATTCACACTTCAACAAGAATGAATACCATTGAACTATTGCAGTAAGCCTGGGATGTGATGGTGAGTGTAGAGTCCTTGATGGAAAGAATGGAGTGTTGATGGAGATATCCTGCCACCAAGCCATACGTCACCAGCCAACTAGCGGCTCTGACTTCAGCGAGGAGGTTGGTGAAAGATGTCTTGGTGGAGGAATCCCAAAAAACTTCCTCAACCCCTTGTCGTGTGGGGTTCATCAAGACGGGGCTAGACTTACTGGATGGGTGGAGTACTTTCTTCACCAAGTGCAAGAAGATTGGTGGATCTATTCGCCCCCCAGTAACGTCAGGCGAGAACAGGTGAACCTTCACATGGTCAAGGTATTGTTAAAAAAAAGTTTTGGAAAAGGAAGTGGCCCACATTAAGACCTTGTGGGCTCTAGAAAGAAGTAAGAAGGAGCAGGCCAAGAAAGAAAAGGAATTCCAACGCCTGAATTTGAACTGGATGAAAATCCAGGATAAGTTCAGACGAATGGAACATCCCGACTGGCTGCCTAATTCTTCACCACCACTCCAGAAGAAAAAAAAGACCCACACCTTCCTAGGCTTCCTCACTCAATGTTGGAGGAAAAAGTAATCCTCTCCAACGGCCCTTTTCAGGGCCACCCATTTTTCAAGAAAAGATTAATTTTCCAATGATTGCCCTACTTCTCTCTATTTTTTTTAAATTTTTTTTCCCGTTGGTACCCGTAGAGACCCCGCCATGTTAATTTCCGTTGGTACCCCAAGTGCCTCAATGTTAAATTTCCATGGTACCTCAAGTGCCACCCGCCATGTTAAATTCCCGTTGGTACCCCAAGTGCCACCCGCTATGTTAAATTCCCGTTGGTACCCCAAGTGCCTCAATGTTAAATTTCCATGGTACCCCAAGTGCCACCCGCCATGTTAAATTCCCGTTGGTACCCCAAGTGCCACCCGCTATGTTAAATTCCCGTTGGTACCCCAAGTGCCACCCGCTATGTTAAATTCCCATGGTACCCCAAGTGCCACCCATACCTCAATACCCACCCTTTAGTACACACGTATAATTAATAATAGACTTACCAACTGGGCAGAAAACAATCATGTCTTTACTGAAACACAGGCAGGATTTAGAAAAAACATGAGTACAGTTGACAATATTTTTATTTTACATGGGCTTATCTCACATATCATTAATCAAGGTAAAAAATTATTTTGTGCGTTTATTGATTTCACCAAAGCGTTTGATTATATAGTAAGGGATAACGTATGGTATAAATTAATAAAACTTGGTTTAAGGGGAAATATTTTAGATATAATCAAATCAATGTACAGCAATGTAAAGTAAAGAGTTAAATATGATAATAAATTAAGTGATGAATTCTCTTGTATTCTTGGTGTCCGGCAAGGTGAATGTTTATCACCATTTCTGTTTTCAATATTTGTAAATGATTTAGAGGAAGAGTTTGCCATGCATGGTATTGAAGGTATAGATATTGGCATGTTACATCTTTTTATTTTTTTATACGTAGATGACATTACCATCTTTTCAGGTTCGCCCGAAGGCCTTCAATCCGGGGTAAATTATTTGAAAGATTATTGTGCTAAGTGGAAACTTGTGGTGAACACCTCAAAAACAAAGGTTATGATTTTCAGAAAAGGTGGTACTTTACCTAGAAATATAGAATTCACTTACTGTAATGAAAAACTGGAAATTGTAAAAAAGTTTACATATCTCGGACTTGTTATGACGTCTGGTGGTGCCTTTACTGAAGCACAGACAACATTGGCAGGGCAAGCCAAAAAAGCGATATTTTTACTTGAAAAATACCTTTTTAAATTTACGTCCTTAAAAACAAGCCATGTCATGAATCTTTTTGATAGACTGATAAAACCTATCTTAAATTATTTTTGCCAAGTTTGGGGATTTATTCCTGCTAAATGCATTGAAAGAGTGCATTTACATTTTTGTAAAAAGATATTAGGAGTGAAGAAGACGACACAAAATGATTTTATTTATGGGGAGTTAGGGCGTACGACAATGATAGTCAATAGATTTTATTACATTGTGAAGTATTGGTTTAAGATATTAGAGGTAAAGGAGGACAAATATATAATATATATATACCAAATGATGTTGAACGATTTAGAAGCTCTACCCAATAAAGTAAATTGGGCATATTTAGTTAAAGATTTAATGTCAAGATTAGGATTCTATGAAGTTTGGGTTAACCAAGGGATCGGCAACACTGACATATTTTTACAGTCATTTAAATTAAGGCTATCTGACAATTTTATCCAAAATTGGATGGATCGTCTTAAAAACAGTAGTCGAGCATTATTTTATATAAATATTGCAAATTTCGGATCAAAACTTTACCTTGATAGCATCCATTCTTTGAAATACAGAAATGCAATTGCTAAATTTAGAGTATCCTCTCACAGACTCGAAGTTGAAGCGGGTAGATGGACGAGACCATATAAACCAATTCATGATAGACTTTGTTCTATGTGCAACCTCATTGAAGATGAATATCATTTTGTCCTTGAATGCATATTGTATAAAGATCTAAGAGCCAAATACATAGAGAAATAAAAGACCAAATATGTTTAAATTTATAGAAATTATGAATATCCAGAATACTAGAATTTTGAATAATTTGGCCATTTAAATTTAAAAAGCTTTTAATCATAGAAATACCGTCGTATATGCATAGATCATGTAAATATTTTGACTGACCACCATTTCAATATGAATTTGAATTACATAACCCCTAATTTTAACTTACTACCTTTAATAATGTAGATATCTCTTTCTCCCTACGGAGAAGTTTTGTGAATTAATCTGCTTATTTCATTTGCATGGATTTGCATCTGCATGCATATGTAATTTCATTTCTTACTATGATTTCTTTATATATTGTAGACTATAGATGATGATACATTGTTGTTTATCGTACTATCTGCCATTCAATTCAATTCATTGAAAAATGTATCCTCACAGTCCGTTTGGGCTATTGGAATGATTAAAGACTCTTCTTATATATATATATATATATATATATATATATATATATATATATATATATATATATATATATATAGTTTTTAAATTCAACAACCGAGCCTTTTTCTGGCATTCTGTCTATTGTGTTATTAATTTGGTTGCATATTCGTTTGTATTTTAGCCTTAATTTAGAATAGAAATTACTTCTTCGAAATGTATTATTTTCCAGTTCTTTTGTTTATGTGAGATGAAGCCAGTTTTTATAAAGTCTTTACTCCTCAATATAATCCCTCTCTATGTTAATTTCCCGTATGGCTCTCAAGTGCCTCTTTTGGCTCTCAGCGCGCCCTCATATAACTACTTTTATACTCAGAGAAATATAAATAGATCAGGTTTTTCGTTTCCTTTATTTCTTTGACATTTTGGGCATGTCTATTTGTGTTGATAATAATGAAAAGTTGAAGCATTCTTCCTGTTGCATATACGACGTGTTTCTCAACAAAACGGTAAATAGGAGGAAAGGGGTGGGTGTTAGCGTCAATCTAATTTCATATACATCCCTGTCAAGGTCGAATTGTATCGGCGTTCCTTGCAGTCACAAAGCAGCTGCATTTTAAAATCTGCGGGATGACACTGAAAATGAAAATTATATCTGCCAACCAGTCACTCTTTTCCCGGTATCTATATTTTCTTCGTGGATGATACTTTCTAAGATGTTTAGGAGAAAGAGTGACCACTGACCATGCAATGTGCCAGCTGATGGGATCGAACCTGGGACCGATGAGTTGGAAAGTTAGTTCGTAACTCCGCTATACGGGGACCCATGTGCCTGATCCTAAATATCATAATGTTTTATTTCAAAATGTATATAACAAGAATGGAACTATTATTTTCAATTGTGAATAACTTATATTGAGGATACCACGCAGTAGCCCTAATTGTTTTCTCCCCTATTTTTGGCGAGTTATCTCGCCAGTAATACTATTTTAATTTTGTTGTCTTGCTTCTGATCGCGTTAACCTTAACGGCCATTAACATGGGTACAATTTTAACTTTAGTCCTCAAATCAAGACAAAGAAAAAGAAACGTTATTTAACTTTGCAACACATTTATAACACAACCTAACATTGTTCTGGAAGGTCCTTGAACCTACGAAATGAAAAACAAACGAATACAATCAATGAGAAGTACGACTGCGTAGCACTGTATTGTATGGCGTTAGTAAAAGCATGCATTCATATTCTACCAAACTTAAAGAAAAGTAACATGTAAGTAAAAGTTACAGCATGCATTCATATTCTACCAAACTTAAAGAAAAGTAACATGTAAGTAAAAGTTACAGCATCCATTCCTATTGTACCAAACTAAAAGAAAAGTAACATGTAAGTAAAAGTTACAGCATCCATTCCTATTGTACCAAACTAAAAGAAAAGTAACATGTAAGTAAAAGTTACAGCATCCATTCCTATTCGACCAAACTAAAGAAAAGTAACATGTAAGTAAAAGTTACAGTATCCATTCCTATTGTACCAAACTAAAAGAAAAGTAACATGTAAGTGAAAGTTACAGTATCCATTCCTATTCTAACAAACTAAAAGAAAAGTAACTTGTAAGTAAAAGTTACAGCATCCATTCCTATTCTAACAAACTGATATAAAAGTATTTAGTAGTTAAAAGAATATACATTATTGAAAATATATTACAAATACAAGCAATAAATTTAGTCGCCCTAAAGACAAAAGCGCTGCAAGGATCGTGTTATATAAAGGCGATTACATCAATGCAAAGGAACGCATGAAAGACCAAGCTAAAACGGAAAGAAGATAATGAAAGCTCTAATAAAAAATTTAAAAAAAAAGAAGACATATTTTCATTATTTGATAGCTATAGGCAAGGTAATAAATGTAAAAGAAAAAAGAAAGAAAGAAAAAAAGCACAATCAGCTATGAGGAACAGCTGCAATTTACAGACGTAGAGACTTTACTTCTTGCTGACTAAATTATTCAGTCTGTCACATCTTTAGATAATACCTATAAGGGTTAGACAAATTTCAGAATCAGATCTAGCCTGGCAGACTCCCAACTAATCCAGATTAAATTAAATGGTCCAGATAACTGGTACTTTTAAGACTCACCAATAATAATAATGCAGAACAGGCCATGATTTCACATGGTAGCCCAAACCCAGCATTTGCTAACCCTTGTGCTTCGGGCGTAAGATTTGTCAGATGTTGCTCGGTTTCATACGTCGTGTAAGTGACCTGATAAAGTGTATGAAATTATCGATAGTGTTGTAAACGTTTTTTTTTTGTTTTTTTTTTCTTTTTTCTTTCTCGTAGTTAAAAGGTCAATAAATAAATAAGTAAATATATAGAACACCGATAGGCCCAACATAATGTAATTATCAAAAGAAATAGATTGTATACAAACAATTTGGAATTTTAAGGGATTTGTTTGGTTTTGTGGGGTTTTACGCCATTTTTCAGCACATGATAGGCTATATATGGCGGCCAGTGTATTTGGTGGAGGAAGAACCCGGGAAGACCTTGGGAAGAACCACCGACCCATGGGAAGCTACTGGTAAACTTTTCTCACATACCCACGATTGGTCGAGCCGAGACTCGAACTCACACGGAGAGAGGTAAGATGTGTGAGTGATATGTAAAGGCGAGCGCCTTAAACAGTAACTGCTCGATGTTCCGAAGTTTAATTTATCCGAAGGTTCATAAGTCCGAACTATTTTTGTACAAGAGCTCTATTTTCCGAACATTTTTGCCCAAAGTTCCATTCTTCCGAAGGTTCGCAAGTTCGAAGAATATAGGGGTCAATATTCCGAAGGTTCATTGATCCGAGGGTTCGTAACTTCGAAGGAAAAGGTTCAAAGGTTCACAAATTCGAATGTTTGTTATTCAGAAAGTTTTTGACAACAAGGATCCCATTGGTCCGAAGGGTCATTAGTACGAAAATATTTGAAAAAAGGGTTCACAAGTCCGAAGGTTCTTTGGTCCGAAGGTATTTGAAAATGGGTTCATTGGTTCGAACATTCAATATTTTGAATATATTTGTATTGGTCCGGACTAACGCACCTTTGGACCACTGAACCTTCGGAACATTGAGCCCTTCTTTCGGACCAATAAACCTTCGGACTAACGCACCTTCGGAGCACTGAACCTTAGAGCCATTGAACCCCTCTTTCGGACTGATGAACCTTCGAATCAATGAACCTTCGACACAGTGAACCTTTCTTTCGTACCATAGAACCTTCGGACCAATGAACCTCCGGACCAATGAACCTTCGGACTATCTAAATGTAACCCCTTAGACCACTCGGTCACCCGGGGCCCCGAGTTTGAAGGGAACAAAATCCCATGCCCAGATTGCTCCAAAAATGGCGCCACCGTCACCACAAGCTGATTTGTACAAGAAACTCAGAAATGCCGTTATTGTTTGAACCTATCCATGCCCACATACGTCAGTCTTCTCAGAGTCACGTGACTGCTTCCAGTATTAAAAAGCCAGACAATAAACATTTATCAATCCTGAATCTATATCATGAATAACGAATACTGCATCTCAAGAAGATTCTGGTTTATCGAGATATTGGGAATGCACACACACACACACACACAGCCACACTGACTGAAGAAAAGGATCCTGAACATAGTTCTGCAAACAAAGCTTTTAAAACGGGTTGTAAATTAGCAATTTAGAAAGAAACGGATAAATTGTGAAATAAACTTACGGACGAATCTGCAAAAAGAAACGCTACCATGTCCTTGAAAAGGTGTCATTAACGGTTATTAACTCTGTCATTAAGGGTTATAAACTCTGTCAATAAAAGAGGGGGAATCAGACAGACAGGCAACTGCCACTGGGCTTGGAGCAAGAAGCTAATAAGTCGAGTCCAACAGCAAACAACATAGACCCTGATCAGCCGTCGCATAATGCGCCGGCAGATCAGTGTCTATGTTGTTTGTTCTACTGATTACTCCTAGCATTATGCGACGGCAGATCTGAATCTTTGCAGTCTGCAGTTGGACTCAACTTATAAGCGATTATAAACGGTAATTCAAAATCGCAAGCGGTCGAAAAGGTAGGCAAACAGAGGTTGCTAAAAATTGACACTACTAAGGAAATTTACATACTAAAGGACCAAATATGTCAACAAGTTGCTCAGCTATGCTTTTAACACAACACAAACACCAATAACAACAACAACAACAACAACGGTGTTAACAGGTAGACAAACAAATTGAAAAGATAAATAGACAAACTATATTGTTCTTTCATCCATATACACGTCTTTAATTGCAGTTTGTCATTGAAATCGAATGCACTGAAAAAGGTTACACATCTTGTGCACAAACTCAAGTGCCGAAGGTGGACTAGGATGATGTACAGAATATAGAACATTTAACCCTTTTTCACACACAGACTAGCTTCAACAACGTAATTTTAAAAGAAAATAATTACTGTACACCAGATATGCCTTTAGAAAACATCTGCGCGGAAACGATCTACAAGCCAATTTAAATACAGCTTTAAAACTGCATAAACCGATGGACAAAAAAATAAAATTGTGTTTGAAACAGAAAAATCGTTGATACACGGTTCTTTTGCAACAGGAAGTGGATCAAGTACAAATTGCAGCTTTCTGGATAATTCTAAGCGCTTTTATTTCTCTATCTCTCAAGTTTGCAGTTTTCAGATTCTGGCGATGAATGTAACAGCATGCAATATGCAGTGTGACCAATTTAACATGATAAATTTAATCTGAATAAAATAAAGAAATCTTCTCTCCTCTTTGTAATACTACTACTACTAATAATAATAATTATAAGTATTATTATTATAATAATAATAAATAGACTGGTGTGTGTTGTTAGATTTGTATGCAAAGCCATTGTGCATTTCATTTCCCTTTTGTTCATTCCTAAACTTTCTTGTGTTTATGGAAAATGTTTAAAATGAAGAAGGAAAGAGCTTTGAAATTGTGTTGTAAGTTTCTGTGTGTGTGTGTGTGTGTGTGTGTGTGTGTAATATAATCCATAGGTGCAAGGAAGGCTTCTTTTAATGCTTTTTATTGCTTAGGCACTGACCTTTTGATTCTGATTCGGGGGGGGGGGGGGGGGGGCTTGGATTGTTTGAAAGAATTAAAGAAGCAATATAATCCTGTCCCTCCTCGTTACTAAAAAAAAAAAAATTGCTTCCCTTGTCTCTTCTCTCCGTATGTCCCATATCCATATTATTTGGTGAAAAACTGCATTTCATGAAAAATGTTTGACATCGATATGACATGTTGATCAGATTACATAAACAAAATCAATGTGTGTAAACCTAAACTATATCTAGTGAGGAATATCGACTTGCAATACGATCAAGGTGAACTTCGAAATCTGGAACTGCTCCGGGTCGAATAATTTCGTTAAAGTTTTCGGTTGTTCGAGTTTCCGGGGTCTTAGGCAAAAGAATGCATAACGCTGATTGATCGATTGATGCGGAGAATACAAACGCTTGATCTTTGTGTTACTGAGATTTTACTGTATATTAAATTGATTAAATCATTAGTTTCATGCTGATCAGAAGGCATGCGTTTCTTCGATGTAGCATCTTTCTATTGAAGTGTTTATAACACGTTTTACTTCGTAAGGAAATGTGTAGTATGTTAGTTGGGCTGAAAACTGAAAAAAAAAGAGAATATTTATATGGCTTATATCCATTCTGTACAGTACTTTTGTCGAAACATATTTGCTTGTGTTTGTGGTTTTTCCTTCAGTTTCTGGACAGTTCTTTTTTTTTTTCTTTGCTAATGAAATAGTGTACAACAACAGTTACCACCACCACAACAACAACTATTACTACTGCTACAATACTTATTACTATAATGATGTTCATTATTATTAATAATAATAATAATAATAATAGTAATAATAATAATATTATTATTATTATTATTAAAAAATTTATTTGCTGTGGCTTCCATATTATTATGAATTTTCGGTGAATTCAACCTGGGACTAAGATACTAAGGGGATTAGAAACTTCACTGAGCGTTTAATATGCAAACGAGGTTGCCAGTTGCCTCGGGCTATAAATCCTAAGTGTACTTACCTAGATTAGATGTTGCAGTCAGTTGCAACACTGTTCTAATGAAAGAAACCTAAACATTCTGCAACTCCCTTTCTAAATTAAAATCCTAAATTTGAATAAAATTTATACCAAAGGAAAAACCAAGGTCTCTCATTTATTGTGATATATTTTGTTTTTTATTTCATTTATGATTGATAAACAATGAGATATCTTCAGTGAAAGGATACCTTATTTTTTCCACAGATGAAATGTGAAACGTGAGAGAAAAATAGCAGAAATGTACGTAAAATCTATGAATATAAGTTTAATTATTGTATCACCAATACGGCAGGAGTAAAATGATTTTAAAAAATTCATAGTAATGATCAATAGTAAATTTTGTAAAATTTATTAAATTCAACTTTTCGCCTATAATTTTGAATATAAGTTGTTCAAAAGATTAAAGTAAATGACACTGATGGATTCTTTTATCTTTTGCGAAAGTAAAATGGTGCTTTTATTTTTCTGTCAATGATAAACTGGTGAAGCAATGTGGTTTACAAAATATGTACCATGCACAAACCTCTCTTGCCCTTGAAAGCACCGAAATCCCTGTGGTTCCTTTGATATCAAGTACTAAGAGCCCTCGTTTGCATGTCATAAGGCAACGGATGACATTTTGAGGTGGTGATAAGGAGCCTCCTATCCCAGTTTATGTTAGTCCCAGATAAAATGTTCTATGAAACGTGTCAAAAAATATAAATTTCAGATCGTTTGTGTCTAGACATGCCCGAACGTTTAAAGTTTAAATGAAAGCAGGGAATAAAATAAAATCACGTTGCTTTCCTACTTTCATTCAGTTTGACAGAATGCAGAGTAATATAGACCTTGTTGGCGCATTCAGATTGTGTGAAATTTCTGTATCCAAAGTTTGAGACGACCCCTCAGGATATGAACGCGGGCACTTGTCAGTGCCACTTTCCGAGGCAGCCTCGCTTTGATTATGACAACAAGAATGCCATGGCGGACAGTGTACCCGTGCACCGAGTCGAGATGAAAGACTCGGCGACACTGAAGGAAAATGGTTCGGATTTAGGGGATAATAATTCTCAGGGAAATAAAGATGAACTTGTGGAAAGAGATCCCGCCTTTGTGGAGGACAGATTTCGTGTGGACAGGAAAAAATTGGAACAAATGTTACAAGGTAAGCAGAAACGTCCGAAATGGTATACGAACCATTCGGAATACTTCTTGTATGGAACTTTTATGAACTTAATATACATTTACACGAATTTGCATGCATAAAAGATCGTGTAGCTGTTGTTATAACTGGTTGGAATGATAATGACATTCTGAATGGTAGAATTTTCTCAGAGCTTCCAGAACCCAGAGTCATCCTTTCTAGTCACTGACTCACTTTCTAGCATGGGTCTACATTTCAAAGTACTTGACACTAAGTAGTTCTTAGAGGAATCATTTCCTCAGCTTCTCTGTCGAAGATGTTTTAGAGGGCTATTGTTTATGCACATGATTAAAGTGTACGTCAGTGTGGTCGTGTAGGGGCCTTTATTGATGTTGAATAAAATATGAATTGTTCTAAAATTGAATGCTGATGTTGTTTACCAAAGTCTGTTTGTTCCTGATTGTTGATTTATCTGCACCTTAGTTCTTATCACAAAACTTTCAGATGAAAATTATCAATTGCTATGGACTTTTACAGTGGTGACTGCTTATTAAAGGGAGCCAAGAAAAGCTGACATTGGGTCTAATTATTACCACTGAAGGGGTGGTACAAATTTTGTCCAGTATGCTGTGCGTTCATTGTAACATCATAGCATGTGACATCAATCCAGAGTACATTAGATCACACCTCTTGGTCGTCTAAAGAGGTCCACGTACTTTAACAATTTTTCAATGGTGGTTATACTATGACCTTGCATGGGTTATTGATCGACAAGCAGCGAAATAAACTGAATGATGGCCATTTAAAAGTTTTGTGCAATAAAATGATAAAAAATTACACCTATAACTGAAATAATCAGTATGCCAAAACGACCTTTATGACTTGAGCAAGTGTATGTCTGTAAGGCCAAAGAGGCATCTTTTGGCAACCAGGTGACTTATTGTTCTCAGAAGCATTACTTTCATAATGCATGCATTGGCAGTGTTGTTGTTTAATAGGATAAAGAATGTAATACTTCAGATTTTGCACACGATGCATACTGTTTTATTTAAAGTTTATCTTAGTTGTCCCACCCAAAGAGCCTGAACATGAAATATCATACTCCATTTCTGCCAATGTGATCTAGATACTTTTCTCTTTTACAGTATGATAAATGCAAAGTCTTATGTTGTATCAGCATTATTCCTGCTATATATTACATTTCTCTGACAGTATGATAAATGCAAAGTCTTATGTTGTATCAGCATTATTCCTGCCATATATTACATTTCTCTGACAGTATGATAAATGCAAAGTCTTATGTTGTATCAGCATTATTCCTGCCATATATTACATTTCTCTGACAGTATGATAAATGCAAAGTCTTATGTTGTATCAGCATTATTCCTGCCATATATTACATTTCTCTGACAGTATGATAAATGCAAAAATGCAAAGTCTTATGTTGTATCAGCATTATTCCTGCCATATATTACATTTCTCTGACAGGTGACATGCTAGAAACTGATTTTATAATTTAGACTGGTGTTTTATATATATATATATATATATATATATATATATATATATATATATATATATAATATATATATATATATATATATATATATATATGTATGTATGTATGTATTTATTTTTCTGAAACTCTGAATCCAGCAGATGTACATTTTCCTTAACAGGTTACAAGAAAAAAGCCCTACTGGACAAGATAATCGATTACATGAACAAAAATTAGCTAAATATATCTTGTAGGTGAAGAAGATAAAAGATTAAATGAACCTGTAGTAATAATTATAGTGAATAAGACTTTAGTAAGCTTTTTCTGTTTGCCTTGAACATAATGATTTTATGCCCACTAATGATCTCTCTCTGTTCTCACTGGGAACCTTTTGAAGTAATGGATTAAAAAGTGAATGAAAAAATAAATGAAAAAAACGTGATTCAGCATCACACAGAGTAGTATTTCTCTAAAAACTTCATATTTGTGATCGAGAGTTGCAGATAAAAGTGAGGCTCATATCCTAAATTCATTTTTATTCATGGGACACATTTTTGTGAATTTTGTGGTTGATACAAACCACAAATTTAAATACCCAACATAAAATATCTTCTCCAGGAAAATATGCCAATTCTATCAGTCATATCATGGGTACAGATGGAAAAGTACTTTTTTTCCTAAATAATAAAAAATCTTGGCCACACAATTAACTAACATTCACAGGTCCAGAAAAACTTTAAAACTTTTCCCCCTATCCACTTTTTCTTAAGATATTGATTATTGATTCTCTTCTCAGCCAGCCAGCCCAACCACTCTCCAATTTATTGATTCATATTCTTAGACCATTGTGCATACTTAAATTATATTCTATCATATTTTAAAGTTGAAAGTAGCTATGTTAAACTGTGTAGGAGGAGTTGCACAATATCATACTTGTGCCAATGTAAGCATGTAATACCCAGTCAGGATCACTAATCCGATTGTGTTTAAGAAAACTAAAGACTATTATGCCAAATAGAGCAAAACCTCTTTCCATCCTCCAACCCTTGAAACAAGACCACACTAAATAGCAAATTCATTTAATCATTATTTATTTATTAAAAAGCAGGCTTAGACCCAGAAATTGGACCATCTCTCAATTAAGACCACTTTTTCCACAGTCTTTCTTGTAGTCTTCATTGAGAACTTTTGTGTGCTGTGGTGTCCGTTTGTAAAAAACTATTATGGACAAATGAAATACTCGTATGTTATGCAGAATGTTACATGATTAATAGTGGGAGTAAATATTTCATTTTAGACATTGATCTATTCATTTCTATATTAGAAGACAAAGTTCAAAAGTTCCCATGTTTTTAAAAACCAATCACTTCCATTTTGGCATAATTGGATTGTAGACTACATGCAAGAACTACTTACCTCTGAAATTGTTGAGCTTGACAATGTGCAAAATCTACTTACCTCTGAAATTGTTGAGCTTGACAATGTGCAAAATCTACTTACCTCTGAAACTGAAGAGCTTGACAACAATGAGCAGTGGCAATTTTATGGTTTACAAAAACAGTTGAACATATTTTTATGAAGAATTTTACTTAGTCCCAATTACAATATACATCTATATTAGATTGACTTTGGCAAGTCATCACAGCAAAAAAAGTAAAGGGGTCAAGTGTGTCAGTGTCGCACCTAGGATCCCAAGGTCAGGGGATACTGTCACCCTCCAGATTTGGGGGACATACAACATTTATAGGGACAAAGGAAAATTGTAGTACATAATGCACTAGAAGTGCTAAAAGAAATGAGATAATCTTATTTGCCTTGACAGTTTTGCCACCTTTACTTTCTCATATTTTCCTAGGACATTTACATTATTGCAATAAACATTTTATTATGTGATCAAGTAACTCATGAAAACATTAACATGTTTGAATATCTGGTTAACCTGAAATGAACTGCACCATGGAATTTTCCATCCTGGATCTTGCTCTCATTTAACTTTAGTGTTCACTCATTATCAACTAGCATTTATTATAATAAATACCCATGTTTTCTTAATTACTTCTCTTTTAAAAGTATTTAATCATTATTCAAATGACAATGTGTATTTACATAAATTAGTACCTTTTTTCATGAATTCAGCCTGAGAATAAATTAAATCTTCACTGCTGTAGGTGTGACATTAGCCTCGAAAATACGTTTCGGTAACGGCGCTCAAAGACTTTAGCAACTCGGATGACTACCACAAACCTTGAATGTTTTCATTGTCAGATTCATTGTTTGAAATGGATATTCATTGCCATCTTACAGCTTTTATCACTTTTAGCAACTTTGGCCATTGCTAGCGCCAACATAGATGTGGATGCACATCTGCGAAGGAAAATTGTAGGTATATTTTAAAAAAAAAAAATTAGGACAAAAAAGTGCGCCCTGAGGTGCACACAGGGTCAAGATTTGGGGGACATAGGACAAAAAATTGTGGGAAACCTGCAAGCCCGCGCTCTAGGTGTAACACTTGTGTGTGGAACTGTTTTTTGTTAGATTCTTCACAAACAAGTGTCAGCTAATCTGATTAACGTCAGAATAATGTACAAAATTGTATGGTGATTCGCCAGATTGCAGAGACACTTACTTAGCATCGATGGTGCAGAGTGTATTAGAAGATTTAAAATATTTCAAAGTTCTTAATAGCTGATGGCCGTTTCCAGAATTTAAATAATTTACAGTAGTGAGGTGTAATTTTGAGTAGCAGACTAAATATGTGATACACTGTATCAGTATCATAAAGGCATTAACATAACCTGTCCTTTGAATGCTGATGGTAAAGTTGACAGTCTTCAGTCAGACATGATGATGAACATTACAGATACATTTACACTTTGTAAACTAGGCTGTCATGACCCAACTCTGATTGGAATAGGTCCAAGTACATTTGCTTGGCCAGATGGGAACATCATGGCATACTTCCCCCACACCTCATCAGCTTCATGCTGATAAATATGTTGCCTATTGCCAAGTATCAATACATGGATACCTGCCTCTGTATGCTTGTACATGTACATGTACTTTTTAAATTAATATTACCGTATATTCTTAAAAGTTGAGTCAAACTGCAAACTGCACAGACACAAATCTGCTGTCGCATAATGCACTGGCAGATCTGGGTCTGTGCAGTTTGTTAGGAGTAATCATTGAAAAAAACAACAGACTCTGATCTGTCAGCACATTATGCCTATGTTGTTTGCAGTTGGATCCAACTTGTAAGCAAGTATATATGGTACCTTTGACTTGGCTGTAGGGGTTCTACTGCCCTCCAACTCTGTCATCCAATGCCTTTATCTTTGCTCTCATTTAAAGTGCTTTCCTCTTTTCCCCTTATGTGCCTTTAATATGATTCATTAGGGGGCAACAATTCCAATTTTAATCTTCTAGCCCAGCACGGATAATCTGGGAAAAAATTTCATAGCATTCAAATTTTATTTTCTTTTTCGATGTAAAAGTTGGACAACATGCATGAAATTTTGCACGCCCAACAGTCATGTGAGCATGTTGGGCTAGGGAATTGTCCTCCCTTACCTCTATCTCCAGATCTGACACCAGTGTACCTTTAGAAGACTACATTATGTTCTGTTTATTTTTTATTTATATTTTTTATACTTAATCTGTTTTATTCATGATACAAAAGTTACTGTTATTGCCTTGTTTTTTTTTTTTTGTTGCAGCATTACAACAACAATAACAGTCTCAAACTGTGTCATTAGCAGTCTGTCCTTTGTCAGCTACAATGGTGTGGTTTTGGGCACGGCACTTCACTCCAATTTCCTCAGGACTAAATAACCTACTTGTGTTGCTGTGCCATAAAATACTAACTTGAACCAAACTTTTGATCTGAAAAAACTGTCCCTTTGTTGTATAAATGCCATGGTGGTAAATAGTGCCCCTCTCCCCCACCCAATCTTAGAACATTTTTGAACACAGATTATGCTGAAGTTTGTTAACTTTTTCATTGTATTTATGCAATTATAGGAATAAAATTCCAGCATTTAATGCACTGTTTTGTGTTATGTACCTTGCATCTTCAGACAGTAGGCATCTTTTACCCTGTGAAGGTAGATGTAGTCCATCATTAAATAATCAACAGTTGAACCTGTACTAATGCCTTTTGTATGCCTAAGCCATAACATGCAAGTGTGCATGTACTTCAACCCCAGGTATATTTATCACTTTGAAAGTATACTGCACTTTTTCTCAAGCTGGGTCAAGTATTTATATGTACCAGATTGCAGATATATGTACATGTAAATCATGCTGGATGGTAGCAAATTCAGCAGAATGGCTTATTTTATTAGCACCTCTTTAGAATCATACTGTAGTTATAACTGTTGATGGTGAATGGGTTCATTCATAGACTGCCTCCTTGCTTACTGTATATACTCACTTATAGGTCCATGCAGACAACATAGATCCAGATCTGTCAGCACATTATGTGATGGCAGATCTGGGTCTGTGCAGTTTGCAGTTTTACTTGACTTATTACTGAGTATATTATACAGTATGTGTGTAGATTTGATTTTTGAAAAAATTCTTATACCAGTCTTTTTGGTATAATTTTATCAGAGTTTTCTTTAAACACTTACTGTATATTTTGGATCCACAAAAACGACTGCAGTCAGGAACCCTGAATTTTCCTTGGCTGTGCAGGCTGTAGATGCTAATAAACCAGCCCTTGCCCCCCCCCCCCAAGTTTTGAGTCATATGATGTACATACTGTATACAGTCCTCTGCTATAGTTGTCAGTAAAGGCAATAATCAGATGAACAGAACATACAAATTATTTTAGTGGTATCTCATTCAGATTGTGTTGAAAAATGATCTGAAAAATAAGAGCCTTAATAATTGTTATATTCTGATTTTAAAAAAAAAAATGTTTATTTTATTTCAAATCTTTGTTGATTGGCATTATTCAGGGTGAAAATACTCCCTCTTTTCTCACCTGGACCCTTTTGTGTTTTGTTTTTCAACTTGGAGTCAGTTGACCCCTAGTGTCAGAAGTCCCACAGCACATGTATATGCTCCCAGTGTGAAAGGCCTGATTAGAGCAGGACCTCCAGTGTAATTGGCTTGGTTTGGTTTGGTGTTTTATGGTACAACAACACTTTGAAAGTTATATTGTGCTGTAGCAAGTAAAATGCTTTGCCCAATGACACACCACAGTAGCTGATATGGGCTGAGCTGATGATGGGAATTGAACCCGCACTCCTTCTGGTCATGAGTCCAATGCCTTGACCACTTAGCCACCATGGCCCCATTCCCGCATGTAATAGGTCTATTGAGAGCTCTCATATTTTCCATAGTCTGTCTGCCAAAGACCAGTGCTGTACCAGATTTGGATGATAATTATGTACATAACATCACAATTTGGTAGAAAATTATCCAACTTTAAAGCAGAGCACCATGAGATTATCTAATCACCTGCAAACAAAATGCAATATTGTAAAAAGTTTAAATGTTTTTTTTTTTAATTGTTTACCGGGGACCCACGCCTCTCATCCCCCATCCATGGCACAGAAAAAAGATCTGGCCATACCGTAATAAATCCAGTGGCGATGGCTTTGCTGCCCATAAACTGGATGGTCTAATGAAATTGTCAAGGGCAATTTGTGCTGTGTAAAAAAAAAAAAAGAATAACACACTCTGATTATTATTTACTTAGATCCCAAGTGATTGGTATTTGTTAAGCCTGGTTATCTATTGTTTAAAATGTGGGTCAAATTATCACATCATTATCCATGTTTATCAGTAAAACACAGCCCACTGTCATTGTAAAGTAACTCCCAGAGAAAATCAACCTCTTGTGGGTTCACCACTGAAGATATTGAACAGGTGCCACTTGCCATCTCAAAGTTTTAGAGACTTTTCAGGCTTAATTGGCCGTAAGTAAAAGCCGAGTTTTTGATGGACTATTTGTATGAAGGGTATATTTACCAGGATATTCCACAGCTACTAGATAACGCTCTTAATATGTGACAGAACTGCCATCTTGGCAATTTTGAGTTTTGATGAGAGTTCATAAGGCTGGTTTGATTTTGTTTTTTTTTATGGCACAGCAACACATGAAGGTTATTTAGTGCCAAGGCAATTGGAGTAAAGTACCTTGCCCAGGGACACATCATAGTACATGTACATGTAGCGAATCTGGGCTGATATGATACTATGATTCAAACCTGCACCCTTTTGATCTGAGTCCAGCATGCTAACCACTGAGTCACGACAGCCCCCTAAGTTAAGCCACTTGTACAAAGATTGGAGATAACTTAAGAAGTAGAATAGATATTTTAGTACCGTATATATTTGCATATAAGTTGGGTCCAACTGCAAACAACATAAACCCTGATCTGTTATTGCATAATGCACTTTCAGTTGAAGTACAGTGTAGGGGTAAGTTATTTAATGAAATGAAGCTATCAAATTGCTTTTGTCATCATTAGTATGCATTTCTTCATTTCACTCAAGAAAATTATCACTACTTCAGCTGACTTTGACATTCCTCAGCGACCATCGTATTTCAACCAACTGAAATCTGTCTCAATGGAACTTGAAAACATGTCCACTTGCTTAATCCAGGATTTTCATTCCAGTGGGAAAAAGACATCAGATTAAGTATAGCCCAACTATAAAGCAATTAGATTTTACTATATGCAACAGTGTCAATATGGGCTGCTAAGTATGTGAGATATTCTTGAAAATTTGGCCTCTAATTCTCCAGTCGACTGACTGGGGAACGGGCAACACAACACCGTTTTGTGCTGGCATTAAGACATTGTCCCCCCCCCAAACACACACATCATATTTCAAAGGGTAGACGTCTTGCATTCTAGAATTATAGAAAACCATGCTGTAGGCTGACTCTGTAACGGTTGTTTCAAAGGATATATAGCTGGAAATGTGAATATTTATTGCATAAATCAATAAATTCATGACACAAGTGACTTTGATAGCGATATGTGTTTGAATTTCTTTAATAAACAAGATACCGGTAAGGGTATTTGTGACCCCTGTTTTTTTTCTTCTTCTAAATGACCCCACTTTTTGACCTGGTAGAGGCCATTGGGTCCCACTTTTTCCTTTTCTATAATGAACACTGCCCTTCTATGTGAGGTACATAGAGTGTTGGTTTTTTTATGCATTATAAAAAATGAAGAATAGCTAATATTTAAATAAAACTTATTATTTAATTGTAGTACATGTATTCATTTTGTAGTTATCGAAGAAGGGTGTAGCAATGCTTCACTTGGTTTTGATTCACTTCCTATATTAAAATATAGGAACAACTGATGCATGTGTGGTGCAGTAATGTCTTCAGATGTTGCACCAATAAAGATTGAGAAATTATGTACAGTACTTCGGCACCAGTCGTGTATGACTTGACAAGTACTAACCAGTCTTAAACAGCCAACTTTTCAAGGTCCCCTGATTATAATTACTGTGTTTGAACCAGCACCTTTATTAAGCAGCCACTTGTCTTGAGAGGCCATTTTTTTGCTCCTGAAGATAACTCTGCATCATAGCCACAAATAAAGCACCTCTGCTATCTGGTGATCCACTACACAATTTTTATATTATCCCTACACCCACTTGTTTGGCAGACACATATGTATGTAAAGATTCAAACAAAGTAGTTCCATACACTTGACTTGTTTACTTTGTTATGATAATTTACTTTTGTCATACTTATGTATGCCTTGAGTGTAATCTGAACTTAGTAACATTTGTGTACAAGTGTATTAACATGTGTTTTTGGAAAACATAAAATTATCCATGCTCATTGGAACACTTTTGTTGTAAAACTCCTCAATTTAGGAGGTAAACAGATTGTTTAACAATTATTGCAAGTATTCAACTCTTTAATTTCCAAGTTAATTATGGTAGTTCTTGCAAGAAGTCTGCACTCCCATAATGTTGAAATGGAAGTGATTTGTTTTGAAAAACACTGGAACTTTTAAAGATTGAATATAGGTTTTACTACATTTTATGAAAGTGGCAAACTTCAACTCCTAAAATCTTTATCTCAGAACTACATGCTGTTTGGATTGAATTTTATTGCTGGATTCTAAATGTTTTCATTTTGGGCTTTCTGGCTTTATCTGCATCATATCAGTGCTTATAGGTCTAGCCAAGTGTATGTACTACCATAGTGCTTCCTAGGGCAAGGTACTTTACTCCAATTGCCACTAAATAACCTACTTCAGTTGTTTTGGCATAAAACACCAAATTAAATGAACAAAAGATATATGTGATTTCACCATTCATGAAAAAGTCTTACCATATTTACTCCTGTGACATATTGGGTAAACTTCCTTCCTGCATTCAGTTTATAGGAAGAGATCATGGCCTGAGCTGGAGTTAAAGCTGGAGATTTTGTGTCAACCAGTCACAGGCTTGCATCTTTTCATTTGAAAAACCACTTTCTATGGGCTAAATACCAGTTTGTGATTTTCACATTTGGCTGAGGCAGTTGCAGCTATATTGGATTGGACTAGTGATGCTACATGCTGTATCTCGCTGACCAATGACAGTATGTTTTATGTCACATTTGTCAGAGGACAGTATGTGTTATGTCACATTTGTCAGAGGACAGAATGTGTTATCTCACATTTGTCAGAGGACTGTACACAGTAAGATGAATGTGGTATGGCAAGTTGTCAGGTGTGATACTGTGGCTACTGTTGTCAGTAAAATGCAACATGCAGTAATATGTTGGTCAGATACAGATAATCCATATAATTGTTGGTTGAATGTGATTTAGCTGTTACTGTTTTCAGTCAGATAGGAATATCACAAATTGGTGCACTGTTTTTACTCCATTCTTTGGGTTGTTAAATTAAAGAAAGGAACACAGAGTGAGACAAAGCTCCATCTCTGGAAGCTCAGAGATTTATGATCTCCAGGCCAAGTTCTGACTTGACCCATATTCAGCTAGCTACTGTAAGCCTGAGCTTGAAAATGTTGATTGGTCAGAACTAGTCCTATAAATCAGCCAACAAAACCTGTGCTGATCTCACCCATGTGTCCGCAACATGTTATGGTTGGCTGAAGGGTCCTATTGGCGATATGTACAGAATATTTCCATCTCAAATCCTCTGTTTGACAACTTGTAAATCCATGTGGAATAACACAACATATCTTGTGTGGCCATTTCTAAGTTCGTGGCTACATTCTGCTGTTCCATCAGATACAGTAACCAATCTGATGTAACTTCCGCTCATTCGCTCATTTTAAAGGTTCCTTCTGCAAAATCCAGGTACACTCAAGTCAAGTCAGATGACCAAAGCAAACTTTTAAGTTTCGGTTGACAAAATTCAGGGACATTGATGTTGAGTCACGTGACCAAATAAGCAACCCTCATCACAAATGTAGGTCACTGTAAACTATATTTCATGCTTCACTGGCTTTGGTTAAATTTTGTGTTTAAGTACATTTCTCATGCTCTGTTTATGCTAGAATCAGTCAACTAGATGATTGTATGCATAAATGATTGTCACTGTGACCTACATTTCACATTTTACTGGCTGAGGTTCAGTTTTGCGTTTAGCTCATGATCAAATAGGTTTTAGCACCCTGTATGTATACTGTAACACCAGGGCTTTACAAGTCCCCTTGCATAATGCCCGGGACAAGCTCAAATTTGGTTCAGGCAAGTTCAAGTTTGCAAGGTAAATATTGAGAGAAAGAGAGAGGTCATGTTCAGTTCGTAATGCTTTATGTTCTGCAAGTTGTATACTCTGTGATGTTGCCACAGAACATATATTAGCACCTTTATTTTGCATTTATATGTACCGCATTTTTCAGTTACCTAACTCTTAGAAGTTACTTTCATCTATTGATCCTTTATTTCACACAATATACTGTAAAAGTCTGTAATTTCCATCTTGTGGTGAGTGTCAAGGTCAGTGTCATTTCTTGCTCATACACGATAAATGTGAATATTTATTATTTTAAGCAGTTTTGACATATGAAATAAATATTGATATTTTAACTTGTCAGTTATATTTTAATTGTGACATTTGTATGCTAATGGGATTCACCAACTTTAAAGTCCTAACCTTAGGCAGTTTGTGAGCTCTGAATGTGCAGAGATTGCCAACTCTAAACAAACGGCTTGTCAAAGGTTGTTTTGATGCCTGTCACTGATTTCAAGGTGACTAGGTGATAATTGTTAATAATATATCTTGTTACATTTCCTTGACAAGTGTGTTTGGAAATGAAAGGTACTCGTCTGTAATGATTAGCCACCTAGAAATCTAGCACCCACAAGTGGTGTTTATCATCAATTGTTTGCATGATTATTACACGAGACTGATACATACTTACTGTTTTCCACATAACTAAATGGATAGAAATAAGTGTTCTCGAATTATTCTTAAAATTCAGCTTGCCAAAGATTGTTTAGGTGCATGTCACTGATTTAAAAGTGAAAATTGAATGACGTGGAAGCGGAAGCAGACATGTGAGTGGACACAACATTCCACAGAAAAAGCAAAGAGTATATTTATTAATATTGGAATATTTCAGTGAGGGACTAATTTTTACCTTGTTTTCTGACTGTAGATAAAGAAAAATGTTAGGATATATTGAAGCATGAATAAAATTATGTTAACACAGTTCTCATCTTGGCTGTTTAATTTTCAGTTGAAGGTTTTTTTTACCTAATTGTCTCCCTACCCCTCTCACTTAAAATTCAAGATTTTGCATTTAGTTCATGACCAAATAGTTTTTAGCACTCTGTATATATAATGTGGTGTTTTAAGTTTAGTTCTCAATCTCTTTTTATGCTAGGATGATCAAACTGGATGATTGTTTTCATCTCTGTTCATGGTTCTCCATGACGCCGAAATCCACAAAAAAGTACACATACTTTTCATTTTTGGAAGCATGAAAATTCCAACAGATGAGTCATCAGTATGCAACTTTTTCGTAGACAAAATTCTCTTTTATTTGATTAATTTCTACAAAGCGAATATCAGTCATGTACTGTGCAAGCTATCAAATAAAGTTAAAGTGATTTTAATGGGATTAGGTGAAGCCGCTTAAGTTAGATCTTAGCAGACAAGGAGATTAAGACACCTGTTAATCGATTGTCAGTGCCTAATGATAATTTTGATAAAAAAAGACCAATTGCATGTGCGTGTCCGTAAACACCTCTCTTTGATAAGCATTAGTTAGCACAGTTTAATCCATCGTTTTAAAAATCCTTACACAATATTTGGAAGACTTGCATGTTATGTTACATGTACTGTATACCGTATTTAGAAAAATAGTGCAAAGATCTTGGGAATTTTTTTATGTCGGAGGAATTTGAACTCCTATGTTAATTGTCATAAATCATTATAAAATCAGCTCTTTTTAAGTGTCAAGTACAGATATACCTACATTTTCAAGTGATTATCGTATGTATACTATTTCAGTGGCAACTTTACATAATTTCTTTGGTGTCAAGCGCAAGGCTGCACATAGCATGATTCTCGTGAGACAAGCCAACAGTAATTAGTAGATGCATCTAGTTTTGATAAAGAAAACAGAATGCTAAAGAGACTGAGAGATTCATGGAATGAATCATGGAGTAGGACATTCCCATGGTCTGAAAAACAAGAAAACAATGGAACATTATTAGTTTTATGCACATGGAGTTGTGACTGTAGAATGAATAATGCAATGGCAACCCAAGGAACAATGAACTTGCAAAGTTTAACATAATTGCATCAAGACAAAGGGCTGTGGATCTTTAAAACAAGAAACTGTAATGAAACAGTGCTTGAGACTGAAACCAAGGCAGTGAAGCACTTCTATGATGAGGGCATAGTACTCCTCAAGATACATCCCCTCACCAAATTTTACGAATCTTAGTATAACAATGTATACAGGGTGCTTAAAAAACAAAATAAAATTGCACATAAGTCAGGAAAATGTGAAATGTAGGTCACAGTGACATTCTTTTGTGGTACTAACAGACAGGGTTTTCCACCAGATTTTGAAAGTTGCAGTCCAATCACTAAAACTTGCAGTCCCAATAACAATACATTTTTTCCCCCCTTGCAATAATTTTGAATATTATTGGGTATTGTTGTCACCAATATATATACATGTATGTCATCAGATTGGTAATGCTCATTCAATGTGAAATATTTAGTATTATAATAAAAGTATGAAAAAATAAGGCAGTTGATAACCATGATAATTGTAATAGTGATTTTCAATGCCTTTACCTTGCCATTCTTTAATTTTGTGTGCAGCTAGAAGGAATCAAGGAAGAGATTACACTTTCTTTTCTATATTAACTTATTTAATTAGCTTAGTTGCATTTCATATCAATCAATTTTCCAAATACACTGGAAGAAGAAACAAATGACCATATTCCATTCACTTTTTTTCATTTACTCTTTAAGCAACATAGCACACTACATGTACATTTACGTTTTTCTCAAACAAACTTTAACAAATTTCTCCACAGCAGGTTTAGGATCAAAATCCTTAAGTTCCGGACCTTCCTCCATCACCCTCATCAGTTTCGTCTGCAGTGAAAATGTATACTGTCGATAATTGTCCATTAAATAATTCATCAGATTTGTACAGGTATTAGAATTTTTGATTTTCATTATTTAAAAAGAGACAGAAGTTGCAACCACGTCATTTTATGCCCAATCTCTCAAAGTTCATAGTGCTACAGTATGATACACGGAGGTAAAATGTGACATAATATAATGATTGCATCATTTTGGGATGCACAGTAAGCATTGTTTTCACAAAGCAAACTACCTGAAAATGATAGTTTAAGAACAAACAGTACAGACCCTGATCTGCCAGCACATTACTCTATGGCAGCTCATGGTTTGCACCTTTTGTACTTGGGCATGTGTTACACATAGACAGATATGGTGTCTTGTATGATATCATAGTTTTTGTCTAACTTGCCTTGGCCTGGCATCCATGTGTCCGACCATAGGTCCATCCACACCCTAGACTAACCTCAGTGTTCAAGTTCTTGTATTGTATCATCCAGGTTAATGGGTCATCCCATGGGGGTGAGGATTTTTCCTTTATTTTCTCAGAGAGAGCACATTAAGCTTGAGATTAACTTTCCTTTGGTTTGGTTTGGTTTGGTGTTTTATAGCATAGCAACAAGTAGGTTATTTAGTGCTGGGGAAATTGGTGTCAAGTGCCTTGGACAAGGACACTTCATGGTAGCTGATCCTGACTGATCTGATGGTAGGATTCAAACCTGAACATATCTGGTCATCAGTCTGATAGGCTAACTACTGTGCCATCATGGCACCTGCCTCCATCAGTCTCCTCTTATAACATGCAGGGGAATGCATTGGGCCTATACTACATCCCTGGGCCCACTTGGGGTTAGAAAACCTTGATGGGAAGCTGTTATACTTTGCTTATACTTAAGTAATGTGGTCATTTTCTCACGTACAGTTGGTCAGTCATATTACTTGGTATGTGGATACATCTTGATGTGTACAACACCAATTTACCAAAGTAGGTCAGTGAGACCTACATTTCATGCTTGCCAGACTGTAAGGGTGCAAATTTCTGTTGATGTATTCGGTAGAGCACAGCAGAGAATATAGAGCATATTAGTTTTGGCAGAGAACAATTAGATTTATGAGGGAAGATACCATATTAAATCGGTAGACTGCGATGGTTTTAATGTCCATATTAGAGGGGCAAAATTGATTCTTAATTAAGCCTTCATTGTAGCCCTAATGGTACGAAGGTTATTTGGTGGTCTAGAGATCAAAAATGTCAGAGTTGAGAGGGTACATAAACCATTTTTTAACTAGTGGAAGTTGCATTATCTTTTGAAATTCTCCAGAATCAGTTATTTGAAAATCTAGAGGGTTATGCTGACCGAATTTGTCGCGTATTTATAAAAGGCGGTAGATATATTTAATCCTGATTGGCTATGCTAAATAAGGGGCGTGTTTCCCACACGAAATTTCATGGTTTTTATATGCCCCATCGCAAAATTTAATCAGTCATAGTTTTTCTGCAAGAGAAAATATATCTTGACTCCGAGCAGAATAGGATGTCTGGAAAGTTGACAGACACAATTCTAGCGGTAGAAGCGAGCGAGTCTTGAAAGCACAAGGGGAAAGGCTCCATCCACCTACCTACCTACCCACACAAAGTTTGAGGGCCGAAGGAGGCGAGATAAGAGAGCGTGAGAAGGAAAAGAAGAAAAACTAGAGGAGAACATCAATCTTGACTGGACAGCAGCATCGAAGTTGGAGTGACCGGCGTATTGCAGGTTATGCAGTCAGACAGGGCAATGACTTCGATTGTACACTCGATTCTATGATGAACTAATTCTATCATTTAAACAGATCGGCTATTTATATAAGTATATTTGTGTTTGAAATTTGGTAAATGATTTATTTCAAAAAGAAGTGTATCATCCTAATGTAATGTATTATCTCAGTTTGTTTTATGTAATTGATTAAATTGTTATATTTCATGTATGGGGGCTCGTGTTATTCTGTTCTATATATCTGCTCAGATCTCTATTTATTCCATCTTTAAATAGCATAATTTATATTACTATTTACTCGATCTGGGCAATAACACCGAGGTCGATCATCCTCTAGATAACGATAACCAACCAAATAAAGCGGACACCTTGTAACGAGGGTAGTTCGCCACACAGACTTTGGTTAAGTTTTTTGTTTGCCACAGTTTCCTATGTATTATTGGGGGTATTGCAGCTTAGTTCATGGATACATCTTGTTGAGTAAAATACCATCTCGCTAAAAGGAGGTCAGTTTGACCTTGATTTTATGCTTCAGTGATTTTCTGCATTTTGGTCAGTTTCTTGATTACTACTGGCTGCAGGGTTATAGAAATTGATACATTGATGTGTCTTGGTGGGTACAACACCTTTCCACCAAAAGTTGGGCACTTTGACCTTTATTTTGTGCTTTTCATTACTTCTGACAGTTTTTAAGTCCACTATTCATCACAATGTCATGCAGCTTAGTGTGAAAACATAACCCTTGAGTGAGTTTAAAACTATTGTCAAAAGATTACTGATTTGTTGTTAAGTCTGACTTGGAGAAAGCTCGATATAGTGATCACTTTGGTGTTGGTATGTGTGTCCGTACATCCATTTTTATGTCCATCCACCCCATAGAATAACTGAAGTGTTAAAGTTTGTTCCATTTCTTTTAATTCAAAACGTTCTGATCCCATCTTCGTCAGTTTTTTAATATAGCTGGGGGGGGGGGGGGGACTTGACATGCAGGCCAGGGTCAGTTATTTGAGTAAAAATGGCATTATAATCAGGACTTAAGTTTATGGCATAGGATCCCTGTTGTTTCAAATAAAGGATATTTCTTTATTGGAACTTTCATGTGGTGTTGTGCTGTAAAGCACAGAATCTAACCAAACATTAAATATGTGGTTTGTAGCAAGCACAAAGCCATGAATATTTGTACCCCATGAAAAATAGTTAATTGACAGTATGATACGTGTACCCCATGAAAAATAGTTAATTGACAGTATCATATGTGTACCCCATGAAAAATAGTTAATTGACAGTATCATATATGTACCCAATGAAAAATAGTTAATTGACAGTATCATATGTGTACCCCATGAAAAATAGTTAATTGACAGTATCATATGTGTACCCCATGAAAAATAGTTAATTGACAGTATCATATATGTACCCCATGAAAAATAGTTAATTGGCAGTATCATGTGTACCCCATGAAAAATAGGGAATTTACTGTATCATATGTGTATCCCATGAAAAATAGTTAATTGGCAGTATCATGTGTACCCCATGAAAAATAGTGAATTTACACTATCATATATGTACCCCATGAAAAATAGTTAATTGACAGTATCATATGTGTACCCCATGAAAAATAGGGAATTTACTGTATCATATGTGTACCACATGAAAAATAGGGAATTTACTGTATCATATGTGATTATTTGGCTTTAGCTTTGGATTATTTACTTGAAATATTTTGAGAATTCAGGCCCTAATGAAAATGCACAGACTTATAACATGATATGTATGGTTTTGAGAATGCAGGCCCTAATGAAAATACAGACTTATAACATGATCTGTAAGGTTTTGAGAATGCAGGCCCAAATGAAAATGCACAGACTTATAACATGATATGTATGGTTTTGAGAATTCAGGTCGAAATGAAAATACAGACTTATAACATGATCTGTAAGGTTTTAAGAATGCAGGCTGTAATGAAAATGAACAGACTTATAACATCATATGTGTGGTTTTAAGAATGCAGGCCCTAATGAAAATGCACAGACTTATAACATGGTATGTATGGTTTTGAGAATTCAGGCCCTAATGAAAATGCAGACTTATAACATGATATTTATGGTACATGGATTAATTCTGGATGCAGGGTGATCAAAACTAACAATTTTTCCTCTATGTTGACTGGTATCTAACAGCAGGTGTGTTTTGTAAAATAACCCTACCTGTTACAAAATAGTAACACATGGAAACAATTCCTGAAGGTTATTATAGGTGGCAATTGAATAGATCTTATAAAAGATCTCTCACAGCTGCTGCTTGTTAGAAAAGAGCAGACCTGGGATATATCCTTGATTAGTTCAGATATAAAAATTTGTTTTTGTTTTCCCCAAAATTTAGTTAGTGTTTAGATAATCCATTTCTCCAGTTAATGTCAAACCCTAAGTCTTACATGCATGCAGTGAGAGCATATGTATCTAGCTTGAAGTTTCTAGGCATTGATAATTTACTTTTTGGACCAAGATTGATATTTCTAACAAACAATTGTATGGGTTTGGCTTTAGGGAAAGAAAAAAATTGCAATATTATTTGCCATGTTAACTTTCATTCATTTCAAGTGATGCATGAAAGTGATTGTCAGTCCAAATATTTTAACCTCCAAAGTCATCTTCCCTGTGCTTCAGAATCATTATCCTGCTTCAGAATCTTTATTATCTCAAAGTTTGTTGCCAAATAAAAGGAGATACAGTCAGTCTTATCTCTTACTCATGTAGCATCTGATAAGCTTAAAGAAAACAAGTGTTCCACAAAATGCAGTGTCTAGTTGTTAAAAGGAAAGCCTTCAGAGCAGCACCAGAGTGACACCACATGTCAAAAATTGTTTAAATATAAACTCTACACACCAAACTTTATCATAAAAATGAACACAAAACTTGACTTAGTATGATGCAGCCATTGGAACTGCTGACATTGATAAAGTAATCCTTACTTGTCTCGTATTTGTAGGTGAGACATTAAAGGCTCTAGAAATTATCTCATTTGCGGTATTGGATTGTTACCAGATTTTGCACTTAAGAGTCGATAGATATATAGGCAACTATAGGCAAAGGTCAAAGGTCAATAGTGACATTTATCACAAGTGGGAAAGGTACTTTTTTGTCTTTTGAGTATAAATATACTCCATTTTCCTATCTTTTGATTTGTGTATGAACAATAATTCTGTTTAAAGACTTAGAATGTATTTTTTTTTTATAAAATAGGATGCATATTGTTTCAGAGAGCAGTGAATAATTGAATCCAGCAGTTGTACTGATGTAGGATGGGGGAAATCCCACCCAGTGAATCATAATTCAAGGGCAGGAACAAGGTTTTGCTGAGTTTCTGCTGACAAATTATTATACCAAGGGTGGAATATTCCTTATCCCTTAATACACATAGTTTAATATTTTTCTCATTTTCTCAGGTAAAAAAAGTAGGTTACAGGAAAAATGGTGCCTAATTGGTACAGATACATATACATGTACATGTAACACATATATAGGACAAAATATATTCATTGTAAAGTTGTGGATATTTAGAAAGATCTTAGATGATTTGATTTCCACAGAGGAATACTAAGAAATATTGTTGAAACACAGAAATATATATAAAGGAATCAAGATTTTATATATATATATATATATATATATATATATATATATATATATATATATATATATATATATATATATATATATATATATGCAATAGATTGATAGATATTGATCAGTGATTTACAAAGAAGAATTGAAAAATTCCAATAAAAAATAAAGTTATGGCCATTTGAACATTGCGGTTTTGTCATCAGCAAGAAGATTTTTGAACCCTGGAAATAACCCACAATGCATCATTCTGAGATGTCATATGCCCATTTCAAAATATTTGAGCTTAATATGCAAGAAATTATACATATAAATTCCTTGTACATATATAACATAGTGGCTTAAGATTTGTAAAAATCAACTTAGATTCCTGTTGATTTGGTTAATGTCATCATTCAACATGTGAACCAAACGTGTGACCAGCTGCCCATTGTTCAGTGCAATTAGCAAGCAGTGTCAACATTTGATGTGCTCAGAGCCCATCAAAGTGCGAAGATGCTAATAAAATTGAAACACAACGAATCTTGTTTTTTTTTAGCCTGCAGCATGTACAAACCAACTTCAACCACTAGACTGTACTTAAAACATCGTCACTGAACCTGATTGATGCTAAATGGATAATTGCAGCTCACACAAAAATGTGTGAAAGATCGGAAATAATTATCCGTGGCTTTGAGAATACTGAATACAGCCAACTTGATGTTCATTCAGTGGTTTTGTTCGAAAATCAGTGAAGTGTGAGCTTCAGTACTCTGCTGTAATTAGTGTACAGCTCTCCTTTGTTATAACACGCCTCATTATGACACAATTCTGGATATAACACGGTACTACTATGGACCCCATGGCAACAATTATACCAATGTATTACAATAAGGGTTAAAACGTGAAACTTAGTCTTATGCATTTCTTTTTCAAAACTCCATTATTTAAAAATATTTGGTTGTGCCCGGTATACCATGGTTCTGTATATTATGCTAATCTCAATATATTGCAGTTTCGTATATATCACGGTTCTCAATGTAAGGCGGTTCAGTACATAACACGATCAGTGGTATTTTACCAAAACTATGGCGTTATACTGAGGGAGAGCTGTATATATAGTGCCATTTTTTTGCTGTCAATCTTGTCATTGGTCAGGATCGTTCGTTCGTTCGTCAGATTAACGACGTGTGCGGCCTTTCGTCCATGTACGTCGGTGGTCAGGATTACCATTTGCTTCAATAGAGCTCCAAATGAGTGATTTGCAAAGAATTAGAGACTATCTGATTTTTTCATGGTGAATACTTAGTGAATAAGATAATGACATTGTTCTGAGATAAGAGTTTACCCCCATATAGTGAGACCACCTTATAATGAAGTACATGATTCATATAATTTTACTAGCATTTAATGAAAATGGGATCCATGACCATACCTGTCCTATAACAGGAACAATGTTATAATGAAGGGGCTTATAGTGAGGAAGTGCTGTACTGCATGTATGTTAAGTTAGAAGCCACAGGAGACGAATACATTAAAACTAATTACAATGACAGTGGGGTCATTGCCTCAGATACCCATACATGTGACAGAAAAGACAGGTCAGGTCAGGTCAGATCAGGAGATTTCAAAAATTTGCTTGGGAATTTTGACCTCAAAAGAAGGAAGATTTTCATCGACCCGATTTTTAGCATGCAAATGAGAGGAACTAGGTTGGAGATTCAAATAACAAGTAAAATTACAAAAGCTTTGCTCTATTCTTGCATTTTTTAGCATAAAATGAGAACTAATAGAGAATGAAAAACCTGTATTTATCACTGTTATTTTATCTGAAAGTGGAAAATTTGTGCAGTGCTGGTTGGTACAATGTATGACAGTGCTTACCAACTGCTGTATGGCATTAATATATGCTGTGCATCGCTTACTACAGTAATACTTACGCTGCCTTGTTTGTCTTTTATTCTGAAAATTCCCAAAGTAGCTTGTTTATGTGCAAATTTTTCCCGATTCCAAGGGCCAAGAGCCACACTTTATAAATTAGATGATGTAATAAGCATGCTGAAATAATGGGCAGTACCTCCAAAAGTGAGAAGGGCCTGCTAAATTTGACCCAGAGGGTCCTAAGGGCCCCTTTTCTTTCAAGGTTGGAGAAAACACTGCAAGCCAGACAATTGACACACAAGTTTTAAATGCCAGTAACTTTTATTTTGCAGTGGTATATTTGAATTATTTCATAAATTTATTTCCTGAATCCTTTTAATTTATGTTTTGAAATCAAAACAGACAAAAATATGTCAAAGGATCATGTTATCATGGACATGATAGTGTCATAAAAACAAGCTGAGTGGTTATAGGCTGATCACAGCACTGTTATGAGGTAGGAAAGCAGTCATTTTTGAGGTAGGATTGAAAAAATCCTGTATGAATGTTACAGACAGGAAAACACGGATAACATTATAAAATGTCTTTGAGAGCGGGGACCCAGGTGGCAGAGTGGTCTAACGTACTCATCTTTACAGGTCACTTGCATCTCACCTCTATCTGTGTAGGTTTGAGTCTTGCCTCGGCCAAAGTGGGTATGTGAGAAAGCTTGCCAGTAGCTTGAAATGGGTCAGTTGTTCCTGTCAGGGTTTCCCCTAGTTCTTCCTCCACCAAATACACCGGTACTGACTGCCATGTATAGCTATCATGTGCTGAAAAATGGCATTAAACCTACAAGCCACAATACATCTTTGAGAGGATCCACTTTTGGCATTAAAAACAAGCAAAACCAAACTCTTTGTTTGTTGTAGATATTGAGATACATATATGTTTTGAGAAATCTTTGAAAGTCATTTTTGTCAAGCCTACATTAGTGGGAAGTGAGACATAGTCAATTTTCTGGCATCAGCATGGGTGTTGACATCAGCGGTTTGTTTTGGTTTTTGTTGAATTTTTTTTATCAATATTTTGATTGTGGGCTCGACATGCAGGCCCTGGTCTTCTTCTCTAATTAAATTTTCTTTTCCCAGATAACAGAGTAAACCAAATTGTATTGTGTCTTTAAAAACTTGTAATACTAATACATGTATATGAGATCCCCCTCCCCCCCCCACTACCAGTTGGTGTCACACTATTCATTAAATTTAGCTTATTTGAAAGTGTTAAATTATAATGCACTGATAATGTATGCTTCAGGAACAGTTTAAAGTGCAGTATGTATTGGAAGCTTAATTCATGTCTCAAACAACAGCAACTGCAGTGGTTGTCTTCAATGGAAAACAATTGGAAACCCTTTTCCCAGAGTGTACATGTATTAGCAAGTAGCATTTATTTTGAGATACCCGCACAAATTTATCTACATTTGGCAGTTGCTTAGCAAATTGCATTCAGTTTCAGACACCCTTACAAATCTATCTTCACTTACAATTGCCTCAGTCAAGGTCTTTTCATTCATGTCTTGTTTTTAAAATGTTTTTGGCTCTAGATTTGCATATTTTCTTGATTCTTGTTTCAACATATGTTTAATATCTCTGTTGTCTAGTCTGGTTACCTTGTATTTCTGAAAATTTGCTGAATCAGGAACAAAAGCCTGAATAAGCTTCCGCAGGTAAATGATAATATCCAGACTCGTTCCTCAGTTATTCATCATCAGTCAATCCATTCTTCCTAGCCCTGCCCCATGAAAATGGATTAAATTCTCTGGTCATTTTGCATATTAACAATTCACCATTCAGTTATACCCCGAAGATTTGTACTCTGTTAACTCAACAAAGGAAATGCATGACGTTATGCATGCACTTTAATTACTGTCATGCAGGCTCAGCTCAGTTACTGTCATGCAGGGTCAGTTTAATTACTGTCATGCAGGGTCAGTTTAATTACTGTCATGCAGGGTCAGTTTATTTACTGTCATGCAGGGTCAGTTTAATTACCCGTATTTGCCGGCCTATAAGTCGATGCGGAGTATAAGTCGAATTCGCTAATTTCGTCAATTTTCAATCCTTCATCCATTATAAGTCGATGCGGAGTATAAGACGAAGCCAGATCAACACCTTGGCTTCGTCACTTTCGCTAGTAACTTCCGGTTTCATGAATATTAATGGTATCACTATGCTATTCCAGATTAATTGGGAAAATGATTAAGATGGTATGTACACATTATTTATAGGTATTATTTATTGGTACATTGTACGCAATGATATGAACTCCTGTTGTCAAAAAATAAGTACGACTTATCTTAGAGCAACAGTAACCTCATTATCAAATTATATGTACAATAAAAACTAAAAAGAACTAGATTAAGACTTGTTGTTTTTAGTGAATGCGTGTATGTGTGTGTGTGTGTGAGAGAGAGAGGATGAAACAACTCTGTGTCAGTGTATAAGAACGTATGCATTCAGAGCAGTTTTTACTTGTAGCTTTTGGAGAGAGAGAGAGAGGTTACAGGACGATTGTAATATGTATTGTTGAGTTACCTGATGATTGTGATCTTACTCATGTACAGGAGCATTGCTGTATTCCATTATCAATTAATATCTCTGAATAAACAGTTCATTCTTGTTTTTATATCCATTATCATAAAGATCCAACTGGCTTTGCAGTGTTATTTACATTCTAATTAAATATGCCTACAGGTTTGGCCAGGTCATTCCAGCTGACACCTGCAGTAGATGTGATCAAATTAGTGAGGCTACCAATAGGGAAATGAGGCTACCCATAGGGTATTGTAATCGATCCTGTAAAGCATGTTAATGTATGCAGGACTGTGTAATGACATGTAATGCCAGGTGTTAATGTATGCAGGACTGTGTAATGACATGTAATGCCAGGTGCTTGCTCATGTAAGTTTCTCAACCAGTGACATCTTTTGATCTCGCCGACAGAAGCGTCAGAGCTTTGAATTCATGAGCAAAGATCAAACCAAAATGCCGCCTAACTACAGGAAGTGTACATGCACTTACTGATAAAGGGTAATTTTATTTCGTGGGAATATAGAGTTCATTGTATTTGCAACAACAACAAAAAAAAAACAACAAAAAACAGCATGCTAAATGGTCATCTTGGGATTTAAACTAAATGGAGTCTATATGAATATAAATATTGTGAATATTTAAATGTAAATTATATATCTTTGAAACTGAAGGACTATGGTATGCATTGTTTTAATTTGAATTGACTATTTCATTACTGTTTTCTCTCTTTGACAAAAGCTTCAGCTAAAAGGGGTCAGTAAGGTACATTAAGCAAAATAGCATGAAGAAGGGCTGAAATCTGTCTGTCTGTCTCTCTTTTATTTCGATCACAAGATGCAATAAGAAAAATGTGCAATGGAATACACATGTCCATGTCATGGTTATCCGTTTTCTAACTTGTCTATTCTACTACAAACATATGTAAGCAAACTTAAACAACATATATTACTAGTGCATGCTGCTTTAGCGCAATTACGCCTGATGCACGTGAATTTAATACTGACAATCACGTAAATATTTCAGAATCCTTCTCCATGTCGGGTCCTATATTTGTTCGCACACGATCTCTTCCCAAAAATGATAATTATTTTTTACACTATACTTTTCGTACTTTGAATTTTTTTTTTTTTTTTTACGGTAAAGCAATTTCAATGACATAATTCATATATAAGTCGATTCGGAGTATAAGACGAAGCCCAGACATCCAGGTCAAAAAGTATCGACTTATAGGCCGGCAAATATGGTACATGTACTGTCATGCAGGGTCAGTTTAATTACATGTACTGTCGTGCTGGGTCCATTTAATTACTGTCATGCAGGGTCAGTTTAATTACTGTCATGCGGTGTCTGTCATGCAGAGTCTATTTAATTACTGTCATGTGGTGTCTGTCATGCTGGGTCAGTTTAATTACTGTCATGCAGGGTCAGTTTAAAACTGAAAATTTAGAGGGGAAATTCCTGCCTCCATTAAACAAAGGGGGATTTTGAAAATACATGTATGGGGGGATTTATTGAGGCATGCACACATGTATAAGTAAGACTGTTTAACTCCAACATGTCTTTTAAAAAGCATTTGAGTTGAAAAAATTTAAAGTCTTCCAAACCTACCAGTGGCTCGAAGAGCCAGTCGTTAAGGCATTGAACTTGTGGCCAGAACAGAGTGGGTTTAGATTCACACCACTGGATCAGCCCAGATTGGCTACGATAGAGTGTCCTTTGCAAGGAACTTGACTCACCTTGCCTCAGCATGATATAACCTTGTGTTACAGTGCTGTAAAACACCAAAGCAAAACTCCCAGTGGATAATGAGATGGGATCTGTTCCTGTTTTAATGAATGGTGAAGTGATTGAGGGTACCAGTAGGAACACCTCATGGTTTTTCTACCAAAATCATAAAAAGGGGAAAATCAGTGGAAAATGGCAGAGAACTCAGTCACACACTGAAGTATGCTAGCCAGAAAAGAATGTTTTCTAGTAAGTTCATACTTGAAAAAAAGAAATGGGTGAATGTTTCGGCCAAGAATAAGTCATCGCAGTCAATAAGTCACCGTCATGAATGCTGTGATGGTGTGTTACATACATATGATGTTACTTGGTAAACAAGGTTGCTGTATATGCAGTGGTGGCTACTGTAGTATTTCCTAGGTGCTTTTTGGATCATGGCAGAAAGGCCTGAGCCTGTTCTGATTGTTCGAGTACATGACTGCCGCTAGTTCAACCATATCAGTCCAGCATAGGTTCACCCCATGGGAGATGCTGGTGCCCATGTATATAGCTTGTTTGACTTGGCACATTAGAAGTCAAGTTGCCTTGTTGGAACTTGAACCAAAGAGTCCACCATGCCTGTGGAAAGTGTGGAGATAAAGTAATGCAGATGTCAGAGTTTTTAGGAAATGTGATATTCCATTTTCTTTTCACCAGATTTACACTTTCTTTAATGCAGGTTACTCCTGATAATAGTTTTCAGTCATAACCTAGTTAGCAGATATAATTTCACCAACATGTAGTCTTCTCTATTACAGCTTATTGTGTGGACTGCACTGATGGAAAATTTGTATCATTTTCAGATAAACAGAGAGGCATGCTAACAATAGATCAAGTTATATTTTAGGGTGCTCCACTTAGTTGGAATTTGATGTAAGCATTAACCATGTTTCGTTATCTTCCCCCTTCAAGTCTTTTGTCTCAATCCAGAGTCATGGGTCTTATCACATGGACCATGCAGGTGTTCTTCCAGATAAGCTACCATTGCCTCACTATTACTTTTTGGGGGTCGAAAAAAAACATAAATTCAGTTTTTGATTGCAGAGATATCATATGTCTGAGAAGAGTTTCAGTTGGATCATTTAAAACTTTCCACAATTTGTATGGAAACAGGACATGAAGCTCAGAAATGAGGGCATGGCAGCCACATACCGTGCTTCCTCTTTGTAACACTGTTCACAGAAGTAATAAAAGTGACCTGTGTTATAAATGAGGGAGCATTATACTGAGGTGTGTTGTAACATGGTACAGTGTAGCAATATACATTTTTGTGGGAATAAAAAACCACAAAATCTGATATTTTAATGATGGGGAACATAACCGGTTCTCATTAGCCTACAACTAAAAAAGTCACAAAATAAACGAAGTTGCAATGATAAAATTAAATTGAATCAATTGAATGGGAGCCATGACCATACCCGCATTATGAAAGGAGAATCAGGATACTTGGGGGGCTTTATGGCGAGGGACCACTGTAACACGTCATAGCTCTAGGCTTGTATTTTCAAAATCTTTTGAGCAAGAAACTTGAGCCCTAGCTAAAAAACCATAAATTAGATACAATACTTACAACTGCATCATTGAATTTGTAAGTTATGAAGGAATTAAATCTTAGCTAGATTGTAATATGGCAGGTGATTACTTTTGGAGATTGAATATCAGGTACGATTCTTAATGGAACAGAAACTGCAGGGGTTGATTTAGCCACTGGCTCACCTGCCTGTGGGCTGTGCATTTTGAAGAGGGCCAGTTAATAACCAGAGCTGCTGTCCCATGGGGCTACTTAAATTTTCAGAAGTCATTAAATTTGATTGGGAGGGCCAGTTGATTTTCAGCAGGGCCAGTTGATTTCCATGTAAAAATCTGTTAAGTTCACCCTTGAAGCTGACTATGGTAATTACAGTTACAACATATCAAATTTTAATTTAAAGATTATTGGGGTCTGTGAAAAATCACTTACATGTAAAAAATTTATCACATATGTAAGAAAGCCTTTTCCAATATAATAAACACACGCCCACTTTTCAGAAAATTAATGCAAAGTGGCCCACATTGGCTTATCTGACATAGGAAAATATACAGTAAGAAATTTATTTGAGTGCATGGAAAAAATTCAGGGTGGAATATACAATTGCAGGTGTTTCAGCTGGTATAACACCTGTACTAGCAATTAAACTACTATACTTAAAATTGTTTTAAACAAATGCAGCAGCTTATCTTCTGCTGTGTATACAAGTTGCCACTTCTATTTCATTATTGCTGCAAATATTATCAGCTAGTCTGAACATTGTAGCGTTATTAAAGTTATCTTTTACTGATTTTCTCTTTGAATGGATACATATCAGTGTTTGGAGTATTTGATTCCAGGCATAGGTATTGCCTTATTTTTCGTTAACTTTTATTTTATGTCCAGTCTAGTCAACTTTATTGTCTGTGATGTTTCATAATTTGTTTATTAATTCATTTTTGGGATTTTAAATAATTGTATCTATAAAATGTAAAAAAAAAAAATTCTGCTGATTTTTTTAGTACACATATTAAAAATTAATAAGTCTCAGTAAAAAATTTAGGACAAGAAATAAATGTGATCTGTATGGAATTGTAATAGAAAATCAGAGGGCGTGGCAAATGACATACATAAGGTAACTTGCCAATACTGAATTGTATTTGAATTAGCGGTCTTAAAATTTAAACCTACATGTAGTTGATCTAGTTTCCAAACAGAGATGTTGGAACAAGGAGGTTAGCAGTTCTATCTTTCTTATCAGCACCACACTCTATCAACAGACTGAAATATTAAGGTGGCATTTATCATAAAATCAATAAATATTGTTTCTTCTTGGTTGAAGAATTAAGTTGTCAGTGGTTTGACACATTCCCCTTAGGTCAGGTACCCTCAGTAGTGTATATCTTGCAGACAATTCAACTTTTATATTTAATCAATGGTCCAAATGTTAACATGTCCCGATCAGGTAACATGACCTCTCACACTGTCCTTAGCACCTCATCATGATCAATTGATAGCATATTTTTGCCCTGCTTTGTGCTAATCAGTATGCTGGTATTCAGTTTATGAGAATGTGCTATTATTTGCTGGTATTCAGTTTATGGGACTGTACTATTATGTTGAGAACTCATAAAGTCCCAATGATCTACCATATATATATATATATATATATATATATATATATATATATATATATATATATATATATATATATATATATACTCACATACAAGTCAGATCCAACCGCAAACTGCATAGAACCAGATCTGCTGTTGTATAATGTGCCAGCAGATCTGGGTCTATATAGTTTGTTAGGAGTAATCAGAAGCACAAACAAACAATGTAGACTGATAATGTAATTTTAGATCAGGGTCTACATGTATGTTGTTTGAAGTTGGACCTGTCTTATAAGTGAGTATATACGGTATTTAGAATCAATTGTTGACAGTACATGTTATTACAAAATGACAATCCATATTTAGTTTGATGGGTTTAGAATGTATGAGGTGTGAAACAGATAAACATATTGGCCACTAAATAAAATTCGATGGAAATTTTTTATGTTGTTGTAGAATCATTAGTGCTCAGGTCATATGACAAAGAAGCTCAAATTTTCTGATACATGTTATTAAGACTTTTTCCCCATATTGTTCCTTCCATTCCTCTACAACAACAGTAACAATATCCAACCATTTCTCAGCTCTTTACTTTGCAAGTACTTATTATCTTTCTGTTATATGTTTTTAAGTCTTTTTCTCCTGTATTGTTCCAACCGTTCCTCGACAACAATAAAAATCCACAACCTTTTCTCAGCTCTTTTTGCAAGTACTTATTATCAGCACACTTTTTTAAAGCATTGTGATTATTGTGATAACTCCATCTGTCAGTCCATCTACCCATTCATTCAGATCCATACATCTGTCCATCTATCCATCCATTCAGATCCATCTGTATCCATTCAGATCTGTCTATCCATCCATCCATTCAGATCCATCTGTTTATCCATTCAGCTCCATCTGTCGATCCATCTTATCCATCCATTCAGATCCATCTGCCTATCTGTCTATCCATTCAGATCCATCAGTCCATCTGCCTATCCATTCAGATCCTTTTGTCTGACCATCTATTCATCCATTCAATTCCATCTGTCCATCCATTTTATCCATCCATTCAGATCCATCTGTCTGTCCATCTATCCATCCATTTAGATCCATCTGTCCATCTGTATATCCATTTAGATCCATCGGTCCATCCATTCAGATCCATCTGCCCATCTATCCATCCATTTAGATCCATCTGTCCATCTATCCATCCATTCAGATCCATTTGTCCATCCATTTTATACATCCATTCAGATCCATCTGTCCATCTATCCATCCATTTAGATCCATCTGTCCATTGATCCATCCATTCAGATCCATTTGTCCATCCATTTTATCCATCCATTCAGATCCATCTGTCTGTCCTTCTATCCATCCATTCAGATCCATCTGTCCATCTGCCTATTCATTCAGTTCCTTCTGTCTGACCATATATCCATCCATTTAGATCCATCTGTCCATCTATCCATCCATTCAGATCCATTTGTCCATCCATTTTATACATCCATTCAGATCCATCTGTCCATCTATCCATTCATTTAGATCCATCTGTCCATCGATCCATCCATTCAGATCCATTTGTCCATCCATTTTATCCATCCATTCAGATCCATCTGTCTGTCCATCTATCCATCCATTCAGATCCATCTGTCCATCTGCCTATCCATTCAGTTCCTTCTGTCTGACCATATATCCATCCATTCAGATCCATCTGTCCATCTATCCATCCATTCAGATCCATTTGTCCATCCATTCAGATCCATCTGTTTATCCATTCATATCCATATGTCTGTCCATCTATCCATCCATCTGTCAATCTATCCATCCATTCAGATCCATTTGTCCATCCATTTTATCCATCGATTCAGATCTATCTGTCTGTCCATCTATCCATCCATTCAGATCCATGTGTCCATCTGCCTATCCATTCAGTTCCTTCTGTCTGACCATCTATCCATCCATTCAGATCCATCTGTCTGTCCATCTGTTTGACCATGTTGTACCACATCTTCTAATATGCTTGGTGGAAATTCAATATTTGTACTTATTTGTACTTGTTTGTTCTTTTTGCTGTAACCATCTTTAAGATGGGTGTCATCAGTGGCTGATGCTCCTGGGGTCCTTGGGAGGGAGGTGGGGGGAAGTGGAGTGTGTCAAAAGTCACATATATAAAAATTTCAACAACAGTGACAGTTTCTAATATATTCTGATGAAACTTAATATACTTTGTACATTTATAGCAGGATGATGTATCACATATGGGATATTTTGCATTAAGATCCCAGGGTCACTGTCTGGGGGTGGGATGATCACAGGGTGGTGGTGGTGGTGGTGGTGGAGTTGGAATTGTGGGATTCACAATGCAGTTTGTGTATTTGTAACAGATCAAAATATACATAGGAATTCTTATATTAAAAAACCAATTTCAAGAATGGCAATTATGCATAGACCATGAAATTTGTATTGGTCATAAAAACATTAAACAAACAGTGAATATGTAAATATTATGAATTTAAGAGTGAAAAATAGGTGCAGGCAGGTATTGTTCATCTATTGAGATCTATCCCTGTGTTGTATTTGTATTATTAGTGTTCGTGATCTTAGAGCAAGGTGACATTATTGATCGTAAGGGTAAATACTACATGGATATTCCAGAGTGGTGAGTGATCTATTTGTTTGCTTTTCACATGAGAATTATCAAGATAAAGATCATTATGTAGAGACATTACTTTTACTTTTAATCAGCACTGTATAGATAGGATTGTGCTGACATGCCATTAAATCTTAATAGTACATACATGTATGTCAGGGTATATGTTTGTAGAGTGCCATAAATATGCTAATAGAATTGCTGTGGATGATTTTTAAGCATTTTTAAAAAAGTTAAATAACTGCAAATGGCAAGTACATGTACCTTGATATGACTGCAAAAGGCAAGTACATGTACCTTGATATGACTGCAAATGGCAAGTACATTTACCTTGATATGACTGCAAATGGCAAGTACATTTACCTTGATATGACTGCAAATGGCAAGTTCTTGGACCTTGATGTGACTGCAAATGGCAAGTACATGTACCTTGATATGACTGCAAATGGCAAGTACATGTACCTTGATATGACTTCCAATGGCAAGTACATGTACCTTGATATGACTGCAAAAGGCAAGTACATGTACCTTGATATGACTGCAAATGGCAAGTACATTTACCTTGATATGACTGCAAATGGCAAGTTCTTGGACCTTGATATGACTGCAAATGGCAAGTACATGTACCTTGATATGACTGCAAATGGCAAGTACATTTACCTTGATATGACTGCAAAAGGCAAGTACATGTACCTTGATATGACTGCAAATGGCAAGTACATGTACCTTGATATGACTGCAAATGGCAAGTACATGTACCTTGATATGACTGCAAATGGCAAGTACATTTACCTTGATATGACTGCAAATGGCAAGTACATGTACCTTGATATGACTGCAAATGGCAAGTACATGTACCTTGATATGACTGCAAATGGCAAGTTCTTGGACCTTGATAAGACTGCAAATGGCATCAGATAAATCTTCTGTACATTAGAGGTGTGTATTGCCACTGATATTGTGATACAATACGTATCATGAGGTCCCATTATAGTATATATTGTGATACTTATCAAGAGATTATTTTCATGCTAACAACAGATGATGAGCTCATTTTCTCATCACAACTCAGCACCACTCAAGTTTTACTTGCATTTTATCCCCACGCCACCGAAGTTGGCAGGAGATATACCATTTTGCCAATTTGTTTATGTGTTGATTCGTTTGTTACACCATCAGTATCTTGTATAATCCTATTTCACCTATACTCATGAAAATTGATGTGTGGATGCATCTCAGGGAGAGTAACTTAGCTATACTAAAATCAGGTCACTGGGACTTAATTTGATGCACAAAGGACTTTTGTATTTTCAGCTATTCATTTGTTATGCTCTAGATATATTTGACCCAATTTCACCTATGCTGATAAAAATTGCTATGGGGATGCAGGAAGAGTAACTCAGCTGGACCAAAACTTGGTCACTGACCTAATTTTAACACTTATGTGACTGTATTTTCAGCGGTTTGTTCATTATACACTCAATATCTTGAACCCTATTTCACCTACACTTGTGAAAATTAGCACGTGGATGCATCTTAGGGAGAGTAAATTGGCCGTATCAAACTAAGTTACTGTGACACATTTTGCATGTTTGAATGACTTTTGTATTTTAAGCTAATCATTTATTAAACCCTCAATATCTTAAACTCTATTTTACTTACACTCTTGAAAAATTGCTATATAAATGCATTTTGGGAAGAGTAACTCTACTGTATAAGAAGCAGGTCATGGTGACCCAATTTTCACACTTGAGTGACTTTTGTATTTTCAGCTACACAGTTTGTTACAACCTCAATATCTTGGACCCTGTTTTGCCTACACATGAAAATTGCTATGGGGATGCATTTTAAAGTGTGTAGCCTAACAATAAAAACTAGGTCACTATGATCTAATTTCACACTTCAGTGACTTTTGTATTTGTAGCCATTTGTTTGTTATGCCCATAATATCTTAGACCATATTTCATTGACACCCATGAAAATTGGTATGTGGTTGCATTTCAAAGTACATGTATGTAACCAAACCATACCTAGATACATGTAGGTCACTGTGATGCCATTGATATCTTGGGCCCTATTGAACCTAGACTTATAAAAAAATTGGTATGGAGATGCATTTCACATGTGTTGTGCATTATTTTATGGTTTTCTATGCAAAAATTAGCTTACTTACTTGAAATTTCACTTGCCCAACAATGATTTTTAGTTGTTCTGGTTTGTTGGGTTTGGAAATTGTCATCCCCTGACTCATGAAAATTATTATTTAATTTACATCTTAACAAGATTAACTAAACCATGTAAACAATAGGTCACTGTGACCTAATTTTTCACACTTGTGTGACTTTTGTACTTTCAGCTTTCCATTCGTTACATCCTTAATCTTGTTGACTGTATTACACCAAATCTCGCGTGGATGCATCTTAGGGAGAATAACTCAACAATAAAAAAAAAGTAATTTTCATGCTCAAGTAGCTTGTATTTTTGGTGCTGTTCATTTCGTTATACCCTCAATGTCTTGACCCTATTTGATCTGCTCTCATAAAAATTTATATTTTGATGCATCTTAACAAGAGTAACACAACTATACCAAACTAGGTCACTGTGACCTAATTTTCACACTTCAATGACACTTGTATTTTCAGACATTGTTTGGTTACATCCTCTGTATCTGTAACCCAATTTCATCTAGACTAATTAGACTTTGTTTCGGTTCTACACTGATGGAACTTACGATTCATATTAAAGCTGCATTTCCTCGGAAAAATATCAAACACTGAGATAAGGGCATGATAGGATTTTGTGGCTGTCTCCCAATGAATAGTGGCAAAAATATTTTGAATACAGATTGTTTGGTTGGTTGTTTTTTTGTAAAATGGCACTTTTAACACATTATTGACTATATTAATCCAAGGAAATAGGAGCTAAGTGCCTTTCCCAGGGACACATCGAGGCAGCTGATCTGGGCTGGCCTAGGCAGTTATTGAAACTGTATCCCTTGGATTACGATTTGACATCTTATCATCTGAGCTACCGCAGCTACATGTACAAGTCAAGAAAGAAAGGGGAATCTGAGCATGGACCTAAATAAGGTGGGGTGTTTCCAGTACCTTGTTCATCATGCACTCATGTCATGATGTCAGCGAACCACGGACAAGGTCACCCTGGCACATGCAACCACACACAGCCAACCCATAATTTACTCAAGGGTTGGTAAAGCAAAGTTTTAGGAGCATGTGCTCTCAGTGCCTATATGTCAATATAAGATGATTTGTGCCTTATCTAAAACCTGGTCTGCCTGTAAAAATTAGTTGTTATCTTAGACTCACAGTCAGTGGGTAACAGGTTTGAATCCTGGCCAGACCAGCCAGAATCAGTTGTCATGGTATATCTTTTTGCAAGACTCTTAACAACCATTGTCTTGGCATCAGTATTCCATACCAGTCTGTATATTGTCAATTACTCCGAATTATTTGAAGTTATAAGATTGTGTCAGGCATATCCCAATAAGGGAATGGCAATACGATGTATTGTATGCAGATGGCGATATGATGTATTGTACGGGGATGGTGATACATTGTATTGTAAGGGGATGGCGATACGATGTATTGTATGGGGATGGCTATAAAATGTATTGTAAGGGGATGGTGATACAATATATTGTAAGGGGATAGCGATACAATGTATTGTAAGGGCATGGTGATACTATATATTGTAAGGGGATGGCAATACGATGTATTGTACGGGGATGGCGATATGATGTATTGTATCATCATGAAAATACTAATATTCCTGACAGAGTATGTACTGTTGTATAGTCAACATCCCAGATGTACATGCAATTCAGGATTTGGGAGATAAGTTGGGCAAGAACCTGTCCTTTGTCTCTCCAAAGTGAATTATGAACCTAGAATATACTAGTATATGATTACCAGTCTGTAATTACATTTTATTTGTTTGGTTTTCTTACTGAACACATACAGTGTATAGTACTTGTAATAGATCATTTCATGTAAACATTTTAAATTATTTGTGATTCTTTAAAAAATCCCCAAAACTCATTTTGCATAAAAGTATAGCTGCAGTTACTTATAGTTTCTTTTTATATTTGATTTGTTAATGAATTTAAATATATTGAATTGCAACCAATTGAGATTCTTTTAAAAAAAACAAAAAAAACTAAAATCAATTTTTTTTAAAAAAGAGGCTGCAATTACTTTGTTTCCATTTATAGATCATTTAAATGAATATGATTATATTGAATTGCACCCACTTACTTTGTCCATTAATGCATTGATTATTTCATAGGATATTTTGTACAATTACATAACTAGTCTTTTCCCATTTTACAATCACAACTTAATCATTGTTCACTAAATGAACAACTTTTACCATTCCTCCATATAGGGCTTTTTGAGTTGGTTTCAGGGCTGGTGATTTACTCTGGCCATTCAAGGCTTTGTCACCAGTTTTTCCCCTGTTTCATATATACAGTAATTTTTTATAATTATTGTATGTCGCAATTGTAATTAAATGCATTTATTTTTTTTTCATTTTCCAAGCTTGGAAAAAAAAGAGAGAAGTAAAGTTCAACTTTTGTAGGGGGTAGTCTTCTTCTCTTCCAGGGGGGATTTTTATCTGTCCACCTTTGCCCCAGACAGTACAACTTTAGACCTTGGATGCCGAAGATCTTTATTCATGACATTTTGATAAGCACCTGTCAGTAACTTCTTTGAGATGTGCTATTCTTTTGGTAGCTTTTATCAAATTGGTATTTTTAATGCAATTGGTACATGTAGTTGGTAGAAATAAATATTGCAAAATACTTGGCAGTCCAGGTTATGTTCATGTCAGTGTTGACAAAAAAATTTAGGATCGTAGTGGATATTTATTTTTGTTTTTCTATTTCATATTATTTGTTTTTTGTTTTAAAAGAACCCACCAGTGAGAAATAATCCAATTCATAGCTTTGTGAATTATTGTACTTAAATTTGTGCATGTACTGTTGAACTTGTACTCTGATATCTTAAGATTGATGGATATTAATCAGTGATATCCATTTACTGTCAAGCCCATGTTTGTGGGACAGTACATAAGAGTCACTTTTCAGGAAGTGATGGCAAAGTTCAGGGTTTGGTTAAAGTTTTCCTTTTGCATGTATTTCCTATACTCCATGATAGAATCTCATCCTACTTAGGATAAATCATTATGGAGCTAAGACAATTCATTCTTTGATATGTCCACTTTGCCCTTTGACCTAGGGGTCAAGGTCACAGCCATAAAAAATGTGTATTCCTAAACCCCTTGACGGTTTATTAATTTTTGCAATGATCATCATGAGGCTAAAACAGTTGATTCTGTGACACTTCCACTCACCTTGTTAACCATGGGGTCAAGGTCACAATGGTAGAAAATTTGTGTTATGGTTTTTACTTTTGGTAAAGAAAAATTCATTTGCTTATATTTCTTAAACCCTTTTGATGGATTTTTTTGTTTATACCTGGAATGAATCATTACAATGCTAAGACAATGTATTCTTCAACTTGCAATTTTATGTTACCCTTTTTTCATTTGCTTATATTTCCAAAACCCCTTGATGGATTTGGTTCATACATAGAATAAATTATTTTGAAGCTAAGGCAATTAAGTATGTGACATGATCACTCAACCTTATGACCTTGGGGTCACGTTTTAAAGCAATGCTTGTTCTGTGGGCTAGCCATGCAGGGCCTGGTCTTCTTCTCATAGGGTACTTTGTTCTCTTTGTAGATCTTTTTGTGTGCACAATTGCCATTGGTGATATGAAAGCTGAACTAAGCAACGCTGCTTTTTCACATGTAATGAACCATGAAGTGTCGATTGCACTTCAGTCATTTTCCCTACAGAGCATTTCTGCTTTGAAGTTTACTTTTGTTACCCACACCTTCAGTAACCAATGACTGATTATGATTATCATGATCCTGTTACATAATATTACATTCCATTCATTGCTACTTTTTAAACAATGAATCTGCCAAAAAAAATTATGTTTAATTTATTTATGTTTAAAGACCTTTAAGTATGTGTGTATGTGGTTGATGTATAGAGGATATCAACATTTTCAAGTTGATATTAGGAAATATTTCTTGAGTGAAGTCAAAATGATGTATTGTCACGAGTCAGTATAAAATGTTTCCATTTTACAATTGAATATTTTCTAATATCATTTTATCCTAGATTTTCTTTTTATTATATATTTTTGAATCACAAAAGGTTGTCTTGAATGGAATTTTTCCATTTTGTGCCAATTCAGTTAACACTTCAGACAAATAAGCTGTATTACTAAATCAATAATAAAAAGAAGTTCAGACATTTTTTCAATAATTTAGGACAATTACTTTTTTCAAATTTATCTCCAACATATAATGCTTTAGATTGTCCTTTTGTCTAATTAGTGACTTTTTTCATAAAAAAAATGAAATGATTGTTGTTGTTTTTTTATGAACAAATTTCCTGCATGGATTGATGCAGTGAATGTTGTTGGGAAGGGGGTGCCATCATCACAGAGTGGTCAGATCTGATAGCCCTCAGAGTGTAACATCTTTACCTCATTAAGGCCAGGAGCTTTTTCACAAGATTGGCAGACTTAAGATTGGTGTAGAAGAGAAAGTTTTCATGTTATTTCCAATGGAATCCAAGCACGTCTGATTCAGAGGGATTTTCATATCAACAGTTGCTTAGATATGTAAGAGAGTTTTTTTTGGATTGGCTATCATGCCCGCACATGAGCAAATGGGTGAAAATTAGCTTTTTTTTTTTTTTTTTTTTTGCATATTGGACCAATGATTTTTGCCTGCTTGTCCCCTTTTACCTCAAATTCAAAACTTTCCCAATTTTTTACAAAGGTTTGTCTGTCTGTGTGAAGTTTGGTCAGGTTTGCTTTTGAGCTAGTGACGGTGCTACTCGGTCTTGGTTCAGTACTTTAGCAATTGCCCGAAAACTGGTTCAGGGGGCGCTCTGTGTGAAGCACTTCACATACTCTGTGGTGACAACGCGCAGTTCAGGCGGGCAAGCAACGTGATAATGGCATGTGCCATGTTTAGTTAGTATCTTGTGTTGGACCTTGGATATGTGACTAGTAATAAATAACCATCTCTTAGCGCCCAACAAGAAACTGCTACCTCTTCCTTCACCGACTCTATGGTGGCGATGACGTCATAGTGTATGTCGCAGGGCGCGCAGTTGGCTCAGTAGAACCAGTGAAGATTCATGCGGCTGTCACTCTTAGTCCAGATGTCGTCCCTGGCCGGTGTAAACTCCAATACAACAAATCCTAGTAAGTATTCCTTTTGTTATGATTGTTTACAGTGCATTGATTGAGTTTGAGAACTTATATTGAAATAGAAAAATAGAATACGTTTTTTAAATTGAAAGTCTTGTGGTATATTTTTGAGTATGGTCTTTTCTCTTTTAGAAGTAAATATTTCTTTATTGACTTTATTGAAATATTTCCATTTCAACGATATTTTTTTTTGTCGGACGAGAAATTATTAGTTTTTTAATCTGTTTGAAATTTGGAAGTTAAGAAATTCATGACATTATTAGAAAGGAATTATTTTTGAAGTTTTATTACTAGAGTAAAAAAGATTTAATTGCATTCAATTAGTAAAAAATAATGAAATAAATTTTTACAGGTGTGATTTAAATTTGAATAAAATAATTTGAGTTTTTCCCCTTTTGCCAAAGAGAACCTGGGTTATTAGATTTTTGGGTAAATTAATTAAAAAATCTCGGCCATCAAAAAAAATAGTTACATGTAAATAAGAATAAAATATAAATTATTAGGTTAAATTATTTAAGAAATTGGATTTAATCACTATAAATTTAAAACTTTAATTTAAATTGAAAGTATTTTAATAATTTCTGTCAAGTAGTCTCAACAACTGTTACTCAGTTTATTCGAATTGAATGTTTGCATTGTTCAGACTTTTTCTCTTTCTGTAAAATATTTTCCGAATTTCAGGTACAAACTACTAGACAAGCATGCCACCTAAGAAGCTGTCTGGGTCGCAAAATAGAAAGCGTAATGCTGAGTGTGAGGAAATGTTGCAGAAAGGAGCAACTTTTCTGGGGAAATATATTCACCATGGGGAACAATCATTTAGTAGCAGCAGCAGCAGTACTACAGTAGTACTTCCAACTGTCCTAAGCTTAGTGCAGAAGAAAAAAAAGAAAAAGTTGAAGATTTGCTCGTGAAATCTACTGATTCTTCATCTTCTACAGTTAGTGAAGGCCAAGGCAATGAATTTCACGGACAGCTTAACGCCAGTTCTCTTGATGGTGAAGAGGAGGGCTTGTGTGGTAATGGGGCTGAATCTGTCGCACCTTTAAATGTAAATAAGGAGGCTGTGAAGGACAACATGCCCACTATCCATGCATCAGATTCTGCCTTGTGGCCTGCAGTCACAAATTCTGTGCTGGAAGATTATTTTATTTTAAAAGGGCCTGTTAAATCGATGCTGATATGATCTTTCCAGTGAATGATGAGAAGCGCCAATTTTCGACCAACCTTTTAGAAAGACAACTCGACAACGGTGAGAAGTTAATCAGCATTGGCTTATTTATTCTGCGTCTGCTGACAAGGTGTTTGTTTTTGTTGTAAACTTTTTGACAGGAATTCTAAATCGCTCTTTGCGCAATCCGGTAACAACAATTGGAAACACATAGCAGACTATATAAAGCAGCATGAAAGATCATCAAGTCATTTTAAGGCTTATTCTGAATGGTTGGAAGCTGAGGGAAGGCTCAAACTTGACAAATGTATTGATACTCAACACCAGCAAATTGTTGCGTTTGAGATGGAACATTGGTGGAATGTTTTTGAGCATCTTATTACTATTACTCTTTTTCTGTCTGAGAGAAACTTTGCGTTTCGTGGCTATTCTTTAACTCATTCAGCCCCAGCGCTGTTATCAGTATCACTGCTGCTATGCCCCAGCAGCACTAAGCTGTGTCTAGCTGCTTGTGCCCCAGAGAGTTTTTACCTATTTAGAAAATTTTGGAAACATCATGCACATGCATCCATTCTTACCTTAATTTCTCTTCTTCTATCCAATAAAAATCCATGAAATTTTCACCAATTGTTCCAAATAAATTTGTCTACACAGTCATGTATTTTTTAAGCTATTTGTCCACTAAAATCATCCATTTGGACAGACCGAAGATGATCGTTCCAGTTTACAGATCCGCAAGAACTGTATCATCTTCACCTTCAGCATCCTCTTCTTCTGACGATTAAATCTCAGAAACTTCTATGTCCGAGTCTAAATCTCATAAAATATCCAACTGCCGAACATATCTTTTCTCTCCTTGCTCAATATTTTCGAGATCAAACCCGAATAATTCCTCGTTTTCACTCTCACCAAATATCACTCTTAAGTCCGCCATTGTTTACGATTTTTCATGAATGAAACGTGTAGTAAAACTGCTCCCAATTATTAACCTTGCCTTATGAATAATTCAAATTTACACAAACGAAAGTAAAATCATTTCTGATTGGTTTAATATCATCAGATTCTTGGAAAAACCCCATTTGTAACCAATCAGAGACGTTGTTACTAACACATTCACCACGACTGTAGACGGGATCGGCCATTGAATGCAGTAAACAAACCACGACTACAGGCGGGATCGGCCATTGAATGCAGAAAACGGATCACGCCTATAGGCGGGATCGGGGCCGAATGAATTAAAGTTCTTCACAGAACACAATGTGAATTTTCTTGTTGGCCCCCCCTCCCCCCAAACCCCCACTCATTCTGCAAATTACTTTAGCCCGGAATCTCAGAATGAGTTGATTACCCTTATGGGGAAAAAGTCCTTGAAGACATATTGATGCGGCTGATTGTACAGACGACATAAGTCATAATGAACAGATGTCATTTACTGTGAGATTTGTGGATGACGATGGTGGTGTAATCTGTGTTAAGGAACATTTCATTGGGTTCAAGAATGTGACCTCGTTCACCAGTGAAGCCCTGACTGAAGTTCTGACTGAGACTCTTCAAGAAAATAACGTAAGTGTCCAGATTTGCAGAGGCCAAGGGTACGATAATGGTGCAAATATGAAGAGAAATGAGCAAGGGGTCCAGACCAGGTTCCGTTCGTTGAATCCTAGAGCTTTCTTTGTCCTGTGCTGCTGTCACTCACTCAACCTTGTTGTGTCTGATGCAGCATCGTCTGTACCATTGGTTACTTTGTTTGGGGTGCTGCAGAGGATCTAAGTGTTGTTTGCTGCCTCTGTTCATCGATGGAAGATTCTCATGAACCATGTTAAGAATTTTACTTTGAAGCCTCTCTTTGACACACAATGGGAGAGTCGTATAGACAGCATAACAGCAGTAAGGTTTCATTTGTCTGAGGTTGAAGCCGCCTTGGAAGAATTGGCTCAAAGGAAGAAGCTGATGCTGTAATCCGGCACAAGGTGCAGTGCCTTGCGAACACTTTCACGAGCTTTCAGTTTCTCATATCAATTGTGGTTTGGTACAATGTCCTCTTCCAGATAAACATCATCAGTAAGAAACTCCAAACTGAATCAATGGACATAGCATTGGCAACTGGACTCATGGAGAAGTGCATTGACTTTCTTAGATGTTACAAAGAAGCCGGATATGGAGAAGCTCTCACCAAAGCGATTGAAATGGCAGAAAAGCTAGGAGTTGAATCCGAATTTGAGAAGGTTTGTGTCCGTCAGAAAAAGAAGCATTTTAACTGCGAAGGCTATGACGAGGATGACGAAGATGCTCAGCCGCTACTTGCACCAGAGGAAAGGTTCAAAGAACATTCCTTTGACAAGCTCATTGACTTTGCTATAGACAGCCTGATGGAGAGATTCTCACAGCTAGCATAACACCCAAAAATGTGGGGGTTTCAATGTGAACTCAGCTGTATTCCGGAGAAGGACATGCTACTGAAGCACTGCATGGGCTTGCACCTAGCTTTGACCGATGGGGATCACTCTGACATTAACGGGTTGGATCTTTGCACTGAACTGGACCACCTCTGCCACATTCTGCAGACTGAAGTGCGCTCCCCGATTCAAGTTCTGCAATTTATACGCTCTGTGAACTTGAACGATGTTTTTCCTAACGTGTGGGTCACGCTGAGAATCTTGCTAACGCTGCCTGTGACTGTTGATAGCGGTGAGCACAGTTTCTCATAACTGAAACTCTTTAAAACTTACCTTAGCTCAATGATGGCCGAAGACAGATTGATGTCACTTGCCATCCTGTCTATTGAAAATGACATTGCTCACTCCCTGAATCTCTCCGACTGTATTAAGGACTTTGCCATGAAGAAGGCGCGAAAGGTTCCATTCTAATGCTCTGTTGTAATTATTCTGTATTTTACTTAAATGAACGCACAGCTTTTTCATGAAAATACTTACGTTTGGTTATTATTCTCATGATTATTGATACATTTAAAAATAAACAGTTGCAGTGTTATCGCCTGGGGTGCCGGTTCATCCAGTGATGGCCCTGCATAGTGGCCAGTATATTTGGCGGAGAAAGAACTCTGGAAGAACCACTGAGCCACGGAAGCTTCTGGCAAGCTTTCTCACATACACATGTTGGTCAAGGTGAGATTTGAAACCCACAACGACAGGTGAGATGTGTAAGTGATCTCTAAAGCCGAGCTCCTTGGACCACTCGGCCACCCGGGGCCCCTCTCACACTGATACATTTACAAATCTCTTTATGAGATATATAATAAGTATTAAATACATGATTACTTTCATCATCTATCTGAAATACTAAATCAACTGAGTATGTTTTTTGTTGTGCTACTATTGTAACACAAACAGCCTAAATGTGCACTGAATTTCACCCACATAATTAAGTTTAACATACATCTCTATCGCTTGTGCTCTTTTAAGGGTTTCTATTTAATATTGGACAAAATATTTTACTGAGGTTTGAGATTATAGCCTGTGTTGTTGTTAATTTGTTCCATCTTCTTCGGAGCACTGCTTTCCTTGCATGTGTGAGAATGGTGGGTTTCTTGTCTTCAAGGGGAGGCAGCAAGAAGACCTTTAATAATAACTTAATCAGTTTATATTGGCATAATCACAGCAGTGGGGAAGCAAAAAACAACAACAGTCATGCCAGTGTGGTACCATTGTAGTAGTGAAGGTGCAAAATGACAAGAATTGAACTGCATGATGACAATCTCAGTTCAGAGTACTGTATTTTGGTCTTTGTTGCACATACAATTTCTTGGGGTTTGGAATGTATGCAGTTTATCAGTCAGATTGATCTAAGATGTAATAAGGTATATTCACACTATAAGCATTTCATACTTGAGTTGGGAACACACGGTAGCTCAGTTGGTAGAGCATTGGACTCATCATCCAAGGGTCGTGGGTTCAATACCTGCTGAGGCCATTTTGGGATGGCTACCTTGGTATGTTCTTGGGAAAAGGCACTTCTAGCTTCAGTTTCCTTCACATGATGGAGCCAGTAATGTGCTAAAAGTGCTGTTAACCAACTGAAACATAAACAAATCAGTCAAGTTTGCTTGTATTATCACACTATATTATTCTCATTTATCAGATGCTGCACTTTTCAGATCTTTCAGCATGGGAGTTTCGCTGACATATACATGTAGTGTTGGGCTGGAATCAATTGACAGTATCATTTTCACTAATAGCTTATTGGTACAAATTTATAATGAGAATTCACTTTATTGGTTGCAATTGTCCATGCAAAAATTTTAAATGATAGGATTGGTTTGGTGTTTTACTACACAGCAACATATGTAGGTTATTTAGAGCCGAGGCATTTGGAGTAAACTACTTTGTTTGCCCATGACACAACACAGTAGCCAGCCTGGGCTGATCCAATTTTAGGATTTAAACCTGCTCACTTTTCGGTTGTAAGTTAGGTACATTAATCACTGAGCCACAACAGCATGGATGAAGAAAGTAAACATCTCACTGCTCCATTTGTTGTGTGTATGTTTAAACAAAGGTTTGGTTTACAAAATTAGAATAAAATCTCATCTTGTTACATTTGATTCACCAAAAAGGATTCAGGAGCTTGTCTTAACTACAGTGTATATCTCACAAAAACATGTAAATCATAGAAAAATTATGTCAGAAAGATTTAAAGAAAACTTTTAATAGGTGTTGCCTAGGAACTTGAAAAAATGTTCTGTTTTATTGTGCGTTATGGTCTAATTTAAATTTTCAATTCTATCAAAATGTAAATTACTTTTCATTAAAAAAATATTAAAAAATATATTTATTTTAGGTCTGTTGATTATGCAACAAGTTCTTACAAACTTTTACAATGTGTACTTGATGACTCAGATGTTAATGCAATGTAGTAATAGATAATCAGTTATAGTTTTAAAAATCTGGCTTTTTTTGAATTAATATGATGTGTCTATACAGCCCTTATTTACTGGAATAAAAATAAATCTGACTTAAAGTGGAATTTACTATAAAATGGAATTTATCTTGATTTGGTATGTTTTGTCTGTCTCTCTTTGCATCCATTCATCACAGGAAGCTCGTTAAGATTATGCAAGAAACTTTTCTTAAACAAAAATATGTGTGCATGTTTCTGTTCATGTGTAGATGATTTGATTAAATCTTCATGATATTTTAATGATATTTGGATTTTCTTTGAAGTTTGTAGACTTTTTTAAATTAGACTTTTCGAGTTAATTTTGTTTATTAAGTCGGGCCAAAAACCTTTAAAATTTATCTTATCCCCTCACCCCCAACCAAAGGTGGCTTCATATATTGTGTAGAAGTTGTTATGGATGGTACGGATGAAAATATTTTAAAGCTTATGAAGCCAACATTTCTCAAAAATCAAGTCCTTTTCATTTGACATGAAAAACATTAGAACCCACCTTGGATGATATCCCACACAATTTGAAAAGTGTTTTCTACACAGGAATTTGAAACCATAAAAGAAATTATAATGTAAATGATATCATCAATCATTGTTTTGTCGAATCCATATTACATATCCAATGGTGGTGGCAGCAATGGTGGAGGTTTGTTAAGGTTTTGGTAAAAGTTTTTCATTTGCATATACTTCCTAAACCCTACAATGGATTATCATCATAATTGGCACAAATCATTATGAAGCTAAGACACTCACCCCCTTTACCTTGGGGTCAAGGTTCCACAGTCATAGAAAATTTGCATTAAAGATTTGGTGAATGTTTTTTTATTTGCCAATATTTCCCAAACTGCTTGATAGATTCTCATAATACATGGCATTAATACATTATGGAGTTAAGACAATTCATTTGATGACATACTTGCTTGCCACTGTAACTTTGGAGTTAAGAGACAGTGTAGTCAGAAAATTTGCATAAATTTAAGGTTTTGATTAAAGATTTTTCATTTCCTTATATTTCCTAAACCCCTTTGATGGATTTTCTTTATACTTGGGACGAATCATGATGAAGCTAAGACAATTAATTTAGTTACATGCTTGCTTGACCCTTTGACCCCAGGATCAAGGTCAGAGTCAGAGAAAATTTGCATTAAGGTTTGGTTAAAGTATTTTCATTTGCTAGTATTTCTTAAAACCCTTGATGGATTTTCTTCATACTTGGGTTGAATCATTATGAAGCTAAGACATTTCATTTTGTGACTTGCGCTCTTGCCCTTTGATCTTGAGGTCCATGGCACAGTTGTAGAAAGTTTGTGTTAAGGTTTAGGTGACATTTTTTCATTTCCATATATTTCCTAAATCCCTTGATATATTTTGTTCATACATGGGATAAATCATTATGAAACTAAGATAATTCATTCTGTGAAATATGTGCTGGTACTATTTGACCTTAGGATAAAGGTCACAGATTTTATACCAGTGCTTTGATTGTAGGCTTGAATTGAAGGTCCTGCCCCTCAGTTTCACTAAACATCTGAAACTTTCTTCAATTTTTTTTTAGAAATTGTTCTTGTTGCTTGGATTGTAACAATTAATTTTTCACAGCATTCAGCTGGCATTAGGGATTAAAATACAGTCATAATATCTTTTATTCACTTGATAATAAGAGAGTTGCTTTATCTCCGAGAAAATGTTGAGACTTCCTCAAATTTGAGGAATTTCTCAACTTTTTTTTTTCTGAAATAAAAAAAAATGTTTGCAGGTATTCAATTTTTAAACTTAAAAGATAGTTGCTACCTTTTCATTATTTTTACATCTGACAAATATTATGATATTTTCATTGTGAGATGCAATGAAAAAAAAAAGGATTTGTTTAAAGGTGCCCCAAGTTGCTGATAATGGGTATGTCACAAAGACTGATACAGTGTAACCTTGATAGTTTGAAATTCCATGTGAATGAATGAATTAATTTGAGTGATCAGATAGTTGCAGTCAACAGGTCTGATATAATCTCCTGTGTAAGATTTCTCATGGGACCAAAACACCCATTCAGCTTGAGTGAATCTGGGTGTCATGAGGCAACAAAGACTTATCTGCATTAAAAAAAAAATCATTCATAATTAATTCTACATTTTAGCTATTTAATCCTGACCCAAAAAAATGGTATATTTTCTCCAAATTGATAGGCCATAGCCCAGTTTCCAATCATTCTTGAAAAATTGTTGTCATTTAAGCTACATTCATCAGAAGCCTAATTACAGTCCAGTCTTCCACTCCTAATTATCCACTTGTCTTGTTTATGTGAGGTACATGTAGTGATGGGAACCATTTGTTAGCAATCATCAAAATCTTTCATGCCATCATTAATCTAAATATCCAGACCCTCTAAATTTCCAGACACTATATTTTTAAAATTTGTAAAATTTTTAAATAGTACATAACATTTTTGGTTGCCAAGTACAGTTTTTAAAGCTGATAAAAAAAAACAAAACCAAATTCAAGTTGGAATGTAAACAAATGAAAGGTTTAACGTACTAAAAAACTGGTGATTGAATAGATGACTCTCAGACCATGAAACCACTTTGATTATCCAAATTATTGCTTGAATTAACTGAAGGTATTGTCAGTGTGCAGCAAAATAAACAGCTGACATGCTCAACAACTTCTGGTCATGAAGTTTCCAAACAAAGCGAGTTGTGAGCCTCTTAAAGCTGATGGTAATTGAAAAACAACCTTTTAAGACAGTCGGCAAAATTATATAATGAAGCACCTTGATAACTGTAAAATCAGTGGTTATCAGCATTACACTGAGCTGACATGTGTTTGCAGGCTTCATTTATTTTTACTGTTGGAGAGCATACTAAGGGAGACAAGCATTCATGCACATCACATAGGAAAAATGTTGAGTACTGTAAATTGCAACCATTAACAAGTATTGTTAATTAAATAATTTTGATTGGTTATAAATTTGTCTATTTTATCATTGATGTGGACGATTCAGATTGTCAGTGAAGTAGATTTACTTGTGTGATATACCCGAGGACTTGATGTTGACAATTCACATTCTCAGTAAAGTGGATTAACTTGTCTGTTATGTAATAGATATATCCATACTTTTCTAGCAGTATGAGGAAGTAATTGTAGTTTTTCAGATGTACTGTAATATTTAACAAGCCCTGGAGGAGCGAGTCTAATATGACAGTACATTTGAAAAACTGTTCAATTATTTCTCCATTCAGCTAGAAAAAAATGGATATATCTGATTTAATCCACAGCACAATTATTAAATACAGATAAAAATGCCTTTTTTGTGATGCTAGATGAACTTTAACATTTTGAATTGTGAATCATTCCTTGCTTCTCCTGTAAGATAATGGCCATTCCAGCTTTCATGTACGCCCTCATTATCATAAACATCATTGCTGAGTGTGTACTGGTTGATGCAATCACAAGACCAAGTATACATGACTATACATGACAAAGTAAAAATTTAAACAGTTACAGAAGTCATTTGACTGCTCTCTTAAGTCGACACATATGTAATGGATATATTTGAGCAAGATGCATCATTCTTGCCGAGTGTATGGAAATCAGTTGTAGGACTTGACTACTAATATTAGTACCCTACCTCCATTGTCGACTTGATTCTTTTTTGGGAGTATAGAAAAATGTACGGATAAAGAAGAAAGCCGATGCTCTAAAGATTTCATTAAATATACAAGTAAGTGACTTTAGAATATGTAAACTGCTGTTTGCAATATAAACTTTGTTTTCTAAAGATATTTTAAAATAAAATTGTAATTTTCAATTTCCATTTTACTTTCGGGAATAAAATTATTGTATTCATCTTCATTTTGACCACCCCTTTGTGTTAAAACTATTATTTATTAGGTTTAATAAAATGTATGTAAGAACATAATTGTATCTTTGCCGTTTATTTGTGTATCACTGTTACTGCTCTCACTTGCTCTTCGAGCTCAGGAATGTAGAACAGAGGATAGTGCTGACATACATTCATACATACATGCTCTCTCTTTCTTTCTCTCTCTTTGTTTGGAGCACTCAGCTGTTGACTGATGTGCTAACCTGACTTCTAAAAATAAAAGTCCAATTGTCACAAAACAGTACAATTATAACAGTACAATTATCACAAAACAGTACAATTATCAACAAATAATTGTACTAAAACTCTAAAGGGAAATATAGGCAGCTGTGGATTAAAAAGTGTTTAAACATGTATGTGGATTATTATCTTTTATTTTTACAGTAAGCTAAAGTGGTTTGACATTTTTTTGGTTGAAGTGGTCAACATCTCCAACAGTGAGTTGCACAAGTTCTTGTCATCTCAGTTTTGGCCGATTTCCTCTTGATAACCTCATTTTGGATTTAGTTGGTTCAGTCTTCAGAACTATTATAGCATTACAAATAGTGGTAGTTTCTAATTATATTCCTGAACCAGTCGAATTGATTTGGCTCATTTGCATATTTACTGGAATCATTGCCATATTTTGAGCTGTAGTATTCAGATTGTTTCAAGCCTTTTTGAAAGAAAATATGGATTACTGTATATACTTGCGTATAAGCTTATACCAACTGCTAACTGCATAGACCCAGATCTGCTGGCACATAATGCGCCGGCAGATATGGGTTTATGTTGTTTGCATTTGGACCTGGTTTATACGTGAGTATATACAGTATCTTTCAGATTTTCAGAGGTGAGATTGTGCTTTGAAACAATTTAGATATTAGGACTGACTCCAATAAGCAGTTGCACACAGTATTATGATCTAGATCACATTCACCAATGGCAGTATGTGTACATGAACAGACTGGCATACCTGGTAGTTTTACAACAAACACTGAAGATGCAACCAGAAATCTTTATTTGTAAAGAAAACACAGAAATCTTATCATGAAAGTGTTCTTTATTGGCAAGCAAGAATATAATGCAACCTTGTGTAGCTAGACCACTTACGAACAGCACTGAACCTGCCAGGTGCATTGATACACAATCCTGGCAATAGAGGTAATAATTTTCTGGACAAGATATTCTGGAAAAATTAAATAATTTTCATTTCTGTATAAATTATCTGGATAGAGAGAAAAATAATTTTTTTAATGCCTCAATATTTTGAATAATGAAGGTATTTATCCAGCATGAAGTTAATCCAACATATTTTAATGGGAATGTGTTGTGATGGATTAACAAGACAGGACTGTATCCAATTATCAGTTGATCTAAAACCTGTGATATGCTGTGACAGCAGTTCTAACTCCATGATACATTCAAATTTATTGAGGAGTAAGTAAAGATTTACTTGGCCTGGCCAATTTTTATCCAGACAGGATGAGAGAACGAGCTTTTTTTTTTTTTTTTTTTTTAGCCCTGTCATGAAAGTTATCTCCCTTAGCCAGCCTGCTAGGGGCCACATGTAATGTAGTATGGTAATGCTACTGTTTATGCTGACATCTGCCAATATTTATGGTTTTGCTGCCACTATTAATTGACAACTTTTTTGTAAACAAGAGAAACACTAATGCATGAAATGAGTGACTTTTATCAGTTCAGTATTTATCAAAACCAACATGATCAGTGTTCATGATGTATTGGGAGACAGATATTTTTGATATTGTTATTTGTTTATGTTGATGAATCTTTATTCTATAGTTCTTGTATGGATAGAGGTGTATTCTGATTTTCAATACAGTACCTATAAATGAATCAACTCTTAAGTTATTCTTCCTCATTGTTGCCTAATGCTAAAGTATGCATTAGATTTATGTGCAGTACAGCAGGACTTCTACAGTCCTACCTTCCAGCACCTGAACAAACTAAAATTGTTTCCCAAATGAGAAGAGCAGTCTGTCTTAAAGAAGCATACTACAGTATTTCTCCCTAGATAAACCTAGGTCCTAGCTGCCTAGTAATTTTTTAGCTTGCCAGGCTGCGAGGCAAAGTGAGCTTATGTATGGTCCTCAAAATAGGAATATATACGAATATCATAAAGATTTGACAATGATTGAGAGTCATGCATATTATTGAGGTGATCTTGCCTCTGATTGGCTGAGGTTGTTATCAATCTGGAGGCTATATTTCTGATTCGATTTTGATCAAACTTGGAATAAAGTCTTATATCAGTAAAGATCTAGCACTAGTTTGATAATGAGTGAGATCAATGCATATTAATGAGGTGATCTTACATCATGTTGGCTGAACTTGTTATCGCTCTAAAGACTGTATTCTGTTTCAATTTTGCTAAAATTTGATAAATAGACTAACATTATTAAGATCTTGGATGAGTACAATTATGAGAGAGATCCACACATATTAATGAGGTGATCTTGCTTTTGATTAGTTGAACTTGTCAACACTCAAGCAACTTTGTTTCCCATCTGATTTTGATCAAAATTTCGAAATATGCTTATATCATCAAGATGTCTGATGATCATAATTATGAGTGAAATCTATGCATATTAATGAGGTGATCTTGCATCTAATTGACTGAGCTTCTTGACACTCAAGAGATGGTATTTATGACCAGATTTTGATCAAATTTTGTAAATGAAAGGTTTATACAGTAAAACCTGTCATGAGCGACCTCTGCTATGAGCGACCACCTGTCATGAGCGACCACAATCGTAATGCACGGATCGATTTTGTTATATAAACGCACTGTCGTCAGCGACCACCTGCAGAACGCGACCAGCGACCGCGATTTCTTGGCAAAATATGCATTTCGACACTGCTATGAACGACCGCATCACAAAAACAGAGATAAACACAACTGACCTTTATTTAACTCTTTGTAACCACGACCGGCTTAAGAAGCGAAGACGTTAAAAACAAAATCAAAAAATTAAAAACAAATTAGGCTGGCAACCGGTTTCTTGAATTGTACAGCTCATGAATGTAGTGTCATATGTTATAGATTGTAAACCAGACTAGAGTACATGCCGATTGCTCATTCGGAAATACCTCGGCTATTTCTGCGAGACAAAAGTATGATCCATAGGATAACCCGCGAAATTGCGTATGGCAGCTTGTTCTAAAATAATACTGCAATGAACATCGCGAGAACTGAGATAAACACCACTGACGTTTATTTTATCCTTTGTAACAACGATCGCTTCCAAAGTAAAGACTGTTCTAACAAAAAAAAAATTATAAAAAAAAAAAAATTATAAAAACAAATTAGACTGGCTACCGGTTGCAGGTCATGCATGTAGTTTCCTTTGTTCTGGACTGTAAACCAGACTAAAGTACATGTCACTAACTGCCATTGTAGTGCCAAAGTCAATATAGCGGTCGCATACATCATTTTTCTTTGGAGTTAATCCGTAATGCCTGGGGTGAATGAGGTCTTTGTCTTTAATACCAGTAGGTGAGAATCGTTTTCCGGATTCGATTGTCATTGTGAAAGGCTTGTGTTGTTTGTTGGGGTGTTTTTGCTGTTACAGAGATTACCAAACCGTCATATGCTCACCTTAGTGTAGCTGGCTACACCCTGTTTATAGAGTTAATCCCTTTGTATCGTCGGTGAATAAAGTCTTTGACTTTTGTCTCTAAATAAATTTATTCTGTTTCTGGATAAATTAATTGTGTCTTTTTATTTCATTCATTGGTACATATACATGTACATTGTATATGTATTCCATATTTCCCCAAAGCTTGATCAAAACCGCTACAGTCGTTATTACAATTGATCCCTTATAACATTAACACCTAGCACTTTAATAACAATGGCAGAACCTCCAATGAAAAAGAAACAAATTCTAACATTGGAGGAAAGAATTAATGTGATTGAAGAAGTGAAAAATGGGAGACCGTTTGCAACATAGCAGCCACTTAAAACCTCGGTAAAACTCAAATTTAGGGTGTTATAAAAGACAAGGAGTCAATTAGAAACGAAGTCATATGCTAATACTAGTACATGTACGTGTGATCTTCAGATATAAGTGTGATTCCTGTTTAATGATAGATGTATATCTTTATTACTATTTAAAATTATTTTCAGATTAATGCATGCAATATTTTAACAAGAACTATAAACAAAGAATACAATAAATGTACATGATTGTGCTTATTTTTCCCTCTTAAACAGTGCTGAATTTCGACCTTGGAAACTGGTCTTTTTGTACAAACCTGTTATGAGAGACCACCTGTCTTGAGAGACCACTTTTTGTTGGCAGAAGGGGTGGTCTCTCATGACAGGTTTTACTGTATCATTAAGATGTTGGATGAATTGTATTATGAACAAGGTCTAAGCATATTTATGAGGTAATCTTGTATCAGATTGGCTGAACTTGTTACCACTCTGGAGACTGAATTCCAAGCAGATTTTGGTCAATCTTGCTAAGTAAGCTTATATCATCATGGTCTTGAACATGTTCTTTAAGTGAGATCTGCACATATTGATGAGATGATTTGTATCTGATTGGTTCAGCCTGTTACCTCTTTAGAGGACTCTATTTCTCATCTGATTGTGATAAAACTTGGTAAATTGGTTGGATAAGTTCAATAATGAGTGAGTTCTATTGATATTAATTATGTCTTTATCTTCGGAAAATATTTTATCAGACTCTAGTAAAATAGGTAAAATTCACATGATACATAAGGTTTGGAGATAGTTTAAATAGGCTTGTGTTCATGCAATGCTATTTATGCCTGCTTAGTGAAATGTTCAACTGTTAAGTTTGGTAAGTAATGTCAGGCCCTCTTGTGCCTCTTGTTTTATGAGTGGGAGTGGGCATTTTATTGGAACAGGCTTTCTTAACTCATTAACCCCTGGCGCCACGTTTACGCGTCATGAGGTTGTACCCTACTTCAGAGCTCTGTAACGTGAACATCATTTAGGATACACTAAAGTGGATGGTATTTCAGGAAAGTAGACAGATGTAGCTCTACAATGATACCAAATACTGTTGACTTTCTACTCGCATTAAAAAATACAGCGAAAAAAATGCAGTTTTTGAGACCCGATTTTTTTTAGGTCAAAAATTGCCAGTTCCGGAACTGGAGTCTGTGTCCGGATTTTAGACTTTTTGGCCTTAGATCTAAAGCAGACCGGTCCGAACGGCACACAGACAGATGAACCTTTGCAAAAAGTAGGATAAGTTTGAGATTTGGAGTAAAAAGGGGCCAGGACACAAAAAACGAGGATCCAATACGAAAAAAAAAAAAAAAAAAAAAAAAAAAAAAAGAAGTCCAACTTTTACCCTTCTGCACATGCACGAGCGTAATAGCCAATCAAAAACAATGTTTCTGATACAGCTAAGCATCTGGTTAAATGAAAAACTTTCTTAAGCAGATGTGTTTTGCTGCATTCAGAAGTAACCCCAAAAATGCGTTTCCTACCCCCATTTCAGGCGAAAATGAAAAGAATCTCCAGGGGTTAATGAGTTAATGAACAATTTGCTGACATTTTACGAAAGTGGGGGATGGGCTTATTATCAAGCATGAGATTTTATCGGGGAGAATTATTGTAAATTAATTTCCCTCTTTATTCAAATCATTGAGCTTTTGCTGTAATAATTTCTGACAACATCAGAGCATTTTTTTTTAGCAAACATGGGTGATGTATCCTCATTTGTTATGTGTCTGTCTGGCACAAAAATTAAGCTTTACCTCAGTACAAGAAAGTTTGTAATGATCCCTATAACCTTCCTGTGGTGGTAGCATTGAGAAAATATATAGAACAAATACTAATATAATTATTCAGAAATTTTATTTATTCTGTCTCTTTTGTATAGCAGTAAAGTTATTGATTATAAAAAATGTTAAACTTCAGTCCGAGTTTAAATTCTACACTTGGTCTTAGATTTGTCGTGACTAGCATGATCAGACCATAAATATTGCAAGATGCACATTCAGTAACACTCAAGACTTACAGTGGACTGTAGTAGCAGTTTGGGAAGATTTTTATGCTAGTACATGTACATGTATTTACATCAATGTCTTTGTCACTGCTGACTTCTGCTGATGATAATGTGACATAGATTTATTGGAGTATACATGTATCAAAGAAAGGCGCAGAAATATTGATAGTAAAATGATTTGATTTGGTTTGGTGCTTTCTGGCACAGCAACACAAGTAGGTTATTTAGTGCCGAGGCAGTTGGAGTAAAGTACCTTGCCCAAGGACACACCATGGTAGCTGACCCAGGCTGGTCCGATGGTAGGATTCGAACCTGCACCCTTTGGTCATGAGTCTGGCACACTAACCACTGAGTCACTGCAGCTCCACTGATAGTAAAATGATGAAATGTGTACATGTATATATATACAGCTAAAGACACAGAGGATGAATTACATTTACATATACAGTATAAAACTTTGACAAGTTTAAGTGTGATGGCCCAAAAATTGTGGTTATTATTTTAGGTAGTTTCTAGTTGAATAGCAGTAATACAGCACCAACTATTATCGCTTTGCTATATCTTTTCCTTGTGCTAGTTCCCAGTCCAAGTACTGTAGTGTCAGAAATTTTTGTTGGGGACCCATTTTTGTGGATTTCGTTGTTGGCCCAAACCACAAATTTAAATACCCAACGAAAAATGAGCCACGTAAGAAGAGGATGCTCACCCCTCCCGACTCATTTTCTTATTGTGTGTTGTTTCTGGAGATTAAGGAACCTACTAGTATTTCATAAATCAACATCAATACTGTAATTTGGTAATAAAATATTAGCTTTTACACATGTTTGTTTTATTTTAACCCTTTGAAAAAAGAATTATAAAGCATTTCATATTGTTTCAATACACACATATCAGTAAGGTATTTGATAGCTGTAATTTCCACTCACTGCCTTAAATCGATATGTGAGATAAGTAAGGATAGAGAGAAACAAGAAAAAGCATAAGATATTCAAATACTAGTAATGCTGAAAATGAAAGAAAGAAAAATAAAAAATACTAATATATGAAAATTAAATTTAATACTTATTCAAATCGCTCCTTCACTTGAGTACAACTTTTGAAAAATTCAAATCCTCCTGAAACCACATTTCATTTTATCCATGCATTTTTAATTCAAAAGAACAACAAGCCGGTAAAATACTAGAACTATTGCTTGAAGAACTATTATTAATGTATATACACTAAGTACAGCAGAGTATTAAAGCTCACACTTCACTGATTTCGGACAAAGCCACTGTATCAACATCGTGTCAATCAAGTCTCAAGGTACACACAAATGCTCGTCAGGTAAATAATCCCCAAATTGCAGAAATAAACAAGTCCAGCTTTCTCACTGATAATTAGGTCCCATCTTTCACTCATTGTTGTGTGAGATGCAATTATCCATTCAGCCCAAATTGGCTTGATTAATGAGGTTGCCATCAGTGATTGTCGCCAATAACATCTTCCTTTTTTTCGTGATGGCCTCCATGACCTGTTTAGCATACCAGTTGTGGAAGTGTCATTTTAATTCTTCTTTGTACTCTTTATTTATTGTCAAGTCGATGGTTGAAGTTGATCTGTACATGAAGTATGCACAAACGCGCGATTCCACTGTCTTTCAGTTTAGTTAGCATCTTCTCACATTGATGGGTTCTAAACACATCAAATATTGCCACTGTCTGCCACAGGGGCTCGTTACAGAGAAAATTAGGAGTATCTGTAAATGGATAGAGGGCTGGGGGGATCCAACCTGTAACAATATATTGTTACAGGTTGGATTCCCCCAGCCCTCTATCCATTGACAGATACTAGGTCACTAGGCACCACTCATCAGGTAGTGTGTAAGATGACAGTCAGTGAAGTTTTGTTATAGGGCACTGGTCACCAGGTCACTGGGTGCCGGTCACTGAGATATGTGTATAGTGACAGTTATAGAAGATCTGTCACTGGTCACAGGTACTGGTCACTGAGCTTTGTCACCAGGCACCAGGCACCAACCACTGGGCACTGGGTGCCGATCACTGGGCACCAGGCACTGATCACTGGGTATGGTGTATGGTGCTGATCTTCTGTTTTAGGTCTTGGATCACTGATCATGGAGCACTGTTTACCAGTCACAGAATGTGGACTGTTGGGCACCGAGCACCAATCAACATACACAGGGCATCATACATCGGTCTTCAGACATGGTTTCTGAGTTTTGACCACTGGTCTAGAGGAAGGGATGAGTTCAGTAACCCCCCTATCTCTATGTTTCATTTTAATTCCAATGGGGAACGGACTTAGAGTCTTGAGAACCAGTCTGAGGGAAGGAATCGGGTCAGTACCCCGTCCTTTTGATGTTCCCGTTCAACCTGTACATAGCTTGGGGACACCTAACACCTGGTGGTGAGTTGGCCATGTCCCTTTTCTGACCATGCCACCATGGATGGCTATGCTGTGATAGCCTTTTGCCACATATTTCATAATTAAAATTAGTTTCACCCTTCAAAAAACCTAGATTTTTCTGAGGTTACAGACATGAGAAACACATGGACTGGGCTAATCAGAACATTTCTTGTTTTTTTTTGCCAAAATCCACCTCAAAAATATTTAGATGGAGTGATGCAGTGTAAAAAGGTGGAAATCGCCAAAAAGTGGTGGATAACTCAGTCACATGCTAAAGTATGCCAGAACTTGAAATTGGATTTTTTTTCTCACTGCACCATAATTGACATTTTTACAATAACAGTTTTACTAATCCTGTCAAAATTTTACTGGTCCTGGTAAAAGGAAACAAAATCAAGTTCAGTTTCTAACTTGGCATTTATTGTTTATTCATATAAAATCAAACACAAAAAACTACTTCACAAGTGGAATCATGCATGAGGCACTGTCTCTCAGAGTTCTTTTTTTTTTCTGTATCAGAGAGACTGGTCTCTGTCTTTTTCTGCAAGGAACTTGAATTATGTGAGTCCAGGGACAATCTAAGAAAGTTTTTACAACCATCAATGAATAAAATACCTTGCACACTTTCTTATTTCTCAGAATACATGCTCTTAGTGCGGAAAGTGCGTAATATCACTTCTTTTTCTTGGTCATTTTTTTAGTCATTTGTATTAATTTTCTCAGATTTCTGGTACTCTCTGCTTTCTACCATGCAAGAACTTCCTGGAGAGAACTTGGGGAGAGATTGGACATAAAATGACCTGGCTGTGATTTCTGTCTCATATTTAAAAAAAAAGAAAAAAATAACTCTTATGTAATTTTAATAATCACAATAACAGTCCAGTGAAATGAAATGATAAAGTAAAAAAAGTACACAAGACACCATCCTGCATGATCATTACATTACACTACAGGAGATAGGCCATGATCATTACATGACACTACAGGAGATAGGCATCAGGAATTCATAACAATATTTTTCCATAAAAACTGCATTCAGCATTAAAGAGTCATTTTATTGGTGATACATTTCTTTTGTGTTGATTATCATTTTAGCACATAAATCTATTGATTAAGCAATTATTTGATTAATTGTGTCAGCCCTAGTATTAATTCGTAGCTCTCAGTAGGATTTTGAAAATGCAAGTCCAGGGCCACATTTCTCTAAAAGGTGAGATTCCGGTATATAGAAAATGGTCGACCAAATTTTCAAAACTGGGAGTGCAGGATTAGAAAGTGAAGGTCCTGGCAGCAGGGAGTGTCACTAGCATGTGTTCTGTTAATTATTAAAAATCAAAAAATTTTATTGACTTGCATGGGATCAGCTGCAAGTTTGCACTCCATACAAGTTCATGTTTAACAACTATTTAGCAGTGCACTCGATACAAGTTCATTTATGACCACTCTTTATGCTTGTACTCCATACAACAGGGGTGTCAAACATATGGCCCGTGGGCCGGATATGGCCCGCCAGACTCATTATTTATTATTATTTATTATTATTTATATCAAATCTGGCCCGCCTTAGTAAATGAGTTTGACACCCCTGCCATACAAGTTAATGTATGTCCACTATTTAGGTTGTAATAAGTCATCTGCTAATGACCTTACTGAAAAGATGTGGAATTTGTGGTCATGATAATGCTCCAACATTTTGCTATTGTTGACTTACAGTAATGTTTTTATTTCGCTCACAGGCTTATTTGGAAGACTCGTAGAGTACACATTGAGTAAGCACCCAGGTATTACCTATTCACCATGTTTAAGAAACTCTTCATACAAAAGACTTCATTTATTATTTTGTACTTAAAACTCTCGACATATATTCAGTAAACATGAATCAAGGAGATAAGTCGGTGATTACCACACATTCCAGATTTGCCCAGAGACGTCTGACGACATTTGCCTTGGCGCTGTGATGCTATTCAGTTTTTATGGCAAATTGAATCTTGTTCAAATCATAGATTAAAATTGTGATGCCATCTTCAATTATATACTCAAATTGACTCAGCATAGCATATCTTATCTTTTATCAAAATTGAAAATAATATTTATTTATTTATTAATACAGTCAGGAATTGATTTTTGATGTTGATTGCACAAAATGGCCATAATTTACTCGATTGACTTGTTCAAAGAAAGGACACAAGTGTTTACTTTTTTGTATAAGTTTGCAAACATGTCAGGATTGTTGTAAATTAGGGTATTAAGTGGAATGTTGGGGATTAACTACCTAAGTATTTTGAATGTAGAGTCGGTGACTAAATGCTTCATGTAGGTTGTATGTACAATTTATATTTTTACCTAAAAGACCTGGCCTATTGTCCATGTGTGCACAGGAAAGATACATATATATAGCCATACTCTTACACTTATAAGTGTACAAGATATGTAGACATATTTATTTATCTTTGGTAAATGTAGTCAGAATAATAAAACTAGCAATGTATGAGCAATTTTACTAGCACTTTGCACATGCAAGTCTAGTTTGATTAATTATTACATTGATCTGTAGCTTTATATATAAAAATTGTTATTTATACATGTATACATGCAAGTCTAGTTTGATTAATTATTACATTGATCTGTAGCTTTATATATAAAAATTGTTATTTATACATGTATAATTGACAAGTTGTTCAATATCTGATTTTGAAAAATGATATTTTTTTAATGAAGAGAAAATGTTTTTTTTTTTTTTTAAATTACAGATGCCTCTTTGTGTACCGGAAATAGGTTTTTTACAGCATTGTAATTATCATGAAGTGTATTGAAAGATTGACCATTGGTTTAGGAGAAGATTTTTAGTGTCAGAAAATATGCATATTATTAAAATAAACAATTATCATGGGAAATTGCTGATAAATAGGTTAATTTAATTATCTAATTATGCAGTCAGAAACGTTATCAGAGTAACTTTCTGATAGGTGGAAGGGATTCTCCTGTGTTTAAGAAACAATTTCTTTCACATAGAAAATGTAACTGACACCACAATATTAGAAAACCTATCTTGCATAAAAATTTTAGCCTTCCAGAACATCTCTGCTCAAGTTAAATTGGAGGGGGAGTTGCAGTAAGGAAAAGAAACCCTTGGTCAGTCTATATTCATAGCTACTGTACACTGTAATATGTCTCATAACCAGTGAAGACATAAAGCAAGTTGATCATCCTTATGAAGCCACTTTGGCTTTAGATCTTGGTATCACCAAACATGTTGTGTCACAATAATTGTCTTCAATGTGATATTTTACATAAATAAACTGAAAAATATATAAGCTAGTCAATGTTTGCAAAACGAGTAATGGTTATATCATTGCATATATCCATCGAATGATATGCTAAATTCCCAGAACAAATGAAAATGAAGTGTTTTCCTTTTCTTTCTGTCATTTAAATGTTCTCTAAACATTAATTAGATACACTAAAATGATCTAAAAACATTTGTATTTTCTTATTCTACCTAAATAGATGCACAAAGTGTGTGACAATATGTCAGGAGGGTGTCTGTATTGAAGTCCCCAACAATTAAATTATCTTATTCTCACTGAAAGCTCTTTTATGGTACATGTAGTTTACAGTACTCATTTGTTGATGTGATCCACTTGAGACAAAAAGAGAAACACCACTCAGGCTCTGGAAACTGAACACAGCATGTGCTGATGTCATTTTCCAGACAATGTGTATTAAGATGGATTGCAAAGGGCCTATATGGCATCACACCTGCAAGGTCATGTTTTGCTTTGTTTTCTATTCATTTTTCCGTGGATATCTTGTGTGTAAAATTGGACAGTTAAAAGATTTAAATCGTGCCATCTTTATTGAGTCAAAGGTAGGCACTTGCTTATATTTAAATGGGATGGGGGCATATGGTAAATATTGTGATTTATCAATGCATTGATGATATTGAACCACCTCTAGGTGGCTCAGTGGTTAAAGCTTTGGATTCGTGACCAGAAGGGTGTGGGTTCAGTTCCCACAATCGGATCAGCCTAAATCGGCAACTCTGGTGTTGCCTTGGGCAAGGAACTTTATTCTACTTAACATTCATATGTTGCAGTGTTATTAAATACGAAATAAAACCATAATGAAGCATAATCAATTTTTAAGTTATACATTGCAGTTCTGACATTTTCAGGTCTGTGAAATTCATTTTTGTCCTTTGGTAAAAATAATCACAATTTCCAAAATATATCTATATATAGTTGTCCCTGGACCATTAGTCATGGCAGGGTAATATTTGCCTTGTATAATTTGGATACATATCTGTTATATTTGTATTCTTTTATGTAGTAGATGTTAATCTTCTAGATTCTTTACTAATTACATGAAAGTTTACTTTAATTGCAGGTCCATAATGTAAACTAGTTGTTAGCTAATTATGTCACCTTGGATGAATAAAGGATATTAATATTATTATTAGGGGTTTAAACATGGTAAAGTCTTCTTTGAGGGTACCCTCTAATAATAATAATAATTTATTTCCAGAAGATACAATCCTTTAGCTAAATACTAGCCAATATCTCATGAGGTCCTCAGGGGCAGACAGTATTCTCTCACTCTCTCTCTCTCTCTCTCTCTCTCTCTCTCTCTCTCTCTCTCTCTCTCTCTCTCTATATATATATATATATATATATATATATATACATATATATACATATATATATATATATATATATATATATATATATATATATATATATATATATATATATATATATACACACACACAATATTCATAATAAGAAAAGAAGAATGTATTACCATATATACTTGTGTATAAGCCCATATCAACTGCAAACTTCATAAACCCAGATCTGGGTCTATACAGTTTGTAAGGACTAATCAGTATAACAAACAACATAGACCCTGATCTACTGGCGCATTATGCGACGGCAGATCAGGGTCTATGTTGTTTGCATTTGGACCCAGATTATATGAGAGTGGTAATTTGAGGGTTTATGTCACACAAATATTTAATTTGAAACTTACATAAAAGACATACAAGTACATCATTGTGTAGTGTATAACTAATTAATTCCTACACATAAGAACAAAGGAGAAATTGACAGGACATTTAGTGAGATATATGATATACCTATATAGAGTGCATTTTTATGGGCTCCACTGGTGCATTCAAAATAATATTTGCATTGCAAGAGAAAAATATGCATAAATGACTCCAAAATGATGCTAAAAATGGTTTGGTTTGATTTGGTGCTTTACGGCACAGCAGCAGAAGTAGGTTATTTAGTGCCAAGGCAATTGGAGTAAAGTGTCTTGCCCAAACTGACCCAGACTGGTCCGATGGTAGAATTCAAACCAGCACCCTTTCGGTTGTGAGTCCGGCACACTAACCACTGAGTCATTTCGGCTCCCTGCGTACAATGGACATTTATTATGTTATCATATGCCATATATTAGGCACACAAAAAATTACGTGTGTTTCCGGTCGGCCGACTGTTCCTGTTTCTCATTGCCGATCCTAGCAGTTTTTTCCCCCATGGTTAGGGGGAAAAAAAAAAAAAAATCATATTGCCAAAATTGATTGTGCATCTAATTGAACCGGTTTTGTCCAGTACTTTGAAGCGCTTGAAATATTATTTGATTTATATATAATGTTAAAAAAAAAAAAATACCTGCCTGCCCTAATTTTAAAACCAGTGCAATAGGAAACACATATTTTTTTTGGGGCCTTAAACCAATGGAGATTTAAGACACAGTAGCCCCCAAGGAGTGCAGGGCACAGTACCCCACTGACAGCAGGACACCATTTAATGAGGGCAGGGTGCAGCACCCTCCTAAAACATCAACATAGGGACAACACTGCTGCTTGTCTGTTTAAAAAACTATGTAGGCTGTGATAAAAAAAACTCTCAGTACAGATCAGAGCCACAGGCCCATTTGGTTTATTAACATAAATGTCTTCCTATTTTGCAGGTAACCTTGAAAATGATGAAGAAGGGGCAGAAGAATTTTTCCAGAGGGTAAGCTAAATCTAACACAATTATAATTACCAAAAATATATAGTGTCTGATACTTCCAGTGAAAGCTGCAAATGGTAAAGCAGCGAATTCATAACATTTTCTATCCAGGGTCATCTGTAAATCAAGCATCATCACTGAAATGATCATATTGCATTCAGATCAGAAGGTCAAAGGTTGGCTTTAAGCTTTAAGGCAGGGGTGCACAACTCAAATGTTTACATGGGCCAGAATCGACCTTGATTGGAACTACATGGGTCACACTGTGAAAGTTTTGTGTCTATAATAAAAGCATAAATACACATGCACAAAGTAAGTACATGCGCTGCGGACTGCACAAAATGTGTGGGTTGGCCATATGCAGCCCATGGGCCGTATGTTGTGCACCCCTGCTCTAAGGTATCATCAGCTTGTTTCCTGCTTGCTCTGTGGATTGTTATAAGACTTTTCATATATGAACACTGGTGTGAAACTGGTCACAAGATTTTCTTGTCTTCCAGTATATCAGAGAATTAATGCAGTAGATTTATCAGTCTTAAGTCGGACTAAAATTTTTGTTCAGTCAGGATTTTGGATTCCAGATTTTTTAAATCTAGACTTTAGCTTAAGTGAATTCCAGTCCCGGATATAAAATCCTTGTAATCAGTTAGCCCAAGACTCAAGGGTCAAGGCTGCAGTGAAATCTAGGTCAGAAGAGGGAAGAAAGATTCTCGGCTTTTAGGTTTCAATTAAAAATTTAGAACTGTTACAATAGTTTACTGAAGTTGCATAAAATGTCTCAGGGTCTGCAATGAACAGTGGAGTCCTAGATCTTTTGAGTTGGCTGTATTCATACCACCATATTCCGTATTCTGATCACTAGCATAAAACCGAATATGTTGCTAAATAAGTCCTGATTTGACAACATTTCCTTTTACTTCTTTTTAGCTCACCTGGCTGTAAGGTCAAGTGAACTTATGGAATGGTCCTTTGTCCACCCTGTGTCGTCCTTCCATCATCCATCAACAGTTGCTATTTAGTTTCAGTAATACAATACCTGTTGTGGCTATTTAATTTCAGTAATACAATACCTGTTGCTATTGTGTTACTTATCTTTCCAAGACAGAAATTATGCTTGTCCATATCAGAAAAATCAATCCTCCCGTTAGATGGAAAGTTTGAGAAGCTCAGAACTGGAAAGAAGACACCCAGTATGTCCCCACCACATCATAGCCCATGTGCAGTAGCCTTCCTCTTTCTTCGGAGGACATCTTTGTTTGGATGAATTCAGTCACGCTCTAGGAAATATCACCTTCTCGTGTCAAAGACGCGTTCTGGCATTTTTAATACGGGTTTCTGTATACCTGTAGTTAGAGTGCTTACATTTTAAGAAATTGTATATTTATTCATAGTTTAAGCTTTCTTGTGAGTTTTTAGGAATTTTTGTTCCATTGTGTCAGCAGTGTCCTTTACGTACCGTTCCCCATCAGTGATAGGGTAAACCATAATTGTTCCTAAATTTATCATAATTCAATCAATTTTGGTTGTTTCCGTACTCTGGTGTTGGTATTGTCTCTCTATTCATCGCTGGAATTTATTTTAGTAGACCTCCGTTTTCATCTACATATATTTGTGAAAATTTCTGGTTTGATGATTCACTGACTAATGTTATAAGATGAATTTCAGACTCTTTTAGGGGTTTCACACCAACATAAATCATCTGTAGTGAGTTTCAATGGTTCCACACCACTCATTATTGTTCATTATCATGTTATTGCATTTTGTTGGTTTCACAGCAGGCTATTTATCATCAATATCATATGGGCAGTATTGCTGGTGTTAGGTTTTGTTTGACTACAGGTCTCAAACCATTTAAATACTATAATAAACATCTTTGATTATTGTCTCTTGTTTTCAGAATTATCTTTGTGCAGCATTATGTAAGATAGGGACAAATGAAGGCATAAGAAAGCCCTTTGGGATACTTACCCTACCTGATTTGCTTGCACTAGTTGCCAACATACAGACTGGTGTCTGTTCTGTTGTCTTTGGTCGAACAAGGTATGGGAACTTGCAAAAAGTAGATGAACTTCTAAGGGGAGGAAGAAAGGTCCTTCTTTTTCTCCTCTGTACAGGATCCTTTTCTGACTCCCTTGGGACTCAGATGAAGAAGACAACTCCTGATCGCAGGATTAGCTCTTCAGTGGAGTATAGCACTCCTCAATCCCATGAGGATATGGGATCATTCTCTGCGGATATATACAGTAAAACCTGTCTTGAGAGACTGCCCCTTCTAACAGCAAAAAGTGGTCTCTAAAGACAGGCGGTCTCTCATAACAGGTTTGTATAAAAAGACCAGTTTCCAAGGTTGTAATTCAGCACTGTTTAAGAAGGAAAAATAACCACAGTCATTGTACATGTATTGTATTCTTTATAAATACTTCTTGTTAAAATATTGCGTGCATTCATCTGAAAATAATTTTATATAGCAGTAAAGATATACATCTATCGTTAAACATGAATCACATTTATATTTGACGATCACATGTACATATATTAGCATATGAATTAGTTTATAATTGACTCCTTGTCTATTATAACACCTTGAATTTGAGTTTTACCGACATTTAAAGTGGCTGCTATTTTGTGAGTGGTCTCCCCTTTTTTTACTTCTTTGAATTACATTAATTCTTTCCTTTAGTGTTAGAATTTGTCTCTTTTTTGTTGGAGGTTCTGCCATTGTTATTAAGGTGATAGGTGTTAACGTTATCAGTGATCAATTGTAATAACGACTGTAGCAGTTTTGATGAGGCTTTGGGGAAATATGGAATATACATGTAAATACAATGTATATGTACCAATGAATGAAATAAAAAGACATCGTTAACTCATCCAGAAACAGGATAAATTTATTTAGAGACAAAAGTCAAAAGCTTAATTCAACGATGACATAAAGGGATTAACTCTATAAACAAAGGGTGTAACCGGCTGCACTAAGGTGAACAGATGATGGCTTGGTGTGTGGGTAGTCCTACAATGTAAGACGTCCACCCTGATATTTATGATGTTTGGGTGCAACGTCTTATGTCCAAACAAATGGTGTTGTATTGCGTGTTCCCTGGTTGACCTACATGTACAGGGGAACTATAGGCCAAATTTTCAGGAATATCTCACACACTTCGCAGCCCATATTGACACTTTTCCACAAATTAAAGTCTAATTGCTTTAGTCAGACTATACTTACTCTGATGTCTTTTTCCTAATGGAATCAAATTCTGACACAAGCAAGTGGATGCATTTTCAAGTTCTGTTGACATGTATTTCAGTTGGTTGAAATGCGACGGTAGCCAAGGATTGATGAAGTCGGTTTAAGTTGGAGAGTGTTTCTTTAATGAAACGAAGAAAAATATACGAATGTTGACAAAAGTGATTAGATAGCTTCATTTCGTTAAAGAAACTTGTCTCCTGTAACCGACTTTTGGTTTACAATCTATAACATATGACACTACATGCATGACCTGTAAAATGTAAGAAATTGGTAGCCAGCCTAATTTTGTTTTGTTTTTGTTTAGAACAGTCTTTACTTTTTAAGAGGTCATGGTTATAAAGGATTAAATAAAGGTCAGTGGTGTTTATCTCTGTTTTTGTGATGCGGTCATTCATAGCAGTCTCAAAATGCATATTTTGCCAAGAAATCGTAGGCGCTAGTCTCATTCTGCAGATGGTCACTCACTGACAGTGTGTTTATATAATAAAATCAATCCATGTATAACTATTGTAGTCGTAAATGACAGGTGGTCGCTCATAGTAGAGGTCGCTCAATACAGGTTTTACTGTATAAGCCTCTTGGACCCCTGATGGTCATTTTGACTCAGTAAGTGCCTGTTAGGGTTAGGTCCAGGTTGAGGGAGTAGCACACTCACTAGGCCCACAGCCCAGTGAGGGCAGAGAGCGAGTTGTGCCCCCTCCCAAGGGAGGAGCATTACCCTGTAGCCTGGTGATGGTGACAAGTAGATTAAACCTCCTTGGGAGGGGAGAGCAACAATCTCACTATATAAGCTTGGAGGAGGGCTCCTCCTTTTGTTGAGATTCACCTGACTGGTCATTAGCTTGGCAAAAGTCTTTGAGTACCAGTCACTGGCCTCCTCCTCCCTTCAGGTCCTGTACCTCCTCCCACCTGTCGACTCAGGTGGTGGAGGGGGAAGCAATCTGGTCTTTGGATGAGGTGGTAAAGTTTACAGCCTTCTTCCCTGGATTTGTGTCCCAAGCCCTCGTGCTCAGAGGACAAGAAAATTCTCTCCAGTTGGCAAGATGCCCATATCTTTTGCTACTCCCCCATTCCTGTATGGTTATGGAGCTCTCTCAAATGTTTTGTAAGGGCCAGGAGTTAGCTAGGCAGCATAAAGAGTGGTCTGTTCCCTGATCTACACTGAGACTTCAGGTTTTTGTGGCTAGCTACAGAGCATACTCCCCTGCCTGGCCCCTTAAGCCTCCCCGGGGTGCCGCAGGTGGGAATTTCGATGGGGACCTGGGCTCGCCTTCCAACTTAAGGCTAAGTTGCTTGTCACCATAGCCTTGCATCTTAGAGTCCCTCAGACAATATCTTTCCATCTTTCCCACTGCAGGTCTGTAATGACCTGGCAGGGATTTATTCCAAACCTAGAGAAAAACGAGCTTGTTCCATCTCAGGATTTTGTATACATGGGGATGAATTTCCTCACCAACAGGGGATTAGTTTGTGTCCCTCTAGATAGAATAGACAGAATCCTGTCACTTTTAGAGGTGCTGCAAGTGAAGGCTTTGTTCTTGGCTCGCTTATCTCTATCCCTGCTGGGGACCTTGAACTCCACAGCAGACCTAGTTCCCCTAGGAATACTGCACTTGCACCCATGCCAGTTTCTCCTTCTGGCGAAATGGAAACCGTACAGGGATTCCATGACAGCTTGGATCTCTCTAGGATCAGAATTTGACCACCACCTGAGTTGGTGGTCAAATCGGGATTGGTTTTTGATGGGAGTCACTATGCACGCCCCCCGAACCCCACTCTTATCAATTCATGGTAGTGTCATATTTGGGGTGGGGTGCTCACATGGAGCCAGAACGGCTACTTCTTCAGGGTTCATGGTCCCTGAAAGAAACTACCCTCCACATAAACAATCTGGAAATGAAAGCGGTCTATTTTTTTTAGCCCTACAGGGTGTGTCAACCAAGTAAGGAGTCGTTGTGTGATAGTCTCATCTGACAACATATTGGTGGTAGGTGACAAGGAGGCATATATGCTCCTCACTATCTATGGAGGTTTGGAACCTCCTTTGCTAGGCAGCCTCTTAAGGAATTGTTCTCCGGGTTCATCATTTTCCTGGTGAGAGGAATATTCTGGCGGACAGTCTGTCCAGGAGAGGCATGGTAGTCCTCATAGAATGGTCTCTACACCAGTCCTTAGCAGAGTCCCTGTTCACACTGGGGAAGACCCTTGGTGGACTTTTTCACGATGAGACTGAACAACAAGCTTCCCTTTTATGTCTCCCCAGTCCAAGATCAGAGGGCCTGGGCAGTGGATACCTTCAGTCTGACATGGAATTGTCTTTTTGCTTATGCCTTCACACCATTCAGAATGATTTTGCAAGTGCTCTGCAAAGTCAGGATGTTCACTGCTCAGCTCATTTTGATAGCCCCTCTGTGGCCTCAATGATTTTCAAATATGGCTGCCATCACTAAAAGTAGAACAAATTTACACAACTTTATAAAAAAATATAAAAATGCTGAACAAAATTTCAACCAACCTTGACAGAAAGTGTCCTGTCATAGCAGACATTTAATGTTGGAAGAATAATGCTGATGTGCAATTAGATATGGATGAAGACATGAAAACTAGACAAACCCTGAAACAATTATTTTCTTAACATGTGCAATCAACAGTATTGGAGAAATTTCAGCAGAAAGCATCTTGCTGATCCAGACTTCTTGGCCAATTTCTCTTGCATCGGACTATTTGGTAGATGTCAGATGGGTGAGTCTTAGACCCACTTTTGCCTCTTACATGGTTCTATCTCTGTCTATCTGTCTATTGATCAATCTATCCAAACTTACAGAGAAATAAATGATGCTTGTCCACAGACAAGGTCAAATTAATTTATATATTCTCTTCAACCTAGTTCCATTGCTTTATGTCTTACTATCCTAAATTTCAATAAAGGTAGAATACAGTGGTTATGGACAAGGTCAGGTTATTGTCAGTAGGATATGATCTACTTTTGTAATAATAATAATACAGTAGAACCTGTCTCTAAAGATCACTCCATCTAACAAATAAGCATGGTATTTCAAGTCAGGTGGCCTCCAATGACAGGTCATAATAAATAAAACAGAATCTAATCTCTCAAGACAGATTGTCTCTTATAGCAGTGGTCTTTCAAGACTTATAAAGTAGTAATAATAAAGACTTTCTTAAATGAGGGTAACTCAGTTACTGTACATAATAGATTTGGATTGTAATCGGTTAATACCTATATTGTGCACACATGCATACATACAACACACACACATGCACATTTATGTACACAAAAATTACAGACCCAGACTAATTAACTATCCAGATTATATGCACAATTACAGGTGAAACTAGTCAATGTACAAATAGTCAAAGTTAAACTCTTGCATAACATACACAACTATACAAGTACATGCAGAAAAGCAGCAGGTGGAGATGGATACATCCTATGCTATTAAATAAGATTTAGATTTCATTCATTTAATACATATATTATGAAAAGATGATGTAAGAGAAGAATTGTGTATTCCTTTGGGATGTTATTCCATGTAATGGCTTTAGAGTATTGTAAACTTTTTTTAAAATAGTTTTTTCATTGGTTTTGGAATTCAAAAGTTCTTGGATGTCATTGAACTAAGGTTTAAGGTGTTGCTGGATTCTCTGAAATGAAAATAAGTATTACTGAAGTAAACTTAACATAAACGTTACACATCATTTTGGGTTTTTGAAGGTAAATTTGTTCTGGAAAAGGTTGGATTTGTAAAGTATCCCTTGACTCTTGAATGTTTCCAGTTTGACGATCTTGTATTATTTTACAAGCTCGTTTTTGCAACTTAACAATTTAATATTAACATCAGACATATTTCCCCATATTACATTACAATAGTCCATGCCATTCTCCTTACACCACAATGGAAGCCTGTCATTCTCCTTACACCACAATGGAAGCCTGTTTAATGCCATTTGAAGATTATTTTCTGGTTCATTTTTACTCCAGTGTTCATCAGACAGGGTGGTATCATTAGCATGTCGATCAGCTGATGATGTTGTATTTCCAATCTTATGGGGAAGAGTTGTTTCTAAAAAGAACAAAGAAAACTTCTCATGAGTGTATGGTCATTGACTGGTGTTCTCACTAAAAGACTTCTTACGATATCTGGTTGGTCCTAAATTAAATGTATGCTGATCTAACATCAGGCATAGCCACAGTGGCAGCAGTATTAACATTCTTTTTGTCGCTATTTCTCATCAGTGGATGGTCATATTACCATGGGGTTTCACTAAAAGACTTTGTTACGTCTGGTTGGTCCTAAATTAAATGAGTGGTGATCTGAAATCCAATATGGCCACCACAGCGGCCATGTTGAGAATTCTGTTATTACTACAGAAAGTTAGTGTTGTTAAAATGTGTCTATTCTCTTTTCCTAACAATGGCAGTGACAGTTTGCTCAAAGTTTGGTACATGTGGATGTACATATAGTTTTGTTTCCTTCATACAATGGTCCCTTGCAACAATGAATGATTTAGGGTCCACATAAAGAGTATGTAATAACAAAGCATGCTAATAAAGTATAAAATTGAATTCTGAAGTCAATTTTCATCCCTAAATTAAAAAAAAAAAAAATGTATGATCATCCTCCAGGACAAAAGATTTTAATTGTGCTATATAGTTCTTTGGGCTATTTGTTTAGCTGAAATGTTGTTTGTCCTTACTCATGCACCAGTCATCATTATGAGCAGAACTCCCTCACTACAAGGCCATTCATTATAACACAGTTCAAGTTATAAGATAAGTATGGTCATGGATCCCATTTAATTAAGTGGAAGTGAAATTATATGTACCGTATTGCTTATTTACCGAGTATTGAAAAATATTGGACCTGAGGTCATGTGGTGCAGGATGCCTGAGCTTGTTAAGGCATTCTGCACCACATGAATGAGGGCCCAGTATGTTTAAATACTCAGTCAATAACCTTTTTATTAAATACTTAAAAACAAGCATATTAATCATTCTGATATGTTATAGGAATAACACAATTGAAACAAAAAATAAACCTGAACACTGCGCAGTAATACACACTACTTTACTGCTTTGGAGGTGCGCGTGTACATGGGGTAATTCTCATTCAAAACTGAATGAAACTAAGTTTGTTAAAGTGGATGGAATGTCATGCAGCCAAAGAAAAACAAAGAAATATTGATATTATGAAAAAATGACACAATACATCAATGATTTGTGGTTTTGTGGATTTAATGCCATTTTTTAGCACATGATAGGCTATACATGGTGGCCAGTATATTTGGTGGAGGAAGAACCTGGGAAGACACTGAGAAGAACCACCGACTCATGGGAAGCAACTGGCAAGCTTTCTCACATTCCCATGTTGGTCAAGCCAAGACTTGAACCCACATGGACAGAGGTGAGATGTGATTGATCTGTAAAGGTGAGCGCCTTAGACCACTCTGCCACCCTGATCTCCAATACATCAATGAAAATTGAAGATACCATTATGAAAAGATGAGCCAGAAAAATTAGGTCTAAAGTTATCATTGTGATTGTCTTTAATGCTGATGTCATGGTGCAGGGTAATTTGAAAGTGCAGTGTGCGTCATGATTGTTGCCAGTGTGTTGTGGTCCATCGGTCATGGATAATACCTCAAAAAAAGAATAATGATTCATTTTGGAGTTGCTTGTGTTTCATTAAATTCTGAGTAAAGGATGAAACAGTGTCCATCAGAATGGATAAAAGTGCACAGTTTACGTGAAAGGTTACATGAAAGGGAAGTTGCATACTGACAAATGTATCAAAGGTCATTTTGACTCTCTCGTACTAACAGTAGCAACTAGTAATCACTAGCTGTCCATTTTCAGCATTTAAAAAATTCATATTAATTTTCTTTTTTTTTTCCTTGTTTCTTAAATCTTTGGATGTATTCAGATTTTATTTATTTAATTTATATGATATATAGTGTTATTTGGATGAGAGCTAGATCTACTGATTCTCCAGCAAAGGTTAGGCCTGCAGTCTTTGTTGGCATCTGGAGGCCATCAGATTTATGACGTGGTCAGCATTCCACGTTGCCATTGCCATCTTTATTTAGCTGTAGCCAGAAGTAGTTCATTGAATGTGGGCATGTGTTTACCATATCAGGAAGTGGTGAATATTTTTACTTGACTACGGTCAATAGCACTGGATATTGACTGGTAGCTACGATGTCAAACTAATGGGACTGTTTATGAAGTATATAATAAGTATTATTTACTTCATTATAAGGTGGTCTCACTCTAATGCAGTGTACTCAGAGGCTTCCATGGACTACATTTTAATGAGGAAGTACTGTATTATGTACTTCATTATAAGGTGGTCTCACTATAATGCAGTGTACTCAGAGGCTTCCATGGACTACATTTTAATGAGGAAGTACTGTATTATGTACTTCATTATAAGGTGGTCTCACTATAATGCAGTGTACTCGGAGGCTTCCATGGACTACATTTTAATGAGGAAGTACTGTATTATGTACTTCATTATAAGGTGGTCTCACTATAATGCAGTGTACTCAGAGGCTTCCATGGACTACATTTTAATGAGGAAGTACTGTATTATGTACTTCATTATAAGGTGCCTCACTTTAATGTGGTGTACTCTGGTTTCCATGTAAATCAATAATCATTATAATGAGGGATTACTGTATAATGTACTTAATTATAAGGTGGTCTCACTATATTGCCATGTACTATGTGGCTTCCATTGAGAGCATTATATTGATGGAATACTGTATTTTTTATTTACCCCCACATTTGTCTTTTGAGGTCTAAAGTGGGCATTCATTGTATTGGGTAAGGTATGTTCCAACAAGGCAGTGTGATGTAGTGCATAAAAACACACAATAAAGGTATGTTACAACAAGGCTATGGGATATGTAGTGCATAAAAACACACAGAGTAAAGATATGTTCCAACAAGGCAGTGTGATGTAGTGCATAAAAACACACAGAGTAAAGATATGTTCCAACAAGGCAGTGTGATGTAGTGCATAAAAACACACAGTAAAAGTATGTTCCAAAAAGGCTACGTGATATGTAGTGCATACAAACACACAGAGTAAAGATATGTTCCAACAAGGCAGTGTGATGTAGTGCATAAAAACACACTCAAATAAAGGTATGTTCCAACAAGGCTACGTGATATGTAGTGCATAAAAACACACAATGAAAGTATGTTCCAACAAGGCTAAGTGATATGTAGTGCATAAAAACACACAGTAAAAGTATGTTCCAACAAGGCTATGTGATATGTAGTGCATACAAACACACAGTAAAAGTATGTTCCAAAAAGGCTACGTGATATGTAGTGCATAAAAACACACAGAGTAAAGATATGTTCCAACAAGGCAGTGTGATGTTGTGCATAAAAACACACTCAAATAAAGGTATGTTCCAACAAGGCTACGTGATATGAAGTGCATAAAAACACACAATGAAAGTATGTTCCAACAAGGCTACGTGATATGTAGTGCATAAAAACACACAGTAAAAGTATGTTCCAGCAAGGCTATGTGATATGTAGTGCATAAAAACACACAGTAAAAGTATGTTCCAACAAGGCTATGTGATATGTAGTGCATAAAAACACACTCAAATAAAGGTATGTTCCAACAAGGCTACGTGATATGTAGTGCATAAAAACACACAATGAAAGTATGTTCCAACAAGGCTAAGTGATATGTAGTGCATAAAAACACACAGTAAAAGTATGTTCCAACAAGGCTATGTGATATGTAGTGCATACAAACACACAGTAAAAGTATGTTCCAAAAAGGCTACGTGATATGTAGTGCATAAAAACACACAGAGTAAAGATATGTTCCAACAAGGCAGTGTGATGTAGTGCATAAAAACACACTCAAATAAAGGTATGTTCCAACAAGGCTACGTGATATGAAGTGCATAAAAACACACAATGAAAGTATGTTCCAACAAGGCTACGTGATATGTAGTGCATAAAAACACACAGTAAAAGTATGTTCCAGCAAGGCTATGTGATATGTAGTGCATAAAAACACACAGTAAAAGTATGTTCCAACAAGGCTATGTGATATGTAGTGCATAAAAACACACAGTAAAGGTATGTTCCAACAAGGCTATGTGATATGTAGTACATACATGTAAAAACACACAGTAAAGGTATTGATGATATGAAACCACATTATATATGGCTGTTATTATATACCTAGAACTAAAATTACATGAAGTTAATATAACCAATTGAATGGGATCCATGACCATACCTGTGTTATAAGGGACAGTGGAATAGTGAGTTTTTTTTTAGTGAGGGATCACCGTACAATCAATTGAAGGCTTTGTCATGTGAAAAGCTTAGCAAATATATTGTGCTTGTCATGATAAATCAACTACATTACAGTACTCCCTCGTTAATGGTAGTCCTAAAAGTGATCCTTGTTATCAGTGTGTCCATGTCTTATACGGAGGTATATTCCAACAAGGATATGTCATAATAATGCATAGAAAGACACAAATAGGGTATCTGGTGGTTCAAAACCACATAATATAACGCTCTAGTCTTATTAGCCAAGACTTTAAATTAGTTGAAATAATTGACTAGTAATTAGTAAGCAAAAGTTAACCTATTTGATGGGATTCATGACTATACCCACATTATAAAGGGCAGTGGTATACTGAGGGGTTTTATAGTGAGTGACTAGTGTATAACTTTTTACGTTTAGTTCTATATACAGTGAGAATGTTAATCCGTACACTTTTGTTGCAATATTTCCTATATATAACAAAAAATCCAGACTAATGAATGGCTTTCAGGAATAATAGAGGAAATATTTTCCTTCAAACTGTCCTAGAATGCAGAGTTCTGGATCAGCTGAGTTGATAAATGAGATTTCACTGTATTTAAAAAGTTGATTCACAGCCAAAATAAGCTGTGTGTTTTTCTGCCCAGTCTGATGTAACTATCTGACTTCTGAATGGAAATAGAGATTGACAGTGAGGTGAAATAAAGATTGACAAATTTCACAAAACAACTTGTGCGGGCTGAAAAACTACTTGTCATGAAAGTGCCATATTGGTGCAGTTTGATACATTCCAGACAAAATTGGTATGCATCTTGCCTATGCTGCCAGGCAAATCCAGACATAAAAATGGCACCTACACCTTTAAGTAAATGACATTTTTTATACAGTGTGAAGCCTGCCTATTAAGGACATTAAAGGAACCACAATATATTGTCAATTATGGACAGATGTCCTTCAAATAGAGGTAAGATATACATGTATAAGCAGAAAGGGAATTTGTTTTTAAAAAAAAGTCTTTTATCAGAAGGATTCTTTCATATGGAGATATCCACTAAGACATATTTTACTTTACAAAGGGGGTGACAATTATAATTTTGAACTCTTAGTCCTGCAAGGAAAATGCAGGAAAAATGGTCTCAAAATTTGAATTTTTGTTCTTAAAAATTCTATTGTATAAAATTCATGATTCACATGGGCTTGAACAACCCTTGAATTTATGTCTAGTCTTGAAAAACCCTTGAAAATGAGAAAATGTGGAAAAAGCCTTATAAAATCCTTACAATTTTCTTTGACAGCACTTGAAAAACTTTTGAATTTTTAAAATATTTTACATTAATATTAAGCATTTCATTTTTACTTATTATTTTGGGGAAAACTGAGTGTTGACAATCGTCCTGATTCTTCATTATGTTTATTCAGATACCTTCAGTAGTATCCTTTTCTTATCACCAGATTGTGATAGGATTTTACTTGAGCTTCCCAAAGCATAGTTTAGGTGTCTTTTATTGGTAAACCAGTCTGCAAATGGCGGAATAAGCATGGTGAATGTTGACTTTGTTGTCTGTTTAACGATGAGGAAATGCGTCTTCAATCGCAAATGGACCATAGATCCCAAATACTCGTGGATTAGAGAGTTCAAAGGGGATAAGTCTATGGCAATGTGTGCTTTGTGTAACAAGTTAATAGATTTGGGGAAAAATGTGGAGTATGCCCTTTCCTCGTATATGAATAGTAAATACACAAATTTTTATCAGGCCCTTTGGAATTCCCCTGAACAGTCATTGATGACTTCTTTTTTGAAGACAGATTCTGAGAAAAATTCTATCAGTTAGCTAAAGATCCCCCCTCCCCCTCTTGATGGATCAGAACCTGTATTTGGGCCAGATCTTCCTCCCAAGCAGTCACAGTTAAAGCTAACAGCCTCCTTGAGAAGGCAGAAGCCATAGGGCAATTTACATCTACCATTCAGTCAAAATGGCTTCATTGTTGCAAGCCATGGGCAAAACACCACTATGCTTCTTTTTCACCCATTGCTTCCTGCAGTAAGATTTTCTCCTTTCTGGGAGCCGCAGTAGCTCAGTTGTTAGGGAGTTGGACTTGTAATCCAAGGATCATGGGTTTGATACCCACCCAGACCAACCCTGGTCAGTTGCTGTGGTGTTTCCTTGGGCGAGGCACTTAGCTCCCATTTACTCTGCATGATATAGTCAATAATGTGTTAAAAGTGCTGTTGAAGCCCAAAACCCCCCAAAGTTTTCTTGTTTCTTCTAATGAATATGCATAAACCTGCTTAACCAATTGTGAGTCTGAGTAAAATTTTCTTGGAAGGTTGAGCCAAATGACCTTTTATGCTGTTTGAATGAGTCAATCCAAGTTTCTCCTCCAAACACAGCCTCTTGTCAATAGATAAAAATGGCACTTTCGTTTATGGTTAAGAGCTCATTTCATTGTGTATAATTAATTAAAAATGAAGGAATCATTACTGTCATTTAATCAGTTCATAAAGGAAGCCAACACTAATGTTGGTAAAGTACCTTTCATTAATTTAATTACACTGACTCGCAGGATTAAAATCAGAGTGAGCCGCTCGTGAGGATTTGATTTGAGTAAACACACTGCAATAAAGCCGTTTAAAACACTGCTAATAAATCATACTGGGTTTGTTTTCTTTGACGTGTTTTGATCTGCAGATAATTTTGTCGCTTAGGCCAATATGCAGTCAAGCGGTAACAGAATGTGTGCATATGCGACAGTTATCACTGACAACCTGTAGGTGTTATACCGGATGTAAATGTACACATGAGAGGGGTAGTATCAAGTATTCAGTACGCCCGGAAATGAATAGTCCGGGATGTCTGGCTATGTGATTTGCACAGACCTGCAGTGATTTGACAAAGTACAGTACACATGCAATGGGAAAATTAGTAATGACAGTAACTTTTGTTGACAATGGCATTATTGTATATATGTTCATGCTTTCAAGACATAAACTTTTTACACTTTATTTTAAAATTTGGAAGATGGACTTTATATAAATACAGTAAAAGAGGTTTCAGAATTCAACTTTAAAAGTGGCAAGTTAATTTAAGCAAGGTCTTGAAAAGTTATAACAAACCCTTATAAAGTCCTTGAAAAGTTAAATTTGGTCCTGGGATATTTTTGTATGAACCATGAAATATTGCAACAAATATTTTTATTTCTCTTGGTTAGCTGAGCAGTGAATTGCCATCCCTAGATACAAATGACTATTTAACCGAGGTCACTTTTAATCCACTATTAAAATATATACATATATATAAAAAAGATACACAGTCAGAATAGACTTCTGACCATTATATTTCTGCCCTGTCTTATGTAATGAGTTGAAATCCCAAAAGAGAAGCAGAGACTGATGATTGGGGAAGTAAAGATTGACTAGTTTCACTGCAACAACTTGTGAGGCTGAAGAATCACATGTCAGGAAAGTGCCATGTTGTTGCAATTTGACAATTTCCAGATGAAATTTGAATACATCTTAAAAGGCTGCCAAGCAAATCCATATCCCTCTGACTTGGTGTCTTGTCAGATCTTAAGTGACAAGTATTGCACTCAATGAACAGGAACAGAAGCAAAAAATTGTGGAGGTCTGAACATTTTGTGTTGCAAGAGTAAACAAGTTGGTTTTTAATGTCTGTAAAGTGCGATTATATACGACATGTGGGTCAAGGCCTTAAAAAGATAGATGAAGTTGCTTGATTTCATTTTGTTAGACAACCAGGAATGCAAATTTGTCCTTTAAGATTGAACTGATTCTCAGTTAAGTTTCTCTTCATGTTCCAGAATATTGTTGAATAGACTGTATACATAAAAGCAATTGGTCATGGGAAAATAAGTTGAGCATTTTAACCTTCAAATATATTCGCAGATTTGTCCATAAAAAATTACATTGCATCTACTAGCAGACAATTTCTCTTTAACACTTGCTGTACCAAGTTGTTATCTGGTTTGGTGCATATGCATATTTTTAGTGCTTGACATAGAAATCTACTTTTCCTCTATAACAAGAACCAAAATACAGTACTCATTATAACACTGTACATAGGCGCCATAGAGTGTACTGACTTATATTGAGACCACCTTATAATGAAGTACATGATACATATAATTTTACTGCCATTTAATGAAATGTGATCCATGAAACATACTGGCCATATAGCCGTGTAATAACAAAGTGCCTTATAGTGAGGGAATGCTGTATTTTCACAGTAAATGTTTCACAGATTTGTTTGCTATTGCTTGTACACCAAGTTTTCACAACTTGTACTGTGCATTTTGTAGGCTCAGATAGGTGGCAAACAGTAAAATACAGAGTGGCGTCTGGACTGGTGTCTGGAGTTATGGGTTGAATATTGAGTCAGAGTTCTAGTGTCTGGGATCTGGAGTCAGAGTCAGAGTCAGAGTCTGGAGTCTTGGGTATGGGTCTTGGATCTGGAGTCTGAGTCGAGAGTCTTGGGTCTGGAGTTTGAGTCTGGGTTCTAAAGTCTTGGATCTGGTGTCAGGAGGCTGAGTTTTGGGTTCTGGAGTCTTGGGTCTTAGGTCTGGAGCCTGGGGTCTGTAGTCTGAGTCTGGAGTCTTGGGCTTGGGGTCTGGAGTCTGGGATCTTGGGTCTGGAGTCTTAATCAGGGGTCTGGAGTGTCGAGTCTGGAGTCTTGGGTCTGGAGGCTGAGCCTGGAGTCATGGACCTAGGGTCTGGAGTCTGGGATCCTCCTGAAGTCTGTGGGTCTGAGTCTGGAGTCTGGGGATGGGGTCTTTAGTCATAATTTTGAGTTTAAAGTCTGAAGTCTGACTCTGGTGTCTTGGCTCTTGTGTCTGAAAGCTTAGTCTGGTTTCTGGGGTCTGGAGTCTTGGATCTGGTGTCTTGGGTCTCGTGTCGGCATCCTAGAGTCTAGGGTCTGGGGTCAGGAGTCTGAGTCTGGAGTCTTGGGCCAGGGGTTTGGAGCCCCGGATCCCCCTGGAGTCTGGGGTCTTGAATCTTGTGTCTGGGGTCTTAAGTCTGGAGTCAGGGATCTGGAGTCGGGGGCCTGGGATCTAGAGTCAAAAGTCTGAAGTCAGGGGTCCAGAGTTGAGAGTCTTGGATCTGGGATCTGGAGACCGGAGTCTTTAGTCTTGAGTCTGGAGTCTAGTCTTGGATCTGGGGTCTGGAGTCTGGAGTCTGAGTCTTGTTCTAGAGTTTGGTGTCTTGAGTCAGGACTTTGCATGTACATTGTTATTCTGGTACAGCTGTTTTTTGTGTCAGCGTGCTCATGCATGTTATGAAAGAATCACTGCTGGTATATTTTGCCTCATTCCACTAATCTTGTTTTTCGTGTGGTAATGCATACTTATACTTTCACTTCTTTGTGACCTTGACTTTGTCTCCAGCAATCAGACAAGCTCTTTTCCCTCAAATGATACAGATGATACAAAGCAAGATTTGTCATTGCAAGCATTACTTTTTAAAATCTCATTGCCAGTAAGCTTCAGAGCTAAATTCATTATCTGGAAGTTTTGAATATAAATTTTGTTTCAAAAATGTTATCATTGTTGTGGAAATGCGATACCAGAAATGAGCTTCAGATGATTCTTGCTCTGAACTTTGTATACAATTTTCCTATGAAAATTGAACAGTGATTAAGAAATACAGGGCCGTACTTAAGAAATGTGAGGTTTTTATGGCAAGAAAGTCATATTTGTAATATAATATGTCACAGGACAAAAGTTAAATTAATTACTTTGTCTTGGATATATTTGTTACAGTTCAAGAACTTTCTTGACACTTTAGGAAAATTCACTATATTTCTTAATCTACTTGTAATGTGCAGCAACTTATTACCGATTGATTTTTAGATACATTGACTTCCTTATTCAAAAAAGTATTAATCATTTTATGAGGATGTAAATAAATATGCTTTTATCATGATTTCATATAGGACTGAGACAATAGTCTTCTTCCATTGCAATGTATCAAGCTGTTAATTTGCTTTTGCATATGAACATGTAAAAGTAAATACAGACCAACCTCTCTCGGTTTGAAAACCTTTAAAGCCTCCTTATACAGTACATGTGCCAAGTGGTCTGAGGCACTTGGCATACAGATTACTCACACATCTCACCTCTGTCCGCACAAGTTTGAGTCTCAGCTTGACCACTGTGGGTATATGAGAAAGTTTGCCAGTAGTTTCCTGTGTGTCGGTGGTTCTTCCTAGGGCCTTCCCAGGTTCTTCCTTCACCAAATATATTGGCCACCTTGTATAGTCTATCATGTGCAGAAAAATGGCATTAAATTCCACAGAACCAATCAAAGCCATATTCATGTAAAAATGAAATCAGATTTAGAACAAAGGATTACCAATTTAGGCTTTGTAAATGTCACATTTGCCTAGTATTCAATTCTAGAACATGGAGAACTATGTTTCATGATTTATCACACGTGATTCTGGAGGCAAAGCACAGATGTTTTTCAACTCCAGCGAAATGAAACTGTTTCTAGACTCCTATGAAGCTGTATGGGAAAGAACTGGATGAATTATCAAGCAGTCTCACTGATTTGCTGTCATTTTCATTCTCAGGAACACAGACAGCTTTCAGCTCTTCAAAGAAGGTTTCTACTTTTTATGGATGGTTTTCAAATGGTTGAAAGGCTTGATTAAAGCTCTTGTATATATTGAACTCTCATGGATAATGTAGTCTTGTGACAGTGCTGATATGAAAGTCTTCTTGCAAGAGGTTTCAGAAACAAAAGAAAAATTGCTGAACACTTGGTATAGTAAGAAAAAAGTACTGAAGATTTTTTGGCAGGAAATACTGAAGGTAGCAGTAATCTAAATGAGACCACATCAAGTGTTGTTTCTCAAGAACACAGACAAAGTTTTGCATGCTCTGGAGGTATTAATGGTACTACACTAATTGGACCAATGAGTTGTTATTGCATCCTATACCGTCGTTGTTTCTTGGAGATTTGCTGACCAGTGTAGAATGTGTTTGCATTAAACTGAAAGCAGCATTAAAGTTTAAACAGAAAATGAAATGATTACTGAGTTCAGCCTCTTAGCTTTTGTGTAGGATGACAGAACAACAGGTGTGATTTAGTCTAGTTCCAGAATTTGCACTAACATTTCCAGTCATTTAATTCAGATGCAGCTACTTTTTTATGTGTCCAAGTTAGTGCCTAACATAAGTAAGATAGTCTACTTTTTTATGTGTCCAAGTTAGTGCCTAACATAAGTAAGATAGTCTACTTTTTTATGTGACCAAGTTAGTGCCTAATGTAAGTAAGATAGTCTACTTTTTTATGTGACCAAGTTAGTGCCTAACGTAAGTAAGATAGTCTACTTTTTTATGTGTCCAAGTTAGTGCCTAACATAAGTAAGATAGTCTACTTTTTTATGTGACCAAGTTAGTGCCTAACATACGGTAAGTAAAATAGTCTTGGTACATCTGAACTTGTAGCTAATGCACTGGATTTCATCAAAAATGTACAAAATTGAAGGAAATATATAAGGAACTTAATTAGTGTAGCTATACCAGGACTAATTAGAGAACCAATTAACTGTACAATGTCTTTCAAACAACGAAACTGTCAGCAACGATGCCCATGAACACCAAATCATAAGATTTACAAATTTTCTTTCACATTCATCGGCCTTTGATCATCAAGCATTTTTAATGATCGTCGAAGAGCTTCATGTTCTTAAATGTATTATTTTCTCAGACCTTTTCTTCATATTTCACCAGAAATGCTAAACAGCGTTATTTTAAATTGATATGTAAGATTTATCCTAAGATGTACCTGTAACTAAATATTGAACATTGTAACAGGTATTGCATATATTTCTCGGTACATAAATAGATTGACCTTCTTTATAATACAGTAAAACTTTGACAAGTTAACCATTGATCACTCAAACATTCAACATTATTCAAATGATTGTTCACTTGGTCCCAGACTCCCAGTGGAAAGCATCACTCAAACACTCATCATTACTTGAATAACTTGCTTGGTCTCTTTCTAAAGCAGGGTTGTCTAAAATACAGCCTGTGGGCCATAATATGGCCCGCCAAAGTTTCTATCTGGCTCCCCAACCTTTCATAACTTGTGATTTATCTTGTGCCTTTTAATGCCTTGTCTTTCCAAAATTTGCTCACCATCAGTGCGAGTGAGAAAAAAATTGCAGTGTGTCCCCTCACGCGAAAATGTTGGACACCCCTGTTCTAAAGCATTCCCTTAACTTCATCTCCAGAAAACTTAAAACTACAGAAAACACAAACAAAAAATTTGATTCTGCAGCTCTTCCAGTTTTTGAAGTTTTTTTTGTTGAAGACCTTCACTAAAAAATGTCAATTGATATAAATAGAGATTTCTGTTTTCATGAACAACTTTGACAGTACACAGGCATATCGTACCTTACCAGAGCTCTTAAAAAATAGATAGCACATGACAAGTTTTAGTATAGTAATATTTGCAATTTGTGTCAGAAAATTTTAGAAATCACTGCAATTTTAAAAGTACTTACTTAAAACAATTATAAAATAATTGAACTTTGTAGCTTACGTGTTTTGTATATTGCATCATGCATGCCAGTGCTGTTCAGTGTTTTGTATATTGCATCATGCATGCTATTCAGAGTGTTTTGTATAGTGCAGCATGCATGCCAGTGCTATTCAGAGTGTTTTGTATATTGCATCATGCATGCCAGTGCTATTCAGAGTGTTTTGTATATTGCATCATGCATGCCAGTGCTATTCAGTGTTTTGTATATTGCATCATGCATGCCAGTGCTATTCAGTGTTTTGTATATTGCATCATGCATGCCAGTGCTATTCAGAGTGTTTTGTATATTGCATCATGCATGCCAGTGATATTCAAAGTGTTTTGTATATTGCATCATGCATGCCAGTGCTATTCAGAGTGTTTTGTATATTGCATCATGCATGCCAGTGCTATTCAGAGTGTTTTGTATATTGCATCATGCATGCCAGTGCTATTCAGAGTGTTTTGTATATTGCAGCATGCATGCCAGTGATATTCAAAGTGTGGAACATATTGCAAATTTTACAGATTGCTCAATTTTCCTAATTTCTGACATTGTCTAAAGAGGAAAAAGGCAAGAAAATTCTAAGATTTATCAAAATCAGCATTTATCCTTGAACTATTCCTTTAAATATTCTGTAAAACATAAAATTATATTTTCCTGTTCAGAGATAAAACCAACAGTCAGCAATGATCAGTATTTTACTCGTCTAAGAAGTTATTATGTAACACAAGTTGTACAGGGTCTATTTTGAACTGAAAATTTAGGGGGAAATTCCTCCCTTCATTTGCAAAATGGTGTGGGGAGATTTTGTAAATATTGGAGGGACTAAATAATGAAATAAAGTTAGAGCTGGAAAAGTTTTGTACATTTGGTTGATTTTTCAGCACAATTTATTTATTTTACAAATTAGAGTGAATCCTGCAATCATGCAACCAAATATAGATCCAGGGTGTAATTGTTTGTTTTGAGAAGATATGAAACAAATACACCAACTGATTGTGGTATTCCTACGTTAAGTGTTTGATATTTGTAGTGATTAGTCATATGAAGTTCTGAGCAGGAATTGTTCAAAGCTCATTTATTTCAGCTGAAGAAGCTCCATGACAGGGGTTGTGAAAGTCTTTATTGCCCCCCAATTTTAGCAGTGACCATTTCAGATGATCAGCAACATTAGAACATTTTAGCTCTACTAGTCATAGACAAGAAGAGCTTATGGGATGGTCTGTTGTCCGTTGTCTATCGTCCATCTGTCATCTGTCCACCAATTAGCACAAGTTATTTATTGCTACTCCTCCCTAACTGCTTGGAGAATTGCCATGAAACTTGATACACACATGGTCTAGTTGGTTCGAAATGAAAATGGTGCTGCTTGGGCATCCAATAGAATCTCAGTGGAAAGTCATATTGACATGGGGTTTTCACCAGAAGACTTCTTATGATGTCTAGTTGTTCCTAAATGAAAATAGTGTCAATCTGATATCTAATATGGTAGCCACAGTGGCCATCTTGAAAATCTTGTTATCGCTAATCCTCCGGAATGAATAGTCATATCAACATGGGCTATTCAGTAAAAGACTTTCTTATGATGTCTAGTTGGTCCTAATTGAAAATGGTACCTATCTGATGTCCAATATGGTTGCCACAGTGGCCATCTTGAAAATCTTGTTATTGCTACTCCTTATTGGAAAGGCATATTGACATGGGGTTTTCACCAGAAGACTTCTTATGATGTCTAGCTGGTCCTAAATGAAAATGGTGCTGATCTGATGTCTGATATGGCTGCCACAGTGGCCATCTTGAAAATCTTGTTATTGCTAATCCTCCTGAATGAAAAGTAATATTGCCATGGGGTTTTCACCAGAATACTTATTATGATGTATAGTTGGTCCAAAATGAAAATGTGCCAATCTGATGTCCAATATGGCCACAACAGTGGCCATCTTGAAAATATTGTTATCACTATTCCTCCTGAATGGATGATCCTGAATGGAGTTTTTACTAAACAACTTCGTATGATGTCTAGTTGGTCCTAATGGTTCCATTCAGACATTCAATATGCTTGCCACAGTGGCCATCTTGAAAATCTTTTTATCACTATTTCTCCTGAATGAATGGTCATATCAGCATGGGGTTTTCACTGAAAGACTTCTTATGATGTCTAGTTGCTTATAAATGAAAATGGTGCCGATCTGACCTCTAATATGACTGCCACAAAAGCCATCTTGAAAATCTTGTTATCATTACTTCTCCTATATGGCTGGTCATGTCGACATTGTGCTTTCACCAAAGGCTTCTTATGATGTCAGGTTGGCACTAAATAGAAATGGTGCCAATCTGATATAGAATATGGCCACCATGGCATCTATTTTGAAAATCTTATTGTTGCTCCTCCAAAACGGAAAGACATATCAACATGGGGTTTCCACCAGAAGACTTCTTATGATGCATTGTTGAACCTCAATGAAAATGGTGACAAGTTGACATACAATATGTCCACCACAGCGGCTAATTTGAAAATCACATTATTGCTGAAAAATATAAATGAGGGTTTTAACACTCCACAGTTAAAAGGAAGAAATGGTTGTCTTGAATTTCTGGAAATTCTTTTCAGTTAGTAGAGCGTCAGTTCCTCCGAGGGACTCTTGTTGTCTGTTATAGGATATGTAGTATGGTGTCCCCTTTGTTAAAATAATTTGACTTAACTTTGTACATATAGTTGTTTTTTTTAGCTCTACTGGTCATAGATCAGAAGAGCTTATGGGATGGTCTTTCATCCATCGTCTGTCCGTCTGTTAGCACATATTTGTTATTGCTACTCCTCCTAAACTACTTGGAGGATTGCGATGAAACTTTACACACACACATTCATCCCCTGGTCTAGTTGGTCCAAAATGAAAATGGTGCTGCTTGTTATTGCTACTTCTCCTGAATGGATGGTCATATCAACATAGGGTTTTCACTAAAAGACTTCTTATGATGTCTAGTTGGTCCTAAATGAAAATGGTGCCGATCTGATATCCAGTATGGTTACCATTGCAGCCATCTTGAAAATCTTGTTATTGCTACTCCTTCTGAATGGATGGTCATATCAACATGGGATTTGCACTAAAAGACTTCTTATGATGTCTAGTTGGTCCTAAATGAAAGTCGTGCCAATCTGATGTCCAGTATAGCCACCACAGTGGCCATCTTGAAAATCTTGTTATTGCTACTCCTCCTACAATGATGGTCATATCAGCATGGAGTTTTCAGTAAAAGACTTCTTATGATGTCTATCAGGTCCCAAATAAAAGTGGTGCCGATCTGACATCCAATATGGCCATCACAGCAGCTATCTTGAAAATCTTATGGCAACACGACCTGAACAGAAAGTCATATTGATGTGGGGTTTTCACTGAAAGACCTTATGACATCCAGTTGGTCTTAAATGAAAATGGTGCTGATCTGACATTCAATATGGCTACCACACGGTGGCCATCTTGAAAATCTTGTTATCACTGCTCCTCCTGAATGGATGGTCGTATCAACATGAGATTTTCACTAAAAGACTTCTTATGATGTCTAGTTAGTTCTAATGTAAATGGTGCTGGTCTGATGACCAATATAGCTACATGTATAACAGAAGCCATCTTGAAAATCTTGTTATTGCTACTCCTCCTGAATGAAAAGACATATTGACATGGGGTTTTCACCAAAAGATTTCTTATGATGTCTCGTTTCTCCTAGATGAAAATGGTGCTGATGTGAGGTCCAATATGGCCACCACAGCGACCATCTTGAAAATCTTGTTATCACTACTCCTGAATGGAAAGTCATATTGACATAGTGTTTTCACAAGAAGACGTCTTATGTCTAGTTAGTACTGAATGAAAATGGTGCAAATCTGAGGACTAATATGGCTGCAACAGTGTCCATCTGGAAAATCTTGTTATCACTACTTCACCTGAATAAAGGGTCAGATCAGCATGGAGTTTTCACCTATAGACTTCTTATAATGTTTTGTTGATCCTAAATTAAAATGGTGCTGATCTGACATCCAATATGTGGCCATCTTTAAAATCTTGTTTTTCCTACACCTCTTAAATGGAAAGTTATTTCGACATAGGGTATTCATCAGAACTTTCCTTATGGTGTCTAGTTCAACCTTAACGAAAATGACTAACCCTTAATATGGCCACCATGGTGGCTATCTTGAAAATATTGTTATCTCTACTCCTGCCAAATGAATGGCTATATCTGTATGGGATTTTCACCAGTAGACTTCTTATGATATCTAGTTCGTCCTAAATGTAAATGGTGTCAGTCGTACATCCAATATGGCTGCCACGACGACTGTCTTTAAAATCTTGTTGTCACTACTTCCCCTGAATGGATGATCATTATGACATGGGGTTTTCACCAAAAGACTTCTAATGATGTCTGCTTTGTCCTAAATCAAAATGGTGCCAATCTGATATCCAATATGTCCACCACAGCAACTAATTTGAAAATCTTGTTATTGCTGAAAAATATCAGAGACGGTTTCAACACTCAGCAGTTAAAAGGAAGAAATGGTCCTATCTTGATTTCTTATTTGCCCAGGAGGGTGTCAGTCCCTTTGAGGGACTCTTGTTTTGAAAAAAGATACAAATTTCACCATATGAACAAGGCCATATTAAGGTGGTAGGATGCCCTAGAGCAATTTCAAAATTGTAGCCCTCCCTCTCCCTCTTTCACTGCATTGCAGGGCCTCCTGCTGGGCAGGGGTCCTGAAGCAACTGCTCCATTTGCTCTGCCTTTGATCTGGCCTTACATATGAACCAACTGTATGATATAAAATGAATGACCTCATTTGTACATGTTTATCATTCTCTTTATCTATTTTCTTTATATACTGTGAATTCATATATTTTCATAAATGTCAGTTTTCGTGGTTTTGTAAAATAAGACATTTTCATTGATACTTAATTTTTAGCTCTACTGGTTATAGACCAGAAGAGCTTGTGGGATGGCCTCTTGTCTGCCATAATGTGCTGGTAGATCAGGGTCTATGTTGTTTGCAGTTGGACCTGATTTATACATGAGTAAATATGGTATGTATGAGAAAATCTTGTGATTAAGATGCTGGATCTTTCGATTGCATTGCAAAGAATTGAAATTGAAATGTGTATAATGATAATTGAGAGGAGTCTACAAGGCAATATATTACAGCAGCGTTTCATTTTAAACATATATAAGCACACAGAACACAGTCAGCACTAGAGTAATACAGTCTACATCTAGACTCCCAACTCCAGACATCAGTCACCAGACTACAGAACAAGACTGAGACTCCAGATTCCATATACCAGACTCCCGACTCCAGATTCTCCAAACTCCAGATACTAGACCCCAGACTCCAGATACCAGACTCCAGTCTCCAGATACTAGACCCCAGACCCCAGTCTCCAGATACCAGACTCCAGTCTCCAGATACTAGACCCCAGACTCCAGATACCAGACTCCAGTCTCCAGATACTAGACCCCAGACTCAACCCTAGCCTAAAGACTCTAGATCTCTGAATTCAGATCCACCCTAGATTCCAAACTCCCGACCCCCAGGCTCTAGACACCACCCAAGAGTCTCTCTTGTATTTACACTTTGAGGTGAAAGACACCAGAACCTGGAGAAAGGCACTGCCCTTGGATAGATGATCTATTACCCTTGCAGTGTACTTGTATGAGTAAGGGATGAATCTAATACTGCTGAGGTGCAAAGAGATGGTGTTGCCACCATACTATAAACCAGGTCCCTTCATACACTGATGCAATAAGGACCACGGTGGCTAAGTACAGTGGTCCCCCTCTTATAAGGCCACCCCTTCTGCAGCAAGAAAGTGGTCTTATAAGACGGGTGGCCTTTTTAGAGGGGGATCACACAGTTGTGAGTAATAACTACATATAAAGTATAAAAGATGTAACTAATTTATATATATTTAATATTTGCATTTAAAAATCACAGGAATATTATCTGGTTAAGGACTAAATATGATAAAACTAATCAATGTTATTTTTTTAAAATATGAATAATCATGAATCGTGGTGCAAAACCACATTGTCGGTAAATTCGGGGCACAAATATTTGGTTGCAAATATCCCTGTACGTCCGTTGATTCCGTCTTCCCACTAAAGTTGAATGTATATTGACGATGTTTATTTGAATCTTTCTGACATAAAATTTCTCAGTAGTTATCAAAAGACTCTCCCTCTTTTCGTTTTAATTTAATTGCTTTCATTTTTGTTCTAAACTGAGAATGTCTGACGATATTTTGCGACAACTTATTCCTTCGCGGGCAATCACGCGTGAGGCAGTGTTTACAACGGAAGTGAGTCTGTCACGTGATCGACTTTTTTTTCTTCTTCTCCAGTCTGGTACCCGGTTATGTATATTTCATAATCTATTAGAGTGAAGCCAGAAAGGCCAACATACCATTTTACTATCTGGCGACCGGATGTCACTCTGACTTGAGCCGAACAATGCTGTGCTTCTCAGCGGTTAGCTTTTGTCATCTTGATAATTATCGGTGGTAATAATAGCCAGTAATTATCAAAGTGACAAAAGCTAACATCTAAGGAACACATGGCAGTAAGGATAATCGGATTACTTACCTCTTTGTAAGCATTAAAGTTACTTTATTGGCATATTGGAACAAAATGTCAATGTGTTGAATTGAGAAATTAAAAAATATTATTGAGATTTTACTCTGTAAACAACCATTATGTGGCCGCTTGCGAGGGGTAAATTTGACCGTTTTTGCACTAAAATGCTGGCCGCTGGTTGCGTTAGAGGGGTCGCCGTCCTTGAGGGGTACTTTTGAACACAAACTCGTCGGTGCCAAGGGATTGTGGCCTTATAAAGCGGGTGGCCGCTGGTCAGGGGGGGCCGTTCAAGAGGGGGACCACTGTAGTTAGCATGCTGGTCTCACAACCAAAAGGGTGCAGGTTTGACTCGTACCATTAGGTAAGCCCAGTTTGGCTACTGGGATGTGTTCCTGGGCAATGCACTTTACACCACTGATTACCTTCATGTGTTGTTGTGCTGTAAAAGCACTAAACACCAAAATATTATTAATTTTTGCAAAAGCAGCTAGACTATCTTTTTCAAGTTGATATAATACATGTACTGTCAAACTTGCCTTGTATGTCATCACATTAAGCAATCACCATAATTGCCTTTTCAAGTTCTAATAATACATGCACTGTCAAACTTGCCTTGAATGTCATCACATTAAGCAATCACCATAATTGCCTTGAATGTCATCACATCAAGCAATCACCATAATTGCCTTGAATGTCATCACATTAAGCACTCACCATAATTACCTTTTCAAGAACCTGTAAGCCAAATTATTGAAGAAATTAACCTCTGTTAAACAAACATCTTTTAGAGACCACTTTTCTCACATTCCACAAGTTTTAAGTTCACAAATATTTTGCTCCAAGTTGGTCTCTGCCTTTGTGGCAATCTGTCTTCTGAGAATCATTGTTCTTGTATAATTTAGTCGGTGTACATTTTTTGTACCCTATTCAAAAGTAAAATACATATTAGCAACTCTGCATTGTCCGTTTTACAAGCAAATACGTGTCTTATCTACATGGAACCAAATGGTAACTGTGAAGCAAAAATTGTACAATTGTTCTTTTTGAAGTTAAAAAGTTTTTGCAGAGGTTTATCAACAATAATGATGCATGTGTCTTTTATTCAAATCTAAATAAAAGAAATCACTTAATTGTTCCTTACTACTTTGTGTATTTATCATCATAATATCCATGCTTCTCTATGTCAAGTGTGATGAGATTAAATTAGATTAAGAAAGTAGAATCCAGGATCGCTCAGCTGTTCAAGTGTAAGAGGATTTGCTTTCCTGAATTTATTTGTAATCAGTTATAATTGTATTTTGTAAGTTAAGGGTAAAAGGTGAAATGTGGCCTATATGTTTGTATGTATGTATGTATGTATGTATGTATGTATGTATGTATGTATGTATGTATGTATGTATGTATGTACAGTATGTATGTATGGATGGAACTTCAGCACAATAGTGGCTATATGGTGCCAACTAAAGGTAATGTTTGAAAAATGTAAAATGGAAGAATTGCACAAAATTTCCAGGAATATAAACCCTTCCAAATAATATAAACATGAAGGACAACAATATAAAATATAAAATGTAAATGATGTTAAAATTCTGTAAAAGGTATAAAAAAGAAAAGATGAAAGTAAAACATGTAAAGTTCTTAAGACATTTTGTTAAAATTTGCTATATAGACCAGATTCCCTCAAAAAGTCCAAGATTTTCTCTGGTGGTACTTTATCATAAAGTTTCTTCACTGATTTCACATCAAAATACATATCTCTGACAGGGTGTAAGTCTACACACTCAACAAGAATGTATTCCATTGTCAGTGCACGTAATAATAAGTGTATAAGGTTACTGCAAAGAGGAAATCTTTAGTCATAACTACATTGAATTTGGCCTCTAATATCTGTTGACTTTTATGTGGAATGCATTGTTTCGCCTTTTTTTGCAGTTATTTTTGGTGATATAGGCTTGCAAATTAACTGTAACATAGAGTTGATGCTAGCAGCAGTGCTGGACTTCATAATGCATGCTATGTTTTGCATTTTTCTCCTAAAAAGGTGAGACAGTAAGAAAGGAACTGTTCCATGTTGTCTTTCTGGAATTCCTGAAAACTTCCTTGTATCCAACTTTTTAAACTTGTTTTATTCATAATCATACCCCCTGCAGGCTTGGTGATACAAAACAGGCCCAGATGTGCCCTCATGAACGTTGCAAGAGGTGACTAAACGAGGTAGGAGCCATGTTTGTTCAGTGGTTAGTGTTCCAGACTTGCGATCAAAAGAGTGCAGATTTGAATCATATGATCAGATCAACTCGGGTTGGCTTCAGTAGTGTGTCCTTGGGCATGGCACTTCAGTTACCTCAGCACTAAATAACCTACTTGTGTTGATGTGCCATAAAACACCCAACACCTTGATATTCCTACAGACTTTAACAGGCTTGAATTTTATATACATACCTAGATGCTTTTGCCATTTGTAAAGATCAGAGACTGCATACACCCATCATGGTCATAGAATGGTTGGGTTTTTTTGTTGCAAAACTGGCACCTTTTATCTCATCTAACATCTTGTGAAGAAAGATGTCATGTTTGTGTGAATTTTTAAGTTGGCATCAGAATAAAGGAGAAAAAAGTGCCTGGTAATATCTCAAATGTTCTCATCGTAAATAGGTCAAGCATATTAATTTGATATTGACAAAACGGTAGAGTAGTCCACACCTAGAATTCTGACAAATTCATGTTCACTTTTTCATCTCTTAGTTGTCACTTTTGAAATATGGAGTCTAGGAAATCCAATATCGATCATACCAGACCTTAACATTCACAGTGTTTAACATCAAAGGCCACTATCGCAATTTGCCATAATGCAGTGTTGATTAGCATTTAGACAGGTCTTTGTGACATTTCTGTAGTCACAGTATTTTGTATATATTTGTATCCACTCGCATAAGAAACTTAGTTCAAGTAAACATTTAAAAAACATTTTTGTTGAATTTGGAGTGTGTACTTTTGCTTCAGAAGGTATCATTTTGTATAAAAGTGCTGTATTGTTCCATTTTTTCAGCATAAAACTTATGGCATTCAGGTAAACAACTTCCAATTTTTTTTATTGATTCTTAAATTTTCTCTTTTGCTGTAACTGTCTTACTACCACAGATCAAAGGGTTTTTGATGGAGGAAGTTAGCAGGTAGACAAAAAAAATGTATTTGTGAAGAGCTGGGGAGAAATAATTGTGTTTTGAACTGTGAAGGGCATGAACTGATGTTGTTTGTATAGAAGTGTCTCCTGGTACACTGTATTGTAATTTTGTCTGAATCATAACTCACGTACATGAATGTGTGTTATTGCACAGAGCAAGATAAAGTCTAATAATCTTTTGGGAATCTCACACTCTCACTCTGCCAGTGTAATTTCTCACAGAAAATAAACTTTTTTTTACTGCTCCCATTCCGATTTTTCAGTTTACTTACACTGTCTTTGATTGACTGGTGGCACATAAAAGTCAAAACTTTAGTTGTTTTCAAAACAAGTTGCAGCTTTTGTAATACATATGTATTCAGCCTGTAGTTAAGAAATAAAGATAATGTTAATAGCAGCAATATGTTACCCATCACTATTATGCAGTTATTACTTTTTCGTGTCGAAAAATCTCGTCCGTTCGATGTGAATACATCCTCCCAAAGAGTGGAGAATTGCCAATAAGACACGGTGGACTCGTGCACTTCTCCGCGCCTGTGCGGAACAGTAATCTTTTTCAAAGACTCCATGTTAATGGTTGTGTCGTTCATAATGTGACCAGAGAAAAATGGCTTGTTGCGAGTTTAAACCACGCTTGGTTCTCCTTTCAGCTTTATTTCATCTAGTGTTACATTCATCTGTCTCATCTTCTGTTTTTATGCTGGTAGCCCCTGCCCGCTTCAGTAATTAGTTCTGGAAAGGTCTTCTTGGGTTACCATGTTGTATCCCTCCCTTAGGGGTTAGGGTATACCATCTCTTTTTTTCAAAATACAGTTGGTTCACGGGCAAGTTTTGTGTGTTAGTTACAATGCAACATAGGCAGGACCGCAATTAATAGGAATTCGTAATTCACTTAATTAAATAATAGATCAAACATAAATTTTGTGTTTTTTCTAATTCACCATTGTATTTTAATACCACGTGTGACGCGTCACATTGTTATTGTGTGGGTCTGAAGTGCTCCTAGAGAACAATGAAGTTTTGAACAACTGAACGTCTGATCCTTATTAAAAATGTATATAAGATTGTTTACCTTTGTGCATACACTGGGTTGCATATAGCATGCAGCATATGCAAACAAGTGAGGTGAACTGGTGTGTATATAGTATGTGGTATATACAAACAGGTGAGTTTCATGTGTGGAAATAATACAATATTATTATTATTACTATTGTTCTCCTTCAGTTAACTTCTTAATTCAGGGAACAATTGGTTACCTTGTGCAAATACACTGGTGTGTATATAGCACACAGTACATACGAACAGGTGAGTTTTATGTGTGAAAATAATACAATATTGTTATTATTATTGTTCTCTTTCAGATAACATTTATTTCAGAGAACAATGTCGGGACAGTCTATAGGAAAGTGTGGCCACAAGAAGGGCCCTTGAGACACTCACCCAGACTACCTCACATGTTCAAAGTGTACACGTAAGAATTGTTGTATCTTTTGCCCAAAATGGACTAATGAAATCTGGAATCTAGCTGATTCCAAACGTCAATCCCCCTCATCTTCTGAATTTTCAGGTTTTTCTCTTACAGAGCCTCAGGAAGGAACGCACTGTAAGAAGATTAGTTCTTCAGCTCAGAAGAACACTCCAGGGTCCCAAGAGCCTATGGGACCAGTCATTTGAGGAGTAGATTGCCTCCCCCTGAAAGGTAGAAGTCGAACACCCCTCATGTTCACAGTAGCGTGATGCTGCCTTCCACGAGGAAGGAAATGTACAGCTTGTCTCAGGGTAGCTTGTCACACCCTATCGAGAGGGAGAAGCTGCACCACACCCACCACTTCTGGGGTAGTGTGTTGCTCCCTCCCGAATGGGAGGAGCAGCACCACACCTTGATGAGTGATAAAGACGACCTAGGCTCTGACATGTCTATGTCGCCTGACTGGTCAGTGACCGGTGACCGACTGGTGACTGCTCATTGTCCAGTGATCATTCAATGTTGGGTGACCAGTCATTGACTGGTCTCCGGTCAATGTCAAGTGATCAGTCACCAGTCACTGCTCAGTTCGTCAAAGTGACCGGTCAATGTATGATGACCGGTCGCTTTGGCCATGTGACGGGTCAGATTATAAAGGTCAATGGCCAGCAGTCATCTCGTACTGGTTGTCGACCTTACACTGGTCATCACTCAGAGGCCTCAAGGTACGGGGATAGGGATTGGACCGAGATCACCCTCTCCCCACTCTAATATCATACCCTCTACAGGATTGGGAATCTGCCCAGAGGATCCAGACCAGGGAATGGGATCGGATCGGTATCCCCCCCTTTTCTATTATCCCAATGAATCTGTATGGGATGTGGGGCCCTCCACCTCAGGGTAATTTGTCCCTTATGCCGCCTTGGGCTACTGGACCCTGGACCTAGAGTAGAGGCGATGCCGCGGCTCATGTCCCCCAGTAAGGCTGGAGGCATAGCATCATCCACGAAAGACAAGCCGTCTCGTCTTTGTCCTGGAACTTCTAAAACACATAGAGCCTATGTCACTATGTCACTTCCTCCGAAGGACGTAGTGATGCCCAGCCACTCTCCTGCTCGGATTGTTACAAACAATGAGTTATCTATCCTCGTTGACTCCAATGAGTTCGAGGTAGAAATAGCTCATTTGATGCTTCCTATCAAGCCCACCAGCTCCTATCAGTTTGATGAAGAGGAGGAGATCTGGTCTTTTGATACCCTGCCACCCGCAGACTGGTGCCCGAACCCATCTGGCGCACAGCCCAAGAAAATCCTTATCATTTTGGAAAAGATCTCCAGGACCCAACCACAACCAGATCTCCTGCTCCTTCCACATTCCTCAGTGATCAAGGAAATATCACAGAAGTTCTCCACAGGCCAAGACTGTGCTAGATGGCATAGAGGGTGGTCTGTTCCTCCCTCTACTTTGAGACCTATGGTCTCTGCCTCTAGTTACCGGGTACATTCCCCGAAGTGGCCCATTAAACCTCCCCAGTTGGATGCAGATGCGTCTCAAGTGGATATTACAACTGGAGGCTGGGCACGCCTTCCTATTAAGACAATCGAAGCCAATGAGCAGAAAGTCCGGCTTCTGGTCACCATAGCTTCCTATGCAGACCTATTCTCGGCTGCTTTGTTTAGTATGCTGAAGGGGGCCACTCTGAATCCAGCTGCATTAAAATGTGTGCTAGAAGCTGTAGCCAAGACATCCCGGTATTCGCTTTCTGTCACAATGGCTTTATCAGTGGAACTTCTACACATCCGCCATGACGTTGTGCTGGACTCCTGGAAGGTCTTACTTAACCATAGTAAAGACCTTCTAAGGGATGCTCCGTTGGAAGCTGAGAGCCTCTTCAGAGGACTCATCCCCACTGTAGCTTCACAAGATTTGAAGGATCATCAATATAGATCCTTCACAATGCACCTGGCTTATCGCAATCGGCCAGGAAGCATACTAATGTAAATTGCCCCCATGTGCTACCTGCTAAATTCTTCAAACAGATGTGGCCCCAGTCCAATGCACAACTGCAAATGAGACCTCCTCCTCAGTCAGGTCCTCGGCATCGAAGTCGCCAACGAGCCTCTAGGAGGTAGTTCTCCAACCCACCTTTCTTTCACAAGGAAGGGGGGGGGGGGGCACGGCCCTAGGGACTCACACACTCTCCTGCCATGCATTCCTCTCCCTGTTGGTGCTCGTCTAGGCCTCTTTTCAGAGGCTTGGTCAAGTATCATGGACGATGGGTGGGTCCTTTCAATTGTAAGCAAGGGTTATCGACTTCAGTTTCGGGAAGAACCTCCTCTATCAAGGATCCCTATGTTCTTTCACCAGTCCAATCTGGTTAAATTAGGGGAAGAGGTACACATCCTTTTGCAGAAAGGGGCAGTCGAGAGGGTCCTGAACAATCAGTCTCCTACATTCTACTTCCAAATCTTCCTGGTCACCAAGAAAAGCGGGAAATTTCGTATCATTATTGATCTCTCCCCATTCTTCTTTTGGCGGAACATTTCAGAATGCCTATTTGCACATCCCGATTTTTCCTCCACATCAGAAATACCTCCAGTTTTGCTTGGACCAGGAAGTCGTTCAATTCCGGGTTCTGCCATTCAGAATCGCTTCCGTACCCAGAGTCATCACCTGAGTTATGGGAGTAGTAGCATCCTATCTCCAATTACTGGGAACCCAGATTCTCCAGTACTTCAACGGTTGGCTGATGAACAACATTTGGGTTCAGTCCCTCCATCAGGATCTGTTCTGTTGTTGGTCCATAGTCACTCGATTGGGTCTTTTACCCAACCTCGAGAAGTCAGAACTCATTCCATCTCAGGACTTCGTTTATGTGGGAATGCACTTACTCATGAACCAGAACTTAGTCCAGGTTCCACTGGATTGCATAGATTGAATCCTGGCACTTCTAGAGGCGCTACAAGTAAAAATGTCTGCTCGCCTTTACCTATCCCTATTGGGAACCTTGAACGCAGCTGCGGATCTGGTTCCCTTAGGACGTCTCCATATGCGCCATCTACAGTTTCATTTTCTCGCAAGGTGGAAACCACAGGGATTCTCTATTGGCTCTGATTCCTCTAGTACCAGAATTTCATCACCATTTGCACTGGTGCATGAATCGGGACAGATTCCTGACTGGGATCCCCATGCATGCATCCGAGCCCCACTCCCATCTGTTCGCTGACATGTCAGATTCTACTTGGGGTGCTCACTCAGAGCTGGAGGGCGTAATTCTCCAGGGTTATTGGACTCCGGGATGAGTTTTCCCTCCACATAACCAAAGCTGTATTTCTAGTGTTGCAAGGGTGCATCAACAGAGTAAAGGGTCGATGTGTCATGGTCTCCTCCAACAACATGTCTGTCATAGCATAGCTCTGATGTCAAGGAGGCACACATGCCTCTTATCTCTGCGTGGAGGGCTGGAACCTCCTCCGCTGGGCCACCTTAGAGAACATTACCCTCTGAGTTCACCACATTCCAGGGAAGAAGAACGTTTTAGCGGACAGTCTGTCCAGGTCAGGCAAAACAGTCCTCACACAATTGATTCTTCACTGCTCTCAGAATCCCTTTTCTCACTATCGGGAAGCCCCTTGTGGAATTATTTGTGACCAGGCTCAACAACAGACTTCCCTTTTATGTCTCTCCAGTCCTGGACCAGAGAGCTTGGGCATTGGACACATTCAGCTTCATTGAGATCGTCTGTTTGCGTACGCCTTCCCACCATTGAGACTGCTACCACAAGTTCTGCAAAAGTCAGAACATCCACTGCTCGTATCATTCTCATAGCCCCATTATGGCCCCAACAATCATGGTTCAACGATCTTCTAGACCTGTTGATACATGTAGATTGACCCAGGTCTCTGCCTCACAACAGGGATCTTCTGTCGCAACATGGGTTCCCTCCTACACAACAAGTCACACATTCTCCACCTTCATGCTTGGCTCATCTCGGGCGATCTATCCACCATAACAAGTTTTTGGGCCGGGTTGCCAGATTCATTCAGGCCAGGAGAGCTTCAACATCCAAGGTCTATGATGCCAGGTGGATAATTTTCTGTGATTGGTGTAGTAGGAAACACCATGATCCTAGCTGTCCTTCTGTAACTTCCATTGCTGATTTCCTTTTGTTCCATTTCGAGAGCCAAAGATGTTCAGTATCAACTATCAAGGGCTATAGAGCTGCTGTTTCCAACACACTTAAATTCTCTCAGGGCTCAACAATCAGTGTAGATTCACACCTTGCTGATCTCATTAAGTATTTTGAGCTGCAGAGACCTGTCTCCCGCTCTCTTACGCCCAGATGGAAACTGTCTTCTGTTTCATGGTCCTTAACCAAAACCCCATATGAACCTTTGAGTGAGGCTTCCTTTCAGGACCTCACACTCAAGACTGTTTTTTTACTCGCTTTGGCATCGGAGAGAAGTTGCAGCGAGATTCATGCATTGTCTGTTGACAATGGCTGTCTCCGGTTTAATGGCAATTACAATTCTGTTTCCCTCCTTTGTTAGCTTGGATTTTAGCCAAAAATCAGTTACCTTCAGTAGCTCCATCACCTATAGAGATTCCCAGTCTCAGTCAAATCTGTGCTGGAGATGATCAAGATAGGCTTTTATGCCCAGTTAGAGTACTGCGTTTCTATCTAAATGCTTCAAAAAGCAAAAGAAAGGGTAGGAAACATCTTTTCCTTCCCCTTAAGAGCTCCATTGATATTTTGGCCTCCTCTATCTCATGGTAAATTGTCACCACAATCAAAAGAGCTTATAAGTCGCTTACCGATATGGACCTCTCTTTTATGAAACTAAAAGCCGATGAGGTTTGAGCGATCACAGCCTCATGGGCCTATCTATATCACTCTTCCTTGGAGGACATTATGAAGGCAGCATTTTGGTGATCCCACACTACCTTCTCCTTCTACCTCTGCTCATTAGCACAACAAAGCGCAGGTATTTTCTCTCTGGGACCCATAGTTGCAGCACAACATGTGACCCAGAGGAACTCCAACAAATTGTAAAGTGGATCTCTCCCTCAAATGGTGAGTACTTTCCATATTTCTCTGTTTTTTATCAGTTTAACACATCAGTCTACCCACCTAACTGACAAATTCAGCTGCGTAATAGTGGTTGGTAACGTATTGCTGCTATTAAAATGTAGGTTTTTTTTTTTGGGGGGGGGGGTAAAACTAATTTTAATTATGCAATACTTACCCATCACTATTACTCAATGCCCTCCTCCCACTTCACTCTGATATCCTGGTGTAATGTCGTGAAAAAGATGACTGTTCCACGCAGGTGTGAATAGGTGCATGAGTGTGCTATCTTATTGGCAATTCTCTACTCTGAGGGAAGATATATTCACATCGAACGGACGAGATTTTTCGACATGAAAAAGTAATAGCTGTGTAATAGTGATGGGTAAGTATTGCATAATTAGAATTAGTTTTACACCCCGAAAAAACTACATTTTAGCCATTGTTGTCTTTGTTTTTGCATTCACTTTGGAATCTGCAACATTAGGTTATTATTGAAATGGTAAAATTTAAACCAAATTTGTTCTTTTGCACACTTTATCAAAGTACATGGGTAAACTCTGAAAAAGTCTCAGAAAATTTCACTTGTACTGCACTGTTATCGCAAGCCATGGGGGAAATCCACAATGCTATCTTTTTAACCGTGGTTTCCTGCGATAAGATTTCCTCTTTTCTCATTAATATACATACAGAAAATACCTCGTCACCAAGTCAATGAAATAAGCTCTTATACATCAACAGAAGTGACCTCTTATCAATTGATAAGTGACTGTGTTTAGAAGAGAAAGTCGGATTGACTCGCTCGCTCATGTTTGATCAACCTTCTGAGAAAATTTTACTCTGACTTGCAGTGATTGGTTAAGCAGGTTTATGCATATTCATGAGAAAAAAGGAAATCTCCTCACAGACAACCATGGGTGAAAAGAGTGCTTATCAGATTTGTGCTTGTGACTTGCTACAGTGTGTATGCACCAGCAGATGAATATGATAGATGCACCTTGTTTATGCATCTTTTTTTTCATCCCCACTAATGAAGGCTTAAAAAGTTTATGGCTAAGCCTCACAAAACCCACTGATCTCTTTCCAAAAGCTCCTGTATCTGACAGTGTTATCATATCAGTGAAATCATTGCTGTGAAATCTAAGTGATATTTTGCTTATATCATATGAATAGAAAACAAGAAACAATAAGATGAAACCTAACTTTTTTTAATGGGATATAATTGCATGAAAAGGGTCATGGGGGCAAATGCAGGATACTTGAAATGATGGTATTGAAGTGAGACTGTTCTTGTCTAATAATTTGGGTTATAAAATATTATATTTCAAAAATGCAGGTTTTCCAGTAAATTAAAACCTTCTAGTTGAAACCACCAATTGGACTATGAAAAGTGGTCTCATTTGTGGGAGGTGGCCTGTTGTTGGAAGACAGATTTGCTCTTTTACATAGAAAAAAGGACTAGACAAGCCTGGTTGCTGTTGGAGAGTGGTCTTTACTTTGATGTGGTTGCAATAGGAGGTTTTGATGTTTAATGTTCTCAAAGTTTTTCAAGTTTTAAATTCATCACTATATGAAAGTTTATAGTATCAGTGTTATACAGCTCCAAGCAGCTGCAATAGCCTTCAGACTGATATGCTTTGTTCATCAACAGTTCTTATCTTTGGCAGCCTCATCCTGAAAGAGGGTTTTCATAACATTGTTGTATTTACCATGGAACTATGTGTATCAGTGTAACTCTCAAAGATTTTTCCACAGAGGTTAGCATGCTGGACATGCAACCAGAAGGGTGCATGTTTGAAACCTATGATCGTATCAGCCTCGGTCAGCTACCGTGATGTGCTCTTGGGCAAGGCATATTACTCTAATGACCTTGGCATTAAATGACCTACTTGTTTGGTGTGCAATAAAACACCAAACCAAAACCAAAAATCACAGTTGGCTCGTAGCCCATTCTTAGTGCAAATTTGACTTTTGCTACATGTACAATGAAAAATTTTGAAAAAGAGTACTTGCAACATAATATTTTTTTTTTTTATAAAGTTTTTCAAAACTTTAAATTTGTCCTGCTTACTTTAATATATAAAAAAACTCTGGGTAGTAACATAGTTTCACTCTTCCAGGAAAATTGTTAGGCTTGCCCCAAGCTTTTGAACAAATTATTTTTCCAGCTCTAAGAATATGATGATCCACTTTATGCTGCAAAGTTTGTCAAGAATTTTTTTTACAAAATCCTTATACTTGTGTCCTTTACAGAATTGATATTTTTCTAATATGGACAGATGACACATTTTTTGTACATAAATTCCATTTCACTGTATGTTCTGGACACTTTACCTTTTAACAGAAATATAAATATTAACTATTGAAAAGGAGTCTTTGAGCATGTAGGTGCTTGCATCTTTCCTATAGATATCTGTTTGGACTTTAATTGAACGAGTTCATTTAAGGAATTATACTGAAGATTCACTTTATTGTTCCTAGTAAATGGTATAATTGTATAGGGTTTAATGGCACATCAGGTCAATACTGGCATTATGGTGCCAATTAAAAGGTAAGTTCTTAACATGTTAATATAAAGAATTGTCCCAAAATACTTTTAAGATAAACTCTTCCAAATATACATAAGAATATGTTGGTAATATACATAAAAATATATTGGTAATTTACATAAGAATATATTGGTAATATACATAAGAATATATTGGTAATATACATAAGAATATGTTGGTAATATACATAAGAATATATTGGTAATATACATAAGAATATGTTGGTAATAACATAAGAATATATTGGTAATATACATAAAAATATATTGGTAATATACATAAGAATATATTGGTAATATACATAAGAATATATTGGCAATAATATACATAATAATATATTGGTAATATACATAAGAATATGTTGGTAAAATAGATAAGAATATATTGGTACCAATACATAAAAATATATGTATTGGTACTATACATAAGAATATATTGGTAATATACATAAGAATATATTGGTAATATACATAAGAATATATTGGTAATTTACATAAGAATATATTGGTAATTTACATAAGAATATATTGGTAATATACATAAAAATATATTGGTAATATAGATAAGAATATATTGGTAATATACATAAAAATATATTGGTAATATACATAAGAATATATTGGTAATATACATAAAAATATATTGGTAATATAGATAAGAATATATTGGTAATATAGATAAGAATATATTGGTAATATACATAAGAATATATTGGTAATTTACATAAGAATATATTGGTAATATGCATAAGAATATATTGGTAGTAGAAGTTAAAAGATATAAGATAAAGGTGGTAAAACTCTGTAAAAGGATATGAAATAATAGATAAAGGTAAAATTATCAAATCCTTACAATAAAGGGTCAGAATTTGTTATATAGACAATAGCTCTGAGAGATCTTGTGTAGGGCTGCTTTATAAAAGGGGCACCTGTCTATAGTGTATGAAATAGCTTTATTCCTATACTGTTCATTAATTATGGACATGTTTTATTGTAGTTATTTAATGCAACAACTGTATGCAATGGGATTTATACTGAAGAGAATGTGACATGTAAACATGCCTTTTAAGCAATGCAGCAAGCAAATCTAAATTTGGTGTACCTAGTATGGTGCTTGAAATTATCACTTGGGTGACAGGAAACCAACAATTCTCAGAGGCGACTATTAACCCAAAGTCCACAAGGGTCTGAAAGGTTAATTTTAAACACTGGATAAGAATGATTTATTTTCCGTTGGATCAAAAATCTTGGCAACTCCGTTGAAAACTGCATGTATGTTTTGATATTGGTGTAAATAGCCCGGTAGGCTTCCATTTTAAGGAGCAGTAGAGCTGTGTTGGCTTTAAGCTCTCTAGATTGATGGACAGCCCTAAAGATAAACTTGTCAGAACAAAGTTGCCTTATCACTGCCAAGATGTCCAAGTTTTAAAGGAAAACTGGTTTTATACTTAGTGCTGAGTCTCTTGAAAAAGTTGTTGATATTTTAGATTAAGATTGATTGAATGACTAAACTTTACATAAGTTCAGATTTAGTCAATGGTAAATTTTGAGCTGAAACAAATAACCGAACTTTTTGAATCTGAATAATTTTTTGTGCAGATATTTGAATAAACAATTGGTATTTGAATATTCATTTGTTTACCTAGTGAGTTTGCAGTATTTTGTTTAATAAAACAAACAAGGTGAAATGTAAATGATACAATGTTAAAGTAGATGTAGTCTACAAGGGAACAACTTCAGACCTGCTAAATCAATGTTTTGAAATGTGGCTTGGTGGGGATGGTGGTAGTGGTGGTATTATGAAATGATACTAAAGTTGACAAAGAAAAAAGGATGGATTTTACAGCTTTAATTAACATAGATGAATATTCTAATTATATCTGAATGCATTCAACAATGAATATTCTAATTATATCTGAATGCATTCAACAATGAATATTCTAATTATATCTGAATGCATTCAACAATGAATATTCTAATTATATCTGAATGCATTCAACAAATATTTGAAGAGGTGAATTTGGTACTCATTTAAGCTCTAGGTAAAAGTTGTTTTCAGTTTAACATACACTTCTTGAGAATTTTAAGCTCACCAGGCTAAAACACATTATGAGCTTATAATATCACCCTGTGTCTGGTGTACAAAATTAAAACTGATGTTCTGTGGTATGTGTATCAAGGTGCAAGTCGTCAATTCATTCACAACTGGTTGTGATATTTTGAAAAAGGAATGTGCCACCAAACATGAATTCAGACGGTGTAAGTAATAGTTACATCTGTTAATTTTGCTCATTTATATTTTACTTTTGCCATCGATCCTGATGATGATTCTTTAAAAAAAAAATGTGTGTGCATATTTCCACAATTTACCTTCATATTTGTTTTGATTTTGTTTTCACATACATGTAATTATGTGCATTATATTTTCGCCGAGATCTAGATTCTAAATTACCTTAAAGGGATGTTATGATATCCCGACTGAAAATTTCAGAAGTTTTCTCAACAGTGTCTAGGGATCTTCCCTAAATTACAATTACAGACTGTTTTTGAGGGAGAGGTTGTCGAAACATTTGTTACATTTGGAATTGCTACTATTACAGGAATAATTGCAAAATGGGGGCAGGATTTTGTGTATGTTTGTGTGTGTGTGTGTGGTGCTTTTCACACTTTTCGGACAATCTTCAAGAATTTTACATTCAAACAATTAGGTCCATCCCGATTGAATATTTCCAAGGTTACCGTTTATTCTCATACATAAATTGATTTTACGCAAATGTATACATGTATAAGACTTTCTTGCCCTATAAGAGGTCAACTATTTTCAATAAATCGTATACACATCAGAGCATACTCTCGATTTTCTGGGTGCAGATTATCCGTGTGTCAGTGTGGGCAAAAAAAGGAAGAAAATATTATAAAGAAAACTAGTCTTGAACAGTAGTCTATAGAAACTTAAGAAAACTGTATTGAAATATGTACATAACAAGGTTTTGAGGCACACGACAGGATGTATCAATCACACCCCTGTGACCAAATGACACTGAAATATACATGGTTCTTGTCTAGCCAAGTCAGGCAGCTTAACATTCTACTGTTCAGCCGACACAAGAAATTTACAAGTACTGAGTCTGTAATAAACTGGATGCAGTGTATCATTTAATATGATAAAATGTCAGTCAGTTTATACAACTGTTTAAAGACAATTAAAAGGTAAGGCGGTCAGAGATAAACAGACACCTTTCAGAGATTTATTGAATTTACTCGCAATAGCTAGGGTGATGTGTTGTGTCAAATCCTTTCAGCACTGCTGAGGGAGAGCCCATTAGGCTAATTTGCATAGGTAAAGTACTCTAAGTGGAACAACCCAATTTGTCTGAAGTTAAGTACATCAAAGAGAGAATCTAATGAGAATCAGCACGTACGAATGTGAAGGAGACTTCAACTTTTTTGAAACTGCATTCACGACGCATACTCATGTGACATTCGATTTTTTGTTTTTATGAAACATCATTTTAATAGTGCAAAACATTATAAATAAGCATACAAAACAGTACTATAATGATTTATTCTGTAATATTGTGGTATTGTATTGTTTGCTGTCAATAAAGTAATAAATACTCCATCGTTTTCAATTTTCATTGCCTACTACATTAATAGACATGGACAAATACTTACTCCTTGCTTGGCGACACTTTTTGAAAATTGGCGAAAAAATATTGAGATTGGCGATTTTTTGGCAACAACTTTTTTTAAAGCCAGCACCATCCTAGGTATATGTATCTGGCATGTATTATTGTCCATAAAGATTTGCTATTTTGAACTTCGCAAAAACCACTGGACAAATTTCAGTCCAATTTGGCAAAGAGAGCATCATGGCATGAAGGGCTTTCAAGTGTTTGTATATAATGCTGATCTGCCATCAAATATATTGTGTACCTTCACAAAAGTTTGTGGATGACTTGCATGTTGGGTAAGAAAGAAGTCTATTCATTTTGGCATCAAAAGGTCAAAGGTCAAATTCAATTTGACTGAAAGAATCATGGTTTTTGCCTAATAACTTTAGGTGTAGACCATATGCCTTGTCAAACCTTTGTGGAGGGCTTGCTCTTAAGGTATTGATTTGGGGGTCAAAAGGTCAAAGGGAAAGATCAGTGGCTTCAAGAAAAATGGGTTTTGCAGAATCACTTTTCAGTGTTGTACCTATGGTCCAATGAGTTAAGGACAATGTGTGTCTCCTGTCCCCCAGATCTGGGGAACATGCACAATTTTAAAGGAACAAATAAAGGAGCAAACAGGGGTCAAGACTTGGGAGACAAGGGGACAAAAATTGAGGGAAACCCCCAGTCCCATGCTTAAGGTGCAACACTCACTTTGTTCTAGAGTACATGTAAATTCCTTGACTAAACTTTATGGATGGCTTGCATTTAGGGTAATAAAGAAAATTATAGATTCTGGGGTCAAAGGTCATAGTCATGGTAAGTCTTTAATTAAAAAAAAATAAAAAAATTAAAAAAAAGATTTATGCACAATAAGTTTAATTCAAGACTGCATAATTTAACCAAAGATACCTTGACCAAAGGTCGAGGTCATTCAGATGCATTGATCAGTATTTTCCAGGTCAACTATACCCCACTAGTACCAACATAGAAAACTGTTAAACATGGGACATGCATATAATGTGCTGTTCATGGTACTCTTATTGTATCAATATCAAGTTCCTGAAGAATGAAAGTACAAGAATTTGTAAACTAATTCCGATAATCTTCCCCTGATCTGATTCTATTAAGACATAAAAAAAACAATGCTCAGAACTTATACTTGGTCTGTAGACTGGCCCTTGAATTTCCAAAGTAGTTGCCAGATTTGGATCCCTAAAAACATTGACATGTTCCATCATTAGTAATTAGTTTACCATAAAAATTGCTGTACTGGGATATTTTCTATTCCAGATCTTGCTTTTGTTTAAGTTTAGTCTTAACCTATAATCTGCCAGTGTTGTATTAGCTCTACTTGTCATGGACCAAGCTTATGGTATGGCCTGTTGTCTGTCATCTGTTGTTTAGCCATCCATTAGTACAAGTTTGGTGTTGCTACTCCTCCCAAACTATATGGAGTATTGCCATGAAATTTTACACTCGTATTCATCCTATGATCTAGTTGGTCCTAAATGAAAACGAAAATGGTGCCACTCAGACATACAGTATGGTTGCCACAGTGGCAATCTTGAAAATCTTGTTATTGCTACTCCTCCTGAACAGATGGTCATATCAACATGGTGTTTTCAATGAAAGACTTGCTGTGATGTCTAGTTGGTCTGAATTGAAAATGATGCTGATTTGACATGCAGTATGGCCACCACAGCACTCTTGAAAATCTTGTCATCGCTACACCTTCTTAACAGAAAGTCATATCAGCAAAGAGTTTTTCACCAGAAGACTTCTTGTAATGTGTAGTTGGTCCTAAATGAAAATGATGTTGATCTGACATCCAATACGGTCACTATGGCGGCTATCTTTAAAAACTTGTTATCACTAATCCTCCTTAATGCATGATCATATTGACATCAGGTTTTCACCAAAAGACTTATTATGATATCTAGTTGACCTTAAATGAAAATGTGCTGATCTTACATCCAATATGGCTGCAACGATGGCCAGTTTGAAAATTGTGTAATTACTCCTTCTTCTGAATAGATGGTCATGTTAACATGGGGTTTTCACTGAAAGACTTTTTATGATGTAGTGTTGGTCCTAAACGAAAATGGTACTGATTGTATATCCAAGATAGCTGCCACTGTGGCCAGCTTGAAAATCTTGTTATTGCTGAAGAATATCAGAGATGGTTTCAACATTAAGTGGTTTAAAAGAAGAGATGGTCTTATCTAAATCGTATATTTAGGAAAGAATTGCATAAGGGAAACGTGAATTGGGAGAAATGATAACGAACTTAGCCAATCAGATACACGATTATCTCATTAATATACACAACTCTTGTTTATAATCAGTCATCCAAAATCTTGATACTCTAAGACTATTTAACAAGTTTGATCAGAATCTGATCAGAAATATCGTTCCTAGATTGTTGACAAGCTCTGCCAGTCAGATGCAAGGTCACATCATTAATATGCATACATTTCACTCATAATCATACTCAACCAAGATCTTGATGACATAGGCTTATTTACCAAGTTTTATTAAAGTGCTATCAAGATACAGTCGCTAGAGTGGTAGAAAAACACCTCCGCCAATCAGATGCAAGATTACATTATAAATATGCATAGGTCTCATAATAAAAAACCCAGCATCTTGACGATATTAGCCCATTAACCAAGTTTGATTAAAATTGGGTCAGAAATACAGCCTCAAAAGTTGTAAGAAGCTCAGTCAATATGAAGTTCGGGACATAGTTTACATAGGTTGTGTTCTAACAATACTACTTAAACCTGCTTAGTGAAATAGTCAGCTGTTAAGTTATGTGAGCCAGATGAACAATATCAGGTCCATTTGGGCCTCTTGTTAGAATTTCTTGTATACTTGGTATGTTAATTAAATTCTTGAACCTTTTACAAAATATTAATGCAATCCATATACATATTTGTTGAATAGATGTCAATCCTTCAGTAACCAGCAGTAAACTAGTGAACAGTGCCTCATTTGTACTACTCAAGTTGCATGTAATGGAAGAAAACTGAATATTCCATTGTCAATTGAAATTTCCTATATTGAAAACTGATTTACTTACTGTATTATTGAATTATTTGAATGTAGTGCCAAACAAATTGATTGCTATTTCAAAAAATCTTTGATAGACAGTCATTTAATAGTTCAAGATTTCATTTTTATTTGACCTAGATGTTCAGTCATATCCTAGATCCAGCTCAAGGTTAAATCAAGAGTCAAAATTTAATCCCTCCTGTAGAAAAATTATTCCTTTAAGTATTGAATAAATTGAGTTGTAAATATTTTCTTATGGTCATGCTAAAAGCTCAATTTAGTATGGTGGTATTGTTAAATACAGTACTGTATTTATTTTTCCCCCTTATTTTCTAGCACACCTGGCCATAAGGCTAAGTGAGCTTATGGTATTGCCCTGTGTGCATCCTGTGGCATCTATCAATCAAGTCTGGAGTCCATATTTCTGATTAGATTTTGATCAAACATGGAACATGGGCTTGTATCAGCAAAATCTCGCATCTGATTGTCATAGCTTGTTACCACTCTAGAAGCCATAATTTGAATGAGACTTGGAATATAGGCTTATATCTTCAAGATCTTAGATGAGTTCAATAATGAGTAAGATCCATGCATATTAATGAGGTGATCTTGCATGTGATTGGCTGAGCTTGTTACCACTCTAAAGACTGTATATCTGAGCCAGTTTTGATAAAGTTTGGTAAATAGGTTTATAGCATCAAGATAACAAGCTCAGCCAATCAGACACAAGGTCACATCATTAATATCCATGAATTTGGTTTATTAGGGGACAGAGTTATGCATATTAATGAGATAATCTTGCATATGATTGACAGAGATTCTAATCACGTGCGAAACTATTTCTGATATGATTTTAATCAAACTAGGTAAATAGGCTAATATCGTTAAGATGTTGGCTGATTTGTATTATGAGTGAGATTATGCATATTGATGAGGTAGGCGATCTTGCATCTGACTGTATTTTTCATACAGTTTTGTTCAAACTTGGTAAATAGGCCTATGTCATCAGTATCTGGTTGAGTATAATGATGAGTGAAATTCATGGATATTAATGATGAAACCTTGTGTCTGATTGGCTGAGCTTGTTAACATTCTGGCAACTACATTTCTGATAAGATTTTAATCAGACTTGTCAAATAGTATTTTATTATCAAGATATTGGATGAGTTTAATTATTAATGAGGTAGTCTTTTATCATTGATTGGCTAAGGATTTTATCAATATGGAGACTGAATTTCAATGGGGTTGGCTCCATCTTGGTAAATAAGCTTATATTATCATTGTAATAGACAGGTTCTGTAAAAAGTGAAATCTGCAGATATTAATGACATACATTTCATCTGATTGGCCGAGCTTTGTTACCTTTCTACATCTAGAGTATATTTCTCATTTCTATCAAACTTGGTAAATGGGTTTATATCATCAAGTTCTTGGATGAGTTCTATTATGAGAAAGAGACTATGCAAATTAATTATGCCTTTATCTTCTGAAAGAATTTTTTTCTAAGGTTATAGTAAAATAGGTCAAATTAACATGATATAAAGCTTTTCAGGTACATGTAAGCCAGCATGGTGAAATTTAAAAATGTTAAGTTATGTAAGCCAGGTGAGCTATTTCAGGCCAAATTGGGCCTCTTGTTTGTCACTTGTGTTCACCATCAGTAAAGTCTGTTGTCATAACTGTTCTGTAAAAAACATACTGGCAAACCTAAATTTTAGGTGTGACCCCCCCCCCTTATGCCAGTTCCCAACTGATATAGCAAATTTGTAAAGAAATTGAGGAAACACAGCACTATTTCATAGAGAGTGAATTTGAATTCTGGGGATCTTGATGGATACAATTATGTTTCCTGCCATAATTGTGCTAATTATTGCTGGCTTCAATACTGCACGAAAAAAGATTTTGAAAAAGTACCAGGTGGATGCTTATCTATAATCTTCTACAATCAATATAATTGAATTGGGCACAAAATGGCATTGTTTTTTGTGCATCATTCATTCCCAGGAGATGTTCAGTACAAGGTAACTCCATTTGCAGGGATCAATAATGGGCCATATTTCTTGAAAAATTAGTGCATGAGACCCACAAATTAAGTTTTGCTTCTGTTTTGTATGCTCGTCTTCAGTTGAGTGTGTTGTATTATGGTGTTGTCCATCCATCCATGATTTGAGTGTTCATGTGTCAGTCCATCCAATAAAATTTGCTTGTCTGGCTTATAACTTTGTAATGGTTGGAGAGATTTTCATGAAACTTTGTCCAAGTATATAGTGTGACAGATAGTGTTCCATGTACCATAGCTAGGCCCCATGTCTCAAAGCCAAGGTCACAGCAAGGGAAAGTTTAATTATGTGACTTGTATCCTTGTCTGGAGTATAATTTTTTAACCGAATATATTATAATGAAACTTTAGACAGTTACGTGTATATATCATATATAGATGGTATGGTGCATACCACAGCAACACCCTCTTGCCTCAAAGTCAAGGTCATGGAAAGGAACATGTTATTCTCCAACTTGTACCCATACCCACAGTATAACTTTTGAACCACTTAAAATATTTTAATAAAACTTTAGTGAGTTTATATATCATGTAGTCTGTGTGTTGCATACCATAGTCAGACTCCTCAAGGTGAAGGTCACAGCAATGGAAATTGTAATTATGTGAGTTGCACCCTTGTCTAGAATATAACATTCGAATCACTGAAGATATTGTAATGAAACTTAAGTCAGTTATATCATTTATCGAAAATTTATCACATACCATAGCCACACCTCTTGTCTCACGGTGAAGGTCACAGTAAGTGAAATGTAACTCTGACTGTATCCTTTGCTGGAGTATAACCATTGATCCAGTGAAGATATTTTAATGAAATTTTAACCAGTTATATATCAGGACTAGACAGTGTGTCACATACTATAGCCACACACCCTGACTAAAGATCAAGGTCACAGCAAGGAAAAATATAAAATCAGCAACCTCTTTCTTTTATGGGTATAACTTGAAATGAAGGAAGATATTTTAATGAAACTTTAGCTTTTTATATATCTTGACTTGACAGTGTATCACATATTCACAGTCATACTCTTTACCTCAAGGTCAAGGTCACAACAAAGGATGATGTAAGTCAGTGCCGTGTTTTCTTATCCAGGATGCTAATTTTTAACCTTTTTGTTGATGACACTTTACCTAAGTCCAATTTAATATACATTAGTCAAGTCACTAGCTCAGAGGTTACAGTTATTAGTGGGGGAAAGGGTCACAAGACAGATCTGTCATGTGCCATTTGTGGTACTCTTGTTTTTGAAATGGGTAGCATGTGGCATATTAACAAACATAACTCTGAAAATAGGAAGTGTGAGCATAAGGCTGCAACATTTACACATGTAAACAGCTTAGTTTAGTTTACTGCCTGTAAACATTTACAAAATTAGTAAATGTAAATGAAATGAACATGCATGTAGTTGTCATTAATGCATGAACTATCTGTCCCAATAAAAGTACATTTTTCCACATCTCTGCTAGGAAAAAACAGAAGTTGATGAGAATTGGTTATAGTGCACATTACACAACAAATCAGGTTGATTTACTGATAATGATGATAAAAACTTCTTTAAATTACATTATTTACCTTTGAGCAACATGTTTTGTTAACATAACCTTTGATTAGTAATATTTTATTTTAAAGAAACAGTGCTTCAGGTTCGTAAGCCACTGCAGAGTTTCTTCATCGTTGTAGGTCCTACAAAAGCATCCTATGTGCATGTCCAGGCAGTACATCCGGTTCCATTATCGATTTTTGGATTATGTACACACATACATATATATATATATATATATATATATATATATATATATATATATATATATATATATATATATATATATATATATATATATATATATATATATATATATAACAGTAGGAAACAATATCACAACAATGCTAGGGATGTTTTATTGAAACTGTCAGATTAATTTAACAAAAGTTGAGCAAGTTACGGCATGCACATTATAGATATATGTCAGTTGTTCAGAAAGTTTAAGGGGGAGATAGTGGGAAAGGTTTGGTTTGTAAATCTTTCTATTAAACAGTATCGTTTCGGTTATTTTTAACTGTACATCCTTTTGATTAAACAGCATTGTTTCGGTTATTGTAAACCATGTACATGTACACGTTTAGAAATTTTGGTAAACGTTGCAGCCTTACGTGAGAGAGAATAATTAGGTCAAAATGCAAGTATTAAAGATATGGGCTAGGAGCATAGAAACTTAATTGAAGACGAACGAGAGAAAGAGAGAGAGAGAGAGAGAGAGTCAATAGGTTGAGTAAATACTTATCAAATACTCTGTTAATCTTATTTAAAATAAACTTCACAGTGGACAGATAGATAAGTTGGGCCAAAGTAAAATGTATGTTTATTGTTTTTGAGAACCCTGTACTTGAGAGAGAGAGAGAGTATGTCAATAGGTTGAGTAAATACTTATCAAATACTCTGTTAATCTTATTTAAAATATTCTTCACAGTGGACAGATAGATAAGTTGAGCCAAAGTAAAATGTATGTTTATTGTTTTTGAGAACCCTGTACTTGCTGGGATTTAGTTAAAAGTCAGGATGGGTTAATGCTTGAGCTGAGTTTTATTTTTGGTGGTCTGATATAACTGTTATGAAATGTTGATGGAAGACAATACAATACTGCAAGTCCTGTGAAAAATCCAAAAATAAACAATGTTTGCATCATGATATGTCACCCCACCCTTTTCATGGGAAATAGATAGAAAACCCTCCATATCACAAACTATGTTAGCTTTTTATCTCTTATGGTTCTTATTCATCTTGAAGTCTGTTTTTTTCAATAGAACATCCATGTTCTTTTTCAACTGTATTCATTAACTTTTATCAATTTTTTTTTTTTTGATTAGATGTGTATGATATTTTAGTTCCTCTTATTTCCATCATTAAAACTTCATATAAGATTGGTTGTCAATGATGAATTTATCTCTAATCTAGGGATGTTGCAAAGATTTTCAATGGAATATACAGGCAAAGCATATTGTTTTATAATATCTTACATTTTTTCTTTGACAGAGTGGACATATTCTTGATTTCCGAAAGAAGTTTGAATAGAGGAGTGTTTAAAACTAATGCGTTATTTTGTAATTTAAAAGTAGCAACCAAGTTTCCAAACTCACAAACTTAAGTAAATAAAATTGAGTGTTCTTGTGATAAATTACTTTCATGAAATACTAAATGAAACTAAATCATAGCATGAACATCTTTAAAAATTTAGAGAAGTAGAAGATATAAATTTAAATATTGTTTTAGTCCCCGCTTGGAATTACCTAACCTTAATTTTGATGAATAGAATTTAATTTCACAACAAATGATGAATTACTCAACAGTCTTAAAAAAATAAAAAATTATCAAAGTCCAGGTTTAGATGGTTTCACTATAGAATTTTTTAAAAAATTCTTGGAAGGATTTGAATATTTTTATTATTAAATGTGAATTAACTACTACTCTAATAGAAGGAATAATAATCTGTATTCCAAAAGTAATAAAGAGGGATTATTGATAACAATTTGGAGACCTATATCTCTGTTAAATACCACATACACTTGTATCAGCAACTATTGCAAATAGAATTAAAGAGTTTTTGTCAAAACTGATACATTCAGATGAAACTGGTTTAATCTCAGGCTGTTATATTGGGAAAAATATTAGAATTATTCATAATATAATGCATCATGCACGGGATAAGGACATCTTGTTTTCTTCTCTTGATTGATTTTGAAAAAGCCTTTGATTCGGTATCATGGAGTTTTATTGATAAAGTTCTTACTTTTTAAAAATTTGTTGAATAGTGAAAAAATGGAATGCAATATTTAATAAAAGTATTCGTGTGTTATTGTGAATAATCAAGTCTGACAATGGTTTCCAATAGAATGTGGCTGCAGACAAGGTGATCTCCTGTCTCCATATATTTTTTATTGTAAGTGCCCATTTTCTAGCACATATGATTAGATTAAATCCTAATATAGAAGCTTTAAATGCTGAAAATACATAGTTTGTTTTGTCCCAGTACACAGATAATACTTCAGTTATTTTAGACACAGCAAAAAGGTTTTTAAAAGCTACCTTAGATACTTTAAAGTTGTACTCTGATATCTCTGGTCTTTGTATTAACATTGAAAAAACTAGAGTCATATGGTTTGGAGGAGAAAAAAAAAATAGTAAAGAAAAACTTTATTAGGATTATTCATTAAACTGTGAAAATGACATTTTCACACTACTTGGCATTAAATTCATGACAAATTTAAATGAAATGATAGAATTTAATTGCTAAGAAAAAAAATGATGAAATAAAATATATGCTGTCACAATGGTCCAAGAGAATTTTGACACCTTGTGGGAAAAATTACTGTTACAAAGATCCTTGCTATGGTCAAGATGAAAATCCTGATTCTTTGCTTACCCAATTCATCAGAAAATACTATAAGTAGACTAAATCAGATGTTTGTAATTGGGATATTGAATGAGAAGATAAAAAGGCAAATATGTAGCCAAGAATATTGTAAAAAAGATTTGAAAATGATTAATATTAAATTATTTTTGATTGCATTAAAAGCAACCAGGATTGGTAGACTTATTTTGGATACAGATAAGTGGAAAAAATTATTAATCCAGACATATCTACAGATATTTGACATTTTTGATTTTGTAACAGAATTTATAAAATGTTTTGTTAGAGGTTTGAAGAACAGCTTTTGGAGAAATGTTTTATATAGTTGGGTATAAATACTAGAAATAAATAAAACTGAATCATGGCAAACTTTTATTGCCAAGCCAGTGTGGTTACGTGTTAATATAGAAGTTTGAGATTTTGTAAGCAATAATCAGTTTACTAGTTGTTAGACATTTGAGTTAATTTTTTACAGTTTAAACTTATTATAAAAGTCATAAAAGAATATTTAAAAGTTTTGAAATTAGAAACATTAGATACCGTTTAAGAGAGACCCACTGTACAAGTTCAAAAGAACTACTTACACATCAGAAAAAGGGTGTATATACATGTGACAGAAAAGAGAGGTCAGCTTGGAACAGATCTGGAGATTTGCAAAATTTAGTCATTAGTTCGACCTCAAAAGAGAGGATTTTCATCTACTCGATTTTTAGCATGTAAATGCACAAAAATTACAACTACATGTACCTATAACTCTATTATTAATATATTTGCCTTGAAATTAAATCCAAGGGAGAAATTATTCTTTCCCTCATTTCCAAACAGAATCATGTAATAAGCACCTTGGAGTACTGTATATATTCATTTATAAGATAAGTCCAACTGCAAACTGTATAGACCCAGATCTGCCATTGCATAGTGTGCAGGCAGATCTGGGTCTATGCAGTTTGTTAGGAGTAATCAGTGGAACAAACAACATAGACCCTGATCTGCTAGTGCATTATGTGACAGTAGATCAGGGTATATGTTGTTTGCAGTTGGACTCGACTTATAAGCAAGATTGACAATTATAGCTATTGAACAGCTCAGTTATTTTAAATGACAGTAACTGAATCAGACTATTTAGGATAGAAAGCATTTGCATAGAAGTACTTGTTTGAGTAGTATTATGGCTGTACATTAATAATATACTTGGAAGTTTTAGTTCACAAACCATTGTGTTTGAAATTCATTGTAGCACAAAGGTAAAATTGGTGTCTTTGTAATGCTTTGTACTAAAAAGGTCATATCTTCTGATTTTGTCATGTGTAACAAATTTATATTTTCTTTTGTCCATAGGTCATGGACGAAACAAATACTCAGATCACATGGCCATCCAAATTAAAAATTGGTGCCAAATCAAAGAAAGGTAAGTTAAAAGAAGCAGTATTAGACTGTTCCTATGTAAACATTTCTTGCCCATTTATCAATCTTTAATCAATATCGGGTTTTCCCCAATAACAGTTGGTTATTTATTGAAAGTGATAGGAAATGAATAGAATTCTACCTCTCCACCATGCCAGTCTCACCAAAACATTATTAAGGCATGGTAAGAAATTCAATTTCAAAAGCCCAGTTTGGCATGTCACCCGGTAAGGGGCAATACATTCCACACTATTTGAACAAATGGTTGTCCATTAAAAGTAACTTGTGCCAGCTAGCACTGTAGGGTACTTTTGTTAGCCAGCTACTCAATCTTGAGAAATCCTCACACATGTATGGTCACATTGCATGATCACTACAGAAATATTCAGGTTTTTCTGGATTAGGTTAAATTCCACAGGATAAGAGTAAGTTAAAATTGAGCTGGAATGATTTCATTTTTCTTTTTAGAGAATTTGTAACAGAAAAATACTAGTTTTTATTACATATTTCATAATGAGATTATGAAATGTATCAGTGAGAGAAAATTGATATTGACACAGTGGTGATACCACTTTTATCACCATAGTAGCGATATCACTTTTGGAACTACTTTCTTTTCCCATTTAGGAAATATACATGTATCTGCCCTTATGTGCATTATTCAAACTTGCATTTCCATATTTAGGCATATTTCATTTTTTTTCTTCTTCTTATTCTGCTCCTTCTCACTCACTACCTTCCTCTCTCCATCAGGATGTACAGATCTTAAAATATGTCAAGACTGTCAACCCACTAGTGTACATTTATGTAATCAGTATGGATTAGGTTGCACTGATTAACTTTTTAAAAAAGTTTTCCAGATGAATTGTGCAAATTGTCAGTGACTGAACTTCCATGACCTGTTTCTATTCAATATTCAATGTTACCAATACAGTATCGTATAGCTGTTAAACTCTACAACAAACAGGACAAGTTTTTTAACGAAAAAATCTTGATTAAATATAGTAAAAAAATTGTCTAAGTATCAATTTTAACTTGCATCACAATCATGTTTGAAAATTTGAATGCAGAAATAAACAAAATAAAGAACCAAAATCCTTTATATGTAAATGCATGATCATTAATATATTTTTTTTTTCCTTCAAATGTGTTACACTCTGAAGTCTGTCGGACAATTTGCTCTGGGATGATTCTACAGTACCCCCACCCCAACAGTGTTCACTGTATCAGTCCACACAAGAAATGTGTTAACAAAATAAAAATTCTTCTTACTATCGTATGAAAACAGTCATTATTTTGAGAAAATACACAATATGAAGTATTATATGTATGAGCTAAAGTAAAAAGTCCCTGTTCTAAAATCATTCTAAAATTTTGGAATTTCTTTGTATCGATGTAGTAATGCAGCTGTTAATCGTGCTGGCACAGAATGGAGAAAAGAAATCCATGCAGATGGGCCATTTTTGCTTTAAAAAATATATAATTGAAACAAAGTCTTTTTTTTTTTTTTAGCTCTACTGGTCATAGACCAGAAGAGCTTATGGGATGGTCTTTCGTCCATCGACTGTCAGCCATGTATCTGTTAGCACAAGTTTGTTATCGATACTCCTCCTAAATTACTTGGAGAATTGCCATGAAACTTTACACACACATTCATCCCATGGTCTAGTTTTGTCCTAAATGAAAAAATGGTGATGCTTAGACATCCAATATGGCCACCACAGTGGCCATATTGAAAATCTTGTTATCGCTACTTCTCCTGAATGGATGGTCATATCAACATGGGGTTTTCACTAAATGACATCTTATGGTGTCGATCTGGCATCCAATCTGGCCACCACAGTGGCCATGTTGAAAATCTTCTTTTCCCTACTCCTACATGGATGATCTTGTCAACATGGGGTTTTCACTACAAGACTTCTTATGATGTATAGTTGGTCCTGTCTAAAAATGGTGCCAATCTGATGTCCAATATGGCCACCACACAGTGGCCATCTTGAAAATCTTGTTATTGCTGCTTCTCCTGAAAGGATGGTTGTATCAACATGAGGTTTTCACTAAAAGACGTCTTATGATGTCTAGCTGGTCTTATATGAAAATGGTGCCGGTCTGACATCAAACATGGCCACCTCAGCAGCCATCTTGAAAATATTGTTATCACTACTTCTCAACAGAAAGTCATATTGATGTGGTTTTCACCAAAAGACTTCTTATAATGTCTAGTTGGTCCTAAATGAAAATGGTGATGATCTGATGTCTGATATGGCTGCCACAGTGGCCATCTTGAAAATCTTGTTATTACTACTTCTTCTGAATGAATAGTCATATCAGTATGGGGTTTTCACTGAAAGACTTCTTATGATGTTTTGTTGATCCTAAATTAAAATGGTGCTGATCTGATGTCCAATATGTGGCCATCTTGAAAATCTTGCTTTCCCTACTCCTCTTAAATGGAAAGTCATTTTTGATGGGGTTTTCATCACAAGAGTTCTTATGGTGTCAGGTTGGTCCTAAATGAAAATGACTAACCCTCAATATGGCCACCATGGTGGCTATCTGGAAAATATTGTTATGTCTACTTCTCCCAATTGGATGGCTATATTATCATGGGGTTTTCACCTATAGACTTCTTATGATACTTAGTTGGTCCTGGATGAAAATGGTGCCAGTTGTACATACAATATGGCTGCCACATTGGCTGTCTTGAAAATCTTGTCACTATTTCCCTGGAACCTATGATCATTATGACATGGGGTATTCACCAAAAGACTTCTAATGATGTCTGCTTGGTCCTAAATGAAAATGGTACCAGTCTGACATCCAATATGTGTACCCTAGCAGCTAATTTGAAAATTTTGTTATTGCTGAAGAATATCAGTTGGTTTGAACACTCAGCAGTTAAAAGGAAGAAATGGTCTTACCTTGAATTCCTGGAAATTCATTTCACACAATAGAGTGTCAGTCCCTTTGAGTAAGGAAGAAGCCTATCAGTCTTGGGGTCAAATTCATTTCACACAATAGAGTGTCAGTCCCTTTGAGTAAGGGAGAAGCCTATCAGTCTTGGGGTCCAAAGGTAAAGTATCAAGGCTACTGTGACTGAAAGAATGAAAATGGTTTCAGCATAATAACATTAGTTCTATATCACATACCGGGATGAAACTCTTCAAATTTCTTGCACCTGGGGTAAAGAAGAAACCTATTGATTTGGGGATCAAAAGGTCAAAGGTAAAGGTCACCGACAGAAAGAAGGATAAAAATGGGTTCTGCACAGAAAAATTCAGTTCTCAACCATGTACTTTTATCAGAATTTGTGGATGACTTACACTTTTTGTAAGAAAGAAGCATATCGATTTGGGGATCAAAAGGTCAAAATTGACTTTGGTTCTAGACCATGTACCTTAACTGAAGTTTGTGGAGGGTTTGTCCTTAAGGTGTGCAAGTGGTCTATTGATTTTGATTTTGGGGTCAAATTGTCAAGGTCAGGGTCATTGTCGCTCAAAGAGTAGTGGGTTTTGCAGAATAACTTTTGTTCTAGAGTATGTTCCTGGACCAAACTTCGTAGATGGCTTGCAATTATGATAGTAAAGAAACCTATCGATTTTGAGGTCTAAAGGTCAGAGGTCATTGTCATGGTAAGTTTTATAAGAAAATAATGGTTTCTGCACAGCCTATTTTCTTCAAAACCACTTTCCTGAATCAGAGGTCCAGGTCAATGAGACCATTTGGTCCATAATCTCTAGCGCCAACAAAGTCCTGCTAGTGCCTGCATTGAGGACTATTAATTACTGGGCAGGTGCATAATCTGCCATTCATGGTACTCTTGTTTGTTGTTACTTTTAGCCGTGCACAAATAATTACGGGTAAAAATATTAATTTTGATTTTTTGAAGGCTTAACATTTGGATATTTTCAAAAGAAAAAGTTCTCTGTACTATAAATCAGAGTACAAGAAATAATTGTAAGTTTCATAGGTTGTTGGTGTACTACAAATGAGATAATATGACAAATTTCAGATTATATGGTACATGTAGTGATCAATTTTGGGTTCAGACATGTGCGTCAAGGTTTGGAAAGGAGAATAGGTTGGGGTGGGGTGGGTGGGGAAGAAATATGTAGATGTAGTGAGAAGCATGGAGATTCGCCATAGTAAGTAATATATCTCTAGTTTAATACATACAAGTACATGTACTTCTAGAGAATATTCAGGCCTTGGAGTTTCAGTGAATCTTTTTTTAAAAAAACAACAAAGCGAAACATGATAACAAAGACAAACATATTCACTCAGTTGAGACCAGAAACTTGCAGTTCCTCATGTGAAGCAATCAACATTATAAGCCTTTCTGATTTTACTACTCAAATTCTTGAGTCTCAAGTGGTAAGGCATCCAATACACCTCTCCTGGCTACTGAATGGGTTGCTTGTTCTGTTTTTGACCCACTTTGATAGTAGCAAATAAACCTGATTGCATCAGGTGGGGGTAATCATAAGAGGTTATCATTGAGCAAAGAGATGATTCCTCCCTTTTTGTATTCACATTCTGTCAGGATTCCATTGAATGAAAGTATTTGTTAGGTAACCATAACAGTAAGCAGATGGTATCATCAGAATATTACATTTAGAGTCATGGAGGATATCTTCCACAACCAGAGAGTCTAAGATGACTTCTTGCAGACCAAAAAATCCTTGTATTTTTGTAAAATCTAAAATTCCTCATTTTGGTATTGCCCCCAAAACATAAAGAAAATAAATTGTTTGTAGTGCAGAATATTCCTTGACATTGACAGCATGAAGCATTTAAAAGTAAATGAAAATAAATTGGCATTAAGTAGTAAAACAAAATTTAATACATATAGTATAAAATATATTTTATACAATTTATTCATTGTTTACTACTGATACGAATTATGACATAATGCCCGCATGGACAGAAAGAAACATTTTGTACAAACTATCATGGATCAGTTGACAATGGAACCAACACATATCATTCCTGTCTGTCAGTCGAAGGCATAAAATAATTGTGGGATTTCCTGACTGATTTTCTGCTGTCTGTCAGTGGAAGGCATAAAGGTATTATGGGATTTCTAGACTGATTTTCTGTTTTAGATGGCTATCCTCATGGGCAAAATCTCTAAAACAGGAAACCAAATGGTATGCCATCTGGAGAAGAAATGTGTGGATGGATTCCATCTTAATCTTTTTGTTAGTCTTCTAATGCTAAGAATCTCTCAGATTTTCTTTCTTTACTTAATTTTACTGCGCATCAGTCAGGAGATTGAACTGCCTGATTTGCACAATATTTATCCATTAAGTCAGTCATTTGGCACCCCATTTGAGTTTACTTCATGTCCAATAATAATTTTCTTTATAGTGGGAAATTTGTTGTGGACACTGATGGGTATATGGTATACCATATTTCAGCATACAGGGGATGAAATGGTTGATTGCCATGTCAACCAAATCAAGCCTAAAATGTGTACAAATCATGACAATATTACATATTTTTCATTATTCATTTATATTAAGCTTACTATTTTCTTGTCAAATCAGTCATGCTTTCAATTTTTTCAATTTTTGATTGAGAAAAGTGAGATTTTCTATTTATTTGGCTTGGATTGTCCAAGTTCCACCAAATATAGGCACAACAGGTGTATTGTTTTCAGTGAAGTGTTAAGATTGAACACTTAAATGCAATAACGTTTTGGATGTATATTCTGTGCTTATATATTTTTTTGAATGTACTCACATGGGCTTAAAAATTTCAACATACAAAAACAAATTTATGTTTATTGAACAATCCTCAAAATCCAAGTGAGCTCCTTTTTTAAATCAATTGTTCATTCTTCAGAAATGATGACATGATGTACATCAAGCCATCAACGCTGTTTTAAATCCTTTAAAAGCTGCAGTGAGAGAGCCCATTAGGCTAATTTGCATAGGTAAAGTGCACTAAGTAGAACAATCCATTTTGTTTTGAAGTTAGGTAAATCAAAGAGATGTGTTGAACAACAAAAGTTATTACACATCATTGCCTTGAATGAGAATGTTTAAGCCATCTTTATTAAAGATTATTGGCAAGTTCATGATCAGCAGCAACATTTCTTTGAACCTGGATTTAATTCCATATATAAAATGCAAAACACGATTATTTCAGTAGTCAGAATACCGGGTAGTACAAATGTTATTCATTTTTGAAGGCAAAATGTCAAATGCAACTGTGATTTAGGGAAGGATAAGCCATCTGCAAAGTGAGTAAGACCCTGCTAAGTAAATTTCAGAATTCCTCGATGGATTGTGACTTTGTCAACATAACAACACCACCTAGCATGTTTGACACTCCCTGGCAGCAGTGCAGATGCCGAAAGATAGTTTCTATTCAAGAAGATCTTCGCTGAAGTTTGAACAATGGTACTATTCAGTCTCTAATGAGTGCAAAGATGAACACAAATGACGCTTGCATTACCTTCACACACCCCTCCCCACACACTGAACTATCGAGAGCAGCAAAGACTACATCTAATTAAGAAAATATTCCTCTGTCCAATGGATTTTAAAGACAGAAACTTGGTCTATTTTTTATGTATATTTAATGTCTGTGTAGTTGTGATTATGTGTGTAGGGGCATGTGTGTGGTGATGATATTGGTCAATGCTAAGTCTACCAACTATTTTTTGCTTGTAATTGTATCAAATGCTTTAAAGGAAACATTATTTTCTTTTATTCAGATTTGAATTTAAAGTCATTTTCTATAGGCTAGTATGAAAAGATAGCTTATTCTCAATTGGACAACGTCACTTTTTTTGGATCACCTGCACTGACCCGCCTCCCCCCCCCCCCCCCCTTGGGACAGCAAAACACACCTTTTGAGTCTCAAGAACACCCCCCCCCCCCCCCAAATACTGTCTGGAAATATGGCAGGTATGTCTTGGATGAGTTCAGTAATGAGCATGATCCATGCATGTTTATGAAGGGATCATGCATCTGATTGTTACTACTCTGGAAGCCATATTTCTGATCCGAGTTTGATCAGACTTGGAATATATGCTTATATCATAAGGATCTTGGACAATTTCATTAGTGAACAGGATCCAAGCATTTTTAATGAGGTGATCTTGGATCTGATTGGCTGAACTTGTTGCAACTTTGGAAGCCATGTCTTTTTAAAATCAGATTTTGATGAAACCTCAAATATAGGCTTATTTCATCAAGATCTCGCATGAATTTAAGAATGCATGATATCCACACATATTAATGAGGTGATCTTGCATATGATTGGTTGAGCTTTTTACCACTTTAGAGACTGTATTTCTTTGCAGTTTTTGTAAAACTTGGTAAATACGCTTAAATCAGTAAGATCTTGGATGAGCAGAATAATGTGGAGATTTTGTATCTTACTGGTTGAGCTTGTCAACACTTTAGTGACTCTATTTCTGATACATTTTTATCAAATTCAGTAAATAGGGTTATATCATTGAGATATATATTGTGTTGTATTATGAGCAAAATCTACACATAATAATGAGGTGATCATGCATATGATTGGCTGAGCTTCTTATCACTTGAGAAATGTTGGATGATTTTTATTATGAGCAAGACATACTAAATGCATCTGACAGAGATCTTTTTACCACTCTAGAAACTGTATTTTTGATAGGATTATGGTCAAATTTGGTAAATAGGCCTTTGTCATTAAGGTCTGTGTTAAGTATGATTTTGAGTGAAATTCGTGCATATTAAAGATGTGCTTGGCTGAGCTTGTAAGCAATCTAGCTAATATATTTCTAATCAGATTTGGAAACAAACTTGTTAAGAAGCCTTATATTATCAAGGCGTTGGATGAGTTTGATTATGAGCAGGATCTGTACATATTAATGAGGTGATCGTGTTTCTGATTGGCTGAGCTTGATACCACTCTGGAGACTGAACTCAGGGGGTATTACTCCACCAAAAGCTAAATACAATCATTGTTATAGACAAGTTCTATAATAAGTGATATCTGACATATTAATGAGGTACCTTGCATCTGATTGGCTGAGCTTGTTACCTCTCTAGATCTAGAGACTATAGTACTGATCTAATTTCTATAAAACTTGCTAAATTGGTTTGTATCATCAAGCTCTTGGATGACTTCGATTATGCAAGAGACTGCACATATTAATTGTGCCTTTATCCGTAGAAAGAATTTTTATCACAATAGAGTCAAAGAAGCAAAATCAACATGATATAAAGTTTGGGAGATAGTTTACCTAGGTTGTATTCTTAGAATACTACATAAGCCTGCTTAGTGAAATAGTCAGCCGTTAAGTTATGTAAGCAGGTGAGTGATATCAGGCCTACTTGGACCTCTAGTTATCATATGAATTACCCCATATGCCATTGCAATAATTGAAATAGAGTTGTATGATGTAATTATTATAAAATAGTAAAACTGTGCCTTTCTGGGAGAAAATATCTTGTCTTGCTGAGAAGCATTAACTTTGTAGAGATAAATTTGATATGTTTCTATCAATGATATATGATCTACAAAAACACCAAGTACTCTATCATGACTGACATTTGCAAATGTATAGCCTTCCATTTTAGGCATGTATCACTATCAAATTTTTTAATATTTTGCTGTGTTGAGATAAGTAATACTTTAATTGTATCAATATTAGTGTCCAGTTTGTTTAGGGCAGCCAATACAGAAATGTCCTATTCATGCACATTGAGATCTCTAGGTGAATTTAGCCTCCTAATGAAGGGAGTGGGTCATTAATATAAATAATAAAATTAGTGATGGACCTTGAATTAAACCATTTGGGACTCCATACTTAAATTTTTCAGGTTCAGGCAGAACTTCATTTATGTAAAGATGTTGTATTTTCTCATTTAGGGATGAAGTAAACCATTTAATTGTGCTATCATCACATTGGTACATTTTGAGTTTGTTCGTGGGTATTTCATGATTGACCATGTCAAACACTTTCCTGAAGTCTTTAAATATTGATCCTTTTATTTCTGTTGTGGTCAAGTGCTTGAAGTCATGTATCAGTTAGTGAGAACAAGGTAGTCTTGTTACAATCTGGTCAGTTTTGTTAAAGTTTTAGATTGACGGCCTGGGAACGTGAGAAAATTGAGTGCAGCACCCTCTGCTTTACTACTCGGATTACATGGGGTAATTTCATGTTCGATAAATCTGATCATGTTGTCCTGAAATAGACGGCATCCTCGCCTCATTTTAGATAAGGTCAGCATCATGTGTAAATTGGCTATTAATAGGATTATTCAGCACGGGAAACACCTCACATGTCCCCAGGCATCGATATTGCCACAATCTCAATAGGGTGCCATTAATTAATGATAATCTATTGTCAATGGATTATCAGCAGGGGAATAAAAAGAAAGGAATATATTGGCAAAGCAGACATATATCGGCGATTGTACCCAGGTTACAGTCTTGCATGAATGATTCTGTCAAAAGCCAGATTGGTTAGGTGTAACAGCCAGTGTTTGGTCAAGTATGACAGGAATGAGTCATTTTTTTTCAATCAAAGTTTGGATAAATTTGGTAATATCAAAGTTCGTCAGTAGCTAACTTGATCTTCCTTAGAGACTGATTGTGAATTGGCATTACTTTAGCTGTTTTGGGGATTTTGGGGACAGAGGAGGTTGCAGCACTTAAATTGATCATGAATTGTTATGCTTTCTGTAATAAGCAAGGCATGCGTTTTCATTAGACATGAACCAATCTGATCAAGTCCTGTAGCTTTCTTAGTATCAAGTTCAGTGAGACATTTTTGAACAAAGTTGTTTCATACTGGTGGGATAAAAATGTACCTCAATTGGGATTTTGCTGGAGTATAATTTTTTTAATTTATCAAAGTCATTTTCAGTCACTGGTTCTTAGAATTGTGCGGTCAAGTCATTGAAAACATTTGCAGTATCAGTGTTGTCAGTGACAATGGTGTCACTTACCAGAAGTAAGCGAGTTTTATTGGACTGATATTTGTCTTTTATGGAAAACTTTAAATAAAATTGGAATTGCTCTTTATGTTGTCAAGCATTGGTTGATAATAAGTTTGTTAGTTAGTTTAATGATTCTTGATATTTATTTCTCCATATTTTATATTGTACATAATTTCCAGGAGCCTTGAATTTGTCTTGTGTTTGTATGGCATTCAAGATTTCAGTTATAAATTGGACTTCCTACTTAACCCAATGAATTTAAATTGGTGCATGTTTAGAGACTACATCTATAAATAAGTCAGTCCATATCCCTAAAGCTCCATCAATATCATCAAAATTCTTGATTGTATTCCATGGAACTTTATTTAGGTCATCAAAAATTTGTTCTTCATGAAAATTTTGGTACGACCTATGAGTGATAGTTTTCTGTGCATTTTTTCTTATGTGCCTTGCATTTTGTCCTGTGAGAAAAGTAGGGTAGTGGTCACTATTTAGTACTTTACCGTTTAAAACACTGTATGGTAGGTTGACGGAGGCCCCAGGTGGCCGAATCATCTAAGGCACTCACCTTTACAGAGCTCACACATATCACCTCTGTCCTCATGAGTTAAAGTCTCGGCTCAACCAATGTGGGTATGTGAGAAAGCTTGCCAGTAGCTTCCTGTGCAGAGCTCAAAAACTCTGATAGCCTGACACCCGGGGCCCTTCTAAATTTAGGTCGGGCCACTCTCATATTATAAGTGAGTTACCTGGCAGGCCTGCTCCCCCCGCCCAAAAAAAAAAAAGAAGTGTTTTTAATTTACTTGAAAGAAACCTCAAGCTCGCCAACTAAATGCTGCATTTTTATTTTGAAGTTTTTCAAAGACACTGGGAAATTATTAATGCTCTGCTCCCAGCTGAGCCCCATTTTTTAGATCCTTCCACATTATGAAGATCATCTGCTTAACTGTATCAAAAGTTATAAACTTTGTGCGTACAAAGTGAAGCACGTGACCTGTGAATGTGGAACAGTACTATGTATGTTCTCTGTATTTCATTGGTTACACACATGTACCTACTGTACAATTAGCACTCAATTGTACATCATGAATAATAATAAACTGTCCCTTGCTCATGCTGACTTGGCAATGCATTGCTGGTTAAATATATTGAGCAGTATCTATGTGATTGTTGGACAGTTAAGCTAAGCAACTAGTAACTTATAAAAGCCCCTATTACAATTTTTTTTAATAATTTTTTTTCACCTAAAGGAACTGAGATCATGACATTATATTAAATCCATCTAGTTCAGAGTTGGTAGCCGCTGATTCTGCTGATAGGGAGTGAATTTTCTGTAATTGTGACACAGCCACAGGACTATCATACAAACTAATTACAAACTTGAAGCTACTGTTTTTACTGATTGATATAAAAAAAATATATAAATGCCTTTCTGACTTCATTTCAATTTTCAACTTTGATCGAGAAACGTGGAGACTTTTGCAGTGTTCAGAAAACAAAATTACTCCCAGCCCACAGAATACTTATTGCTACATACAGATGATGAAATACAGACTGTACATAGACCTGAAGGCAAAGCTGAAGGCATACAGTCAGAAAATCACAAGAGTGGAGGTATATGCCACAATTATTCAGAAATGAACACCTGAGCATAAAGAAAATGTGAAATTGTTGGAAACGTCATTGGTTGTGAACCCCTCTTTAGTAGAATATGTATTAGGGTTTAGTGACCAATATCACAAGTATAAGGGACTGACCATTTAATTTTTCTGGATGGGGTGGGTGTCAAAATAATAGTAAAAAATATGGCCTTGTTGGGCAAGTGGATTTTAAGTATGGGCAAGTGATTTCTTTTTGAAGAGACTTGCTCTGGGCCTGTGTCAGAAAAATTCTTTGAGCACTGGAGAAATTGCACGATAGTTGACATCAGGACCTGGAAGAAAACATTGCTTTATCTGAAGTATTTTGAGAGGCGAATAAATGCGAGTCAGTTAAATATGATTTTATGTTATATTTTTTTTCATATTTAAAGTACATGTACAGCAATTTCAGCGTTGTGCCAAAATAATATTAAAAATATAGGGCCCTTTTGAGCACATGGAATTTGAGTCATGGCTAGTGGAATTTGAGTCAGTGTTTGTGATTTTGTTAAAGTAACTTGCCCTGGGCCTGTGTCTGAAAAAATTCTTTGAGCACTGCTTTTGGTTGGTGGTTCATCCCGAGGTCTTCCTGGGTTTTTCCTCCACCAAATATACTTGCTGCCATGTAAGGCATATCATGAGCTAAAAAATGGTGTTAAGCCCCACAAACTCAAATCAATTCTGGTAGGTTGGTATAATGTGTTCAGTTAAAGTGCTTGATATTTCTGTGTCACTTGTGGGTTAATTTACAGTTCACAGTAGTATGAGTGAAAATTCATTAAGGACTATTGCAAATGAAAGGTAACAAAGGCTTCAAGCATGACATCATATGAAGGAAGTGAAAAGGCCATAATGGAGGACATCTGATTTTATTATTATTGGTTATATATGGTGTTTGATAATTGAAATAAAATATTTGAATCTTAGCCAGCTTTTTCTCTAATCATATGAATTTATGACCAATGTTACTTAAATTATCTGGTAGTGACATTGAAAAGAGCTTTTAGTACCCACTGATATATGTATAGGTAATATAGTTAGAGTGTAAATAGAAATAGATAACCCAAAAAATGGCGAGTCACACCTCCAGCTTCAGCATTTGATGTATACACAAAGCTATAAATGATAAAGTGTGATTCAACAGATGTTTATGTCCAGTTTCAAGCATTACTCTGCAATTATGTCATTAAACTTGCTCATGCTAAGGAGATATGTTTTGTGTAATTCTTCATTTTTACATTTTTTGAAGTTTAATTTTAGTTGACACTGCATACATACATAGTCCAGGTGAGAAAGAGAAAGGTCAGAAAGTTCACATATTTAGTAGAGCTGGAGCTTACATGCAAATGGTGCCTTATGATATTAGTCTAGTTTACACAGGTTAAGATGCCCTCTAGTGTAACAGGTAGGTGGGTGAGGAAACGTAGAGTGTAGGTATTAGGAGCATACTTGATAACAAAATATGCAGGGTAATGGCATAATTAGTTTATAAGATATCCAGATAGCTTGTATGATATATAGTGGTAATGACTGTTGCAGATACCCATATTTATCCAATGATAAGCACATCATTGATAATTATCACACCCCCTGACCCATTTACCCCCCCCCCCCCCAAAAAAAAAAGAATAAAAAATACAATGGCAAATATTTACTTGGCCATAACTTTGTCTGCATATACACTGTAAGCCATCCCCTACTTTTGGAAAAATGTATTAGGCTGGCTTCCCTGGGCTTCTCATAGAACATATACATGTACTTTAATTAGTCTTAGTGTGCAAAGGTTAAGATGCTGTCTAGTGGCATATTAAGGTGCTTTTGGAAACAAGGGGTATAGGTGTTAAAAGCATAAATGATTAGATATACAGGGTAGTGACATTATAGCCTGCAAGATAGCTAGAGAGTATGTGTGATACTAATGGACTGACCATTTAACCATTCAATTTTTGGGGGTGGGGTGGGAACTGGATTTTTTAATTTTTTTGCAAAACAATTTCCAGCCCCCAAAAAGCTTGAAAAGAATAGTCTTGCTCTGATCTGTAGAAAAGAAAGAACTAATTATATCCATTATATTAGTTGACAAACAAAATTATCCTGGTTCAAGTGAAAATCCAAGCCCTTCCCCCCCCCCCCCCCCCCATTGCAAAAATTAAATGGTCATTCACTAAGATGTTAAAAGTAGACTGGTTAAGATGCCTTCTACACAGTGTTATTGAACAAGGAAACATAGGGTGTAAATATGAAGAGCATCAGTCAGTGTTCTGCAGTTTACACCTGACATGATTAATCTGTTTATGCTGCCACTGCTAAAGGCTCACTAATTGCCATAGATACAAAACAGCCTCAGAAGCTTTCTTCTCTGACTCCCCACACCAGTTTCCTTGCTGGGGAACATCTCAAAAGGAACATACACCTTTTGACAGTTCTGATCCAGGAAGGGGGTTTGGGGTCTTGAGCCTGACCAGTTTGGCTGTCATTGTTAACTCATTCTTAGGTCTACTGGTGATAATCCAGAAGTAGGTATGAGATGGCCTGTTGTCCGTCATCTGACATCAATTTATCTGTTTGTTAGCACAAGTTTGTTATCACTACTTCATGTAAACTATTTGGAGGATTACCGTGAAACTTTACACACACATTCATCCTGAGGTCTAGTTGGTCCTAAATGAAAATGGTGCCGCTCAGAGATCCAATATGGCCACCACATCAGCCATCGTGAAAATAGTGTTATTGCTACTCCTCCTGAATGGATGGTCATATCAACATTGGGATTTCACTAAAAGTCTTCTTATGATGTCTAATTGGTCCTAAATTAAAATGGTGCTGATCTGACATCCAATATGGCCACCAGAGCAGCCATCTTGAAAATCTTGTTATTGTCACTCCTCCAGAATGGAAAGTCTTATCAGTATAGAGTTTTATCCAGATGACTTCTTATGGTGTTTAGTTGGTCTTGAATAAAAATTGTGCTGATCTGATATCCAATATGGCCACCACAGTGGCCCTCTTTTAAACTCTTATTGCTACTCCTCTATATGGAAAATCATAACAACATTGGCTTTTCACCAGAAGATTTCTTGTGATGTCTGCTTGGTACTAAATGAAAATGGTGTTGATCTGACATCCAGTATGGCTACCATGGCAGCTATCTTGAAAATCTTGTTATTGCTACTAATCCTAAATGGAAAGTCATACTGACATGGGGTTTTCACCAGAAGACTAATTATGATATCCAGCTGGTTTTGAATGAAAATAGTGCCACCATGAAGATGTTGAAAGACTTGTTACTAATTCTTCTGAATGGATGATCATATCAACATGGGGTATTCACCAAAAATTTTCTAATGGTGTCTAGTTTGCCCTAAATCAAATTGGTGCCGATCTTACATCCGATATGGCTGTCACAGTGACTAAATTGAAATTCTTGTGACTCAAGAATATCAGAGATGATTTCAACACTCAGTAGTTAAAACGAAGGAATGGTCTTATCTTGAATTCCAGGTTCTGTTCTTTTTGGACAGTAGAGAGTCAGTCCCTTCGAGAGACTCTTGTTCTATTCATTGTAGGCATACACAGCCATTTAGCCCTACCACTCAGGGTTTGATTGATCCATGGCTGATTTGATATTCATTATGTTACTTTTTCCCTTGTCTGAAAGATATTTAATTTTTCAATTTTGTAATCAGTGATTTGAGTGAACAACTATTTAACACTTTTGTAAAGAGTAACCAGATTTGAATTTCAGCCTTCAGGTTTGATTTTTGTTTCCGATTCCCAGATCTACAGTCATAATGGGAAATGGCTGTAATTAGAGTTAAATAATAATTCTGCCAATCACAGCCCCCAGGGCCACGATTCGGTGCATTTGAAAGATCTTCATGTAGCCTCCAATTGAGTATACATTATAGAGGTATGTAGATCCATATAGGGACTCAAAATCAGATCTAATCTATTAAAATTTTACTGTCATTGTTTCATTGAAATTGAATTAATCTTCAAAATATCATCTTGTTGAACCAATGGCTTTCAAAGAACGAAACTCCCTCAAAGATTATGCACTAATTGCCATAGCAAGAAATTTGCCCCCCCCCCCCCCCCCCCCCCCCCCCCCCCTCCAGAATTAGGGTTATTTATCAGAGGCCAGTGCAATTTAAAGCACCAAGTCATCTCACATTGTAAGACTGTTGTGATAGTGAAAATGAAATTCTCTTTTGTAGTCCTTGGTATCATTACAAGTTCAGCACCTGCTGTGCAAGGCTGATAATTCATGAACAGGGGCAAGAAATTATAAAGTCCTTGATAAGAATATGAAAATTTGTCTTCAGTTCAATCAAAGGGTACAAACATTGCTTTGTGTTAATGACCTTCAAAATGATATTTTACAGAAAATTAGATGAAGAAAATTTTAAAGTGGCATGCACATGATGATGATGATGATGATGATATTGATATTGATAATAATAATAATAATAATAATAATAATAATAATAATAATAATAGTTTTTATTTATAGAGGTTAACTCAGTTGAGTACAACTCATCTCCCATGAGGCACTCTTAACTGTTATGTTCTCTTCTCTCTCTCTCTCTCTCTCTCTCTCTCTTGCAAAATAAGTACATGTATTTACAAGTAAACACACATGCAGAGATATTAATAGCATACAATACAAAAACAGGAGAGTTTAATGTTACATATATAAATTATTATTTTGTCCAGTCAGTAACTCACAGATTTGATCTTAATGCTGCATTCACTCCCATGACCAATTTTAAACAAATTAGATGAGAGTGTTCTTTTTGACTCATAACTATGTAAAATGATTGTCTTAGCACTAAAATTGATCCAGATTATCCAGTTTAGTTTATTTTGTTTTTGGGAAACCCCATAGTTGTGAACTGAAAATAGTATGGTTTATGCTCAGTGATATGGAGGTTTCAATTATGATCAGTGATGCGGAGGTTTTGATTGTGATCAGTGATCTGGAGGTTTTGAAAACAAGAACTGTCCACTACAGACAACTTTATTTAACATTTCGAGTAACAAATGTTACTCCAGACTTAGAAATATTTCTCAAAATATGTCAAATGTAGCCTTTTGATTGGTCATAATATTTTGGAGTAAGATCTGGATCCAATCTGATTAAAATCAGATCTCCACAGTTCTACATGGAGATCTGAGGGACACACAAGTTCATGTTGTGGTGACCTTTGGAATTCCCAGTCTGCTTATTTTTAGTACCCTATCAGATAAGGTGTTGCATTTCCTGTTAGGAAGAGTTATTGTTAGTAACAATATGTTCAGAATGACATGTGTAACTTTCAGAAATTTGAAAGCTGCGATTTGATTGGTGAACCACAAGGTTAACAGAAGATGACCTCACATTGGTGTCCATCAGATCTTGACATGGGACTGTAAAGATCTGAGTTTAATCAGAGTGGATTTGGATCGCTACTTCTCCTGATCGGATGGTCATATCAACATGGGCATTTTCACTAAAAGACATCTTATGATGTCTAGTTGGTCCTAAATGAAAATGGTGCCTATCTGACATCCAGTATGGCCACCACGGTGGCCATCTTTGAAAATCTTCTTATCACTATTCGTCCTGAATTGATGGTTGTATTGACATGTAGTTTTCTTAAAAGGACTTATTATGATGTCTTGTTGGTCATAAATGGAAATGGTGCCCTTCAAACATCAATTATGGCCACAGTGGTGGCATTCTTGAAAATCTCATTATTGCTACTCACCCTGAGTGGATGGTCATGTCGATATTGAGTTTTCACTAAAAGATTTCTTCTGATGTCTAGTTGGATTTTAAATGAAAATAGTGCCAGTCTCACATCCAGTATTGTCACAATGGTGGCCTTCTTGAAAATCTTGTTATCACTACTCCTCCTGAATGGATGGTCATATTGACATGGGGTTTTCACTAAAAGACGTCTTATACCATCTAGTTGGTCATAATTGAAAATGGTACTGATCTTACCTCCATTATTGCCACCAAGGTGGCCATCTTGAAAATCTATCTATACACTGTAGCAACTCCTCCAGACCGAACGGTCATATTGACATGAAGTTTTAACTAAAAGACTTCTCATGGTGTCTACTTGGTCTTAAATAAAATCGTAGGGATAAATGGTCGCCATCTTGAACATCTTGGTATCATTATTCCTTTTTATAGGGATGGTCTATGGATGTGGGATTTTCGGTTCTAAATGAAGATAATGCCAGTGTGACCTCCCAAAATTTGAAAAATCACATAACTGACTTCTAAACAGATGGCCATACCAACATTTAGCACACCCTCGCTCCTCCCCCAAAACCAACCATCTTTCCTACAATATATAGTCGTTCCTGTTTGAAAATGATGCTGATCTAACCTCTAAAAATGGCTGCCTTGATTTCCATCCTGAAAATCTTTACATGGCTTCTTCTCCTGTTCTCCTCGATATCGACATGAGGATTTCACTAAAACACTTATTGCAATTTTTAACTGGTTCTGAATAAAAATTGTGCTGATCTGGCTTCCTACATGCACCATAATGGCCTCTCAGATTAATGGTGGCATTTAGATATTGTTTTCACTAAAACACTTCTTGCAATTTTTAACTGATTCTGAATAAAAAGGGTGCCGATATGACCACCAACATACGTGCAATTTTGTAAAGGAGTTTTAAAAGCCAGACCTAATTGACCTTGGAGTCAAAGTCAAAGGCCATTGCTTGCATTTCTGTACTTCACTGAATTTATGAAGACAGTGACTTGTACGTATACAAATAAATTTTGACCATATTTTGTATTTAGTTGTGTTCCAATGAATAAGTTGATATAGTTGGCACATTGAAATTTATTTTAAGGACAGAGATCTTGACTCCAATTTTTAGCTGTATTGGCTGGTGAGTATGATAATGCAAACAAGTATGAATGGATTTTTATTGAAACAAACTGTGGGGTCCTTGACTAAAAACAGAAAGTCTTTAAATGATATCAAAAACCACTCAACAGAATTTGACCAAATTTGATAGAAAGCATCTGGGCATAAAGGGTTTCATTTTTAAAAAAAATGATGTTAGTTACCATCAAATGTGGCCAGTTGTGGCTTCCTGCATGTTGTTAGAGGTGGCAGTAGAGGCAACCCTTTGTGACCTGGGATGCCCAGTATGTAAAGGGTTTAATGGCATCTCAGAACACTCCTGGCTATAAAATGCCAAGTAAGTTGACATCTCTCAGAAAAGACATATAAAACAAAGATAAAGGTAAAAAAATGGTAAAATTGATAAAATACAGAGTCAAATTCTCAATATAAACCGTGGTCTTTTAAAAGTCCAAGACCTTTTCAACTGGAACATTGACACAGAATGCATCCAGGCAAAAGGGTCATCTTCATTAGTTTCCCTTGTGACATGCAGGAGGACCAAAGAGCCTATTCTACATCTCTCTATGTGACTGGTCTCGATTTGTTTGTGAAGGCTTCATACACCATGTTTTGTTAGAGAAGATTAGCTTCAGCTGACCCAATTTTCACTGAACTAATATTTGGCTAGCAGCCATGTTTAGATAAGAGTGTAATTACATAGCTTTTTGATTTGAAATGCAAGAAATCCTTGAGGTGCATGCAATACTTCAATCTTTTACCAGTTAGTGTCCCTGTCTGTAAAGGAAAGATAAATGCTATATTTATGCGCAAGTTTCTTTGTTGTAAATTAAGGCAGGTTGATACAGGAACTTTTTTATGAAGCTTGTCAATGATTGAAAACAGATCATAAAGGCTGAAGAACATGTTTTGTGGCATTTCATTTGAAGTCTGCAACAAAGCAGTATTATCACAAAAGGTATCCCAGTTATCCCAACCCCTATCTCCCCAATCTCTGCCCAATCTCTGCTCTCAGGAGATTAATTGAGATTCAGAAATGATTATTCACATCTTCAGACCATCCACCTCCTAGGCATATCCCAAATTTTTAAGTCTCTGTCTTGAAGAGAGCTGCAGTGGCTCAGTGATTAAGGAGTTGGACTTGTGACTAGAAGGGTGCAGGTTCAATTCCCACCATTGGATGCCAGATTGGCTACCAAGGTGTGTACTTGGGCAAGGCTGTATACTTGCCTCAGCAAGATAACAACGTTCAAATGTTGCTGTGACTTAAAATACACAAAAAACCCAAACAAAACCTCTATTTTGAACTGTGAAGGAATAGTGTGACATTACATGCATCCATGCATGCACACATATCTGGATGGGAAGGAATTCATATAATCCTGACCTTTTTTTTCATTTTTTTTGAAAAGCATGGGATAACAAGTGACTGATATTGCTCCCTGAATCTCCACAGCCAAAATTAAAATTAACTGCAACAAGTTTTGTAGTTGCAGGTTGGAAGCCTTTATTTTGTAATAAATTTGATAGGTTGATATACATGTAGTTGCTTCTAATTTACTGTATATACTCAATTATAAATGTAGTTGGTTTGGTTTTGTGGGTTTAATTCCATTTTTCAGCACATGATAGGCTATTCATGGTGGCCAGTATTTGATGGAGGAAGAACCTGGGAAAACCCCAGGAAGAACCACCAACCTACAGGAAGCTACTGGCAAGTTTTCTCACATACCCACATTGGTCGAGTCGAGACTTGAACCCATGTGGACAGAGGTGAGATGTGAGTGATCTGTAAAGCGAGCACCTTAGACCACTTGGCCACCCATGGCCCCTACTCAATTATAAGTCGAGTCCAACTGCAAACTGCACAGACCCAGATCTGTCATCACATAATATGTTTTTCCAGTTGGACTCGACTCATAAGCAATCATATACAATAAGCATATGGTTCACAACATAATGCCAAGGATATAGGATACATCATAAAGCAAAACATATTGTTGGATTGCAGGTGTTGACTGGTTGTGGTTTTGGTTTGAAACCTTGTGCTGTGTGTGCATGGGTTTGTGGTTGCACCTTTCATCACTGACGGTCTTGTCTGCATAGCCTGGTTTCTGTCACCAATCACCAACACCACCTGTTCCACTGTGAGACCTAGAAAAAGTTGCCAAAACTTATTCTTGAATATAAGTAAAATATGTATTTCCCCTACCTTTTGTGATTAAAAGATGTCCTTAAATGAAGGATAGCCTCTGGTGATGGGAAACAAAATGGTAAAAATGTACTGCTTTGGCGCAGGATGCAGTGGCTTCTCATCAGGGGTGGCTGTCTTGAGAAGGGCTTTATGAGATTTTTTTGGTGGGGAGGGGGGGGGGGGGTCCACTGCAGCTGATAATGCTATGAAATTGCACCCAATTTTAGATCTTAATTTTTAAATGAAATCCATGAAATTTTGTCTTAATATTTTTAATAAATTTATCCTGCATTGATATTGCCTTTGAGTCCATGCAAATTTACTGTTTAACAACTGACTGGTACCTTATGCACCTACCCTTCCATCTTTGAATAAAACATGTATTTGTATGCCCTACCACAAATGTTGAAAGGGTATACACATTGTTACCCTTAGCCAGTCATCCATCACACCTTGGTTTAGTTGCATTTAAGTCATTTTCTCGGACGTTGTTGCATCTTGGTATGTAGATTTATCTTGGTGATTACAATGCCACTCTACCAAAATTAGGTCACTTTGGTCTACATTTCCTATTTTAGTTGCTTCAGTTAAGTTTTGCATTTAGGACAGTTTCTCAGGCATTATTGGTCACTGAGTCATGCAACTTTATATGTAGACGTGTCTTGATGTCCACAAGACTAACCAAAAGTAAGCCTCTGTGGCCTATTGTTCATACATGATTGACTTCATTTAAGATTTGCATTTATATCAGTTTCCAAGGCATTGTTGGCCAATGAGGCATTCAGTTTTTTAGCTCTACTGGTCATAGACCTGGAGAGCTTATGGGATGGTCTGTTGTCCAGTGTTGGATTGTCTGTCCATTAGCACAAGTTTGTTATTGCTGCTCCTTGTAAACTACTTGAGGCTTGCCAAGAAACTTAATACACACCTTCATCCCATGGTCTACTTGGTTCTGAATGTAAATGGTGCCGATGAGACATATAGCCACCACAGCAGCCATCTTGAAAATCTTGTTATCACTACTCCAGAATAAATGGTCATATTAGCATGGGTTTTTCACTAAAAGACTCCTTACATTGTCTTGTTGGTCATGAATGAAAATGGTGCTGATCTGACCTCTAATATGGCCGCCACAATGGCCATTTTGAAAATCTTATTATTGCTACTTCCCTTAGATGGCTGGTCATATCAGCATTGTGCTTTCACCAAAAGCTAGTTGGTCCTAAATGGAAATGGTGTCAATCTGATATCCAGTCTGACCACCATGGCAGCCGTCTTGAAAATCTTGTTATTTGTACTCCTCCAAAACAGAAAGTCTTATCAGTATCAGGTTTTCACCAGAAGACTTTTTAAGATGTCTTATTGATCCTAAATTAAAATGGTGCTTATTTATCTGATGTCCAATATGACCACCATGGTGGCCATCTTGAAAATCTGATTATCAGTGCTATTTTTAATTGGAAAGTTATTTTGACATGCAGTTTTCATCAGAACATTTCTCACAGTGTCTAGTTGGTCCTAAAAGAAAATGATGCAAACTGACCCTCAGTATGGCCACCATGGTGGTTATCTTGAAAATATTGTTATCTCTTCTTCTCCCAAATAGGATGGCCATCTCAACATGGTGTTTTCACCAGTAGACTTCTTATGATACCAAGTTGGTCCTAAATGAAAATGGTGCCAATTGTACATCCAATATGGCTGCCACGATGGCCATCTTGAATCTTGATGTCACTACTTCCCCTGAATGGATGGTCATATTGACATGGGGTTTTCACCACAAGACTTCTAATGATGAGTGCTTGGTCCTAAATGAAAATGGTTGCAGTCTGACATCAATTATGGCCACCATAAGAGCTAATTTGAAAACCTTGCTATTGCTGAAGAATATCAGAGATACTTTCAACACTCAGCAGATAAAAGGAACAAATGGTTTTATCTTGAAGTTCTGGAAATTATTTTTGGCCAGTAGTGCATCAGTTCCTTTGAGGGACTCATGTTAAAAACAATGGCCATAATGAATAATGGATCAGCATTATTTGTTCAAAATTGAAGGCCTTCATGCCAGGATGCTTTTGTCAATATGGTCAAATTCTGTTTATTATTTTATGAGAAGTTCAAAGTTGTTTCTAGTTTTATTAATAGTGGCCATTCTGTGATAGCTGATAGCATCATTTGTACAAGTCTTCATGCCAGGATGCTTTCTGTCACATTTGGTAAAATTCTGTTGGACAGTTTTTGAGATGTCATTTAAAAGATTTTTCTGTTTTAAGTAAGAACAGCCATATTTGATAGTAGATCAGCATCATTTAGAAAATGTATAAGGCCTTCATGCCTGGATGCTTTCTGTCAAATTCAGTAAATTCTCTCCAGCGGTTTTTGAGAAGAAGTTATATTTCAAGGTTTTTGTATTTTTAGTAACTGCAGCCATATCAAAAAGTGGATCAGCAACATTTGTACAAACTTTAATAACCTTAATGCCAGGATGCTTTTTGTCAAATTTTGTAAAACTATGTTCAACAGTTTTTGGGAAGTTGTTTAAAGACATTTTCATTTTTAGTAATCACAGTCATATTTAGTAGTGGATTGACATCATTTGAACAAATTTGAAAGGCCTTATGACCAGGTGAGCTAAAAATTGGCCCTATCATCACTCCACCCACCTGTCTACCACAACACCTCAGTGATTGCTGACAAGACCTAATTAAGTATACACACGTTAGACATTTAGATGACTGTCAGTATTTTAGCTGAATTATATAGTAGCTTCGAAAATCAGTATCTCAAAAATATTTAGGTCAAATTTTTGGAAATTTATTGGTTAAACTCACCGTCATAAGCACTATCATATTTGAAAATTTTGATAAAGAGATTTTAACTAATATAAAAATAAATATTACAATAAAGTCAGAGGAGATAAAGGTCTTCTGTGGTTGGGTAAATTCCCCTATTAACATCAGAATTTGGTGTTAGAGACTTTGAAGTTGGGAAGCCTCACCTGCCAAAATTTGAATCTCGATCAGAAATTTCCTTTTCATATTGATGCCACTCGTTGAGTTCTCCGATAACCTCAGAACTTGACTTTAACACTGTGTTGCATTGACACTGTGTTGCATCAAATATAATCTTTCTTGACTACATTAAGAATAAGAATGATCAAGTTTTTGCTGGCAGGTAGGGCTGTAACACGTCAAATGTAGAACTGCCATTATTTGACTTTCAAAGCAAAAACAGACTGCAAATAAAAATATAGCTTCCATATATACTCCCATATAAGCCCATACCAACTGCAAACTGCATAGACCCAGATCTGCCATTAAATAATGCACCAGCAGATCTGGATCTATGCAGTTTGTAAGGACTAATCAGTAGAACAAACTGCATAGACCCTGATCTGCCGGAGCATTATGCGACAGCAGATCAGGGTCTATGTTATTTGCATATGGACCCGATTTATACGCGAGTATATTTGGTATACTCTGTTCTAAGATAATTAAGTAGCAGTTTATAGAACTCTTTCATCAGGGTAAGAAAATTCCCCACTAATCATATGTAAACAGATGGTTTCTTGCTTATTCCAATCTGTGTAAGTTATGAAAGAGGAGCTCTGAATGTTTTGCCTAGCAAGATAGGTGGGCATTCCACATTGTAAGGCGCCAATGCTTTTTGCTCCATTTTTTTGGGGATGCTGCATGATCATTTTTATCTGTAGGTAGTGCAATTAGAGTGCAATTAAAACAGCCCAGAAGTGGAGATGGAAGCAATCACAAATATCCACACTTTTGTGTTTTTGCCCCCTCTCCCCCTTCAGCTGTGTTAACGATTTGCTCATCTTCCTAAAACATCATGCTAAATATGAGTTAGCTGGAGTTCAGATTACAAGGAATTGTGACCTTTGACTCCCACCATCTCCTACCCTGGGGGGCTGCATTACTCCTGCATCCTAACAAATATAATCAAGTTCCCTCAATCGGTGTGCATGGAGTTCAGGTTACATGGAAAACAGCAGTGGACATAACATATTTAGAGACAGATGCACTGATAGACAGAGGGATGGACATGACCTGTTATAATATATCTGCAAAAGTGCAGATGTAATACTGTAAGAAAAGAAAATCAAATTGCTTTGTAAATCTTCATTTATGTTGTGTCTCCCCCCCTCCCCCCTCACGGGCTCAGGGATGTAGAATAAGCCTGATGTGCCCTGCTGAATGTTGTGAGAGGTGACTAATGAAGACAACATTTAATCCCAGAGATTTGTCCAGTCATGATGTTCCAGCTTGGAAAATCTTGGACTTTTTAAAAGAGTGTGGTTTATAAGTAAAATTGGACTTTGAATTTCAGAATTTTACATTGTGTATAAGCCTTATTGGTGTGTATAAAAATACACATATAATAATTTGATTCTCCACTGGACTGTGATTGACACCTTAGCCAAATGACAACTGGAACTGCAGTAAGAAAACACGTTCATGTCCCACCTTCAGTAACATGAGACAATAATTTAGTGCCAGTCTGGTATGTCAGTGTGTCACTTAAGCTCATCAGGTGACCTTTCTTAAATGGTTTTTGGGCACATATGCCTCAAAATAGCTGAAATACCTTCCAAAAATAATATACTCTCAGTCTTGACTGACACTAAGGAACAAAGCACAAAAATAGAAAGTGGAACATTAAACTGCATTTTGTTTTAGCTCACCAGGCCATATAAGATCAAGTGAGCTTGTGGTATGGACCTGCATCTTGTCCATCTGTCATCCATCCTTCAACATTTGCTTGGTACCACTTTTGAGTGTGAAGGCCACATTATTAATCCAAATATGATAAAACTTGGAACATTGATTAATATCATCCAAATATGATAAAACTTGGAACATTGATTAATATCATCCAAATATGATAAAACTTGGAACATTGATTAATATCATCCAAATATGATAAAACTTGGAACATTGATTAATATCATCCAAATATGATAAAACTTGGAACATTGATTAATATCATCCAAATATGATAAAACTTGGAACATTGATTAATATCATCCAAATATGATAAAACTTGGAACATTGATTAATATCATCAAGATTTCAGACGAGTTAAATATGAGCAAGATCCACACATATTAATGAGATGATCTTGCATCTGATTTGCTGATGTTACAATTCTTGAAACCTTATTTCTGATCTAATTTTGATCAAAATTGAACCATGGGTTTGTATCAGATCTCACTTGAATTTGCTAATGAGTGAGATCCATGCATATTAATGAGGTGATCTTGTATCTGATTTGCTGAGCTTGTTACCACTCTGGAAGTCATATTTCTGATCCAGTTTTGATCAGACATGGAATATGGGCTTATATCATCAAGCTCTCAGAAGAATTAGATAATGAGTGAGATCTACATATGTTTTCTGATGGAATGAGCATCATACCACTTGAGGGACTGTTTCTGACCTGATTTCAATCAGACTTGAGGTGAATTGGCCAATATTATCAAGATGTTGAGTAGTATTATTTTGAGCAAGACCTATGCATATTTATAAGATGATCTTGCATCTGATTGGCTGAGTTTTGTACCACTCTAGAGAGTGTACTTTTGGTAGGATTTTGATCAAACTTTGTAAATAGACCTATATCAAGCATGATTATGAGTTAGAACCATGCATATTACAGACATGATCTTGCATTTGATTAGCTGAGCATGTCAACACTCTATCAACAATATTTTGTTATCAGATTTTGATTAAGCTTATTGAATAGTCCTAAATTATCAAGATGTTGCATGAGTTTGATTATGAGCAATATCTGCAAATATTTATGAAGTAATATTGTATCTGATTGAGTTAGCAATTACCACTCTGGAGACTGACTTTCAGTCCGATTTTGCTCCAAGTTGGTAAATTAGCTTATATCATCACAGTCTTAGATACGTTAAAAATCTACATATTAATAATTATGCCTTTATCTTTGGAAAGAATTTTTATTAGACCATAGTAAAATAGATACAATCAACATAATATAAAACATGGGAGATAGTTTACATAGGGTTATGTTCTTACAGTACTACATAAGCCTTGTAGGTGAAACGGTCAAATGTTAAGTTGTGTACTACATAAGCCTGGTTAGTGAAATGGTCAAATGTTAAGTTTTGTAAGGGATGTGAATGAAATCAGACCCACTTGGGCCTCATGGTTACTCCCCTCCCCAGTTTTCTGCAAAAATTGTATACTCCCACCATAAGTGCATTATGTTATAATGTTGTCCATCTGCCTGACAATCCGTTACCAATTTCATTTCTGCACAAAAACTTGACATGTCTGCCATCTACACTACTAAACTTTGCAGATGGCTTGCACTTGGGCTAAGAAAAAAACCCTATTGATTTTGGGGTCAAAAGATCAATGGTCAGGGTCATTGACTGGAAGAAGAAAAATGGTTTCCACATAATAACTCAAGTTCACCATCTACAGTTGCCGTAGTTTGTGGATGGCTTGCACATGGGGTATAAAAAAGCCTATCAATTTTGGGGTCAAAGGTCAGGGTTACTATGATTGAAAGAATAAAAATGGTGTTTGTACAATAACATTAGGTTTACATCACTTAACTGGACCAAACTTTGTGGATGCCTTGCACTTGGGGTAAGAAAGCAGCCTGTTGATTTTGGGGTCAAAAGGTTAAAGGTGAAGATCACTGTGACTGAAAGAAGAAAAGTGATTTCTGCGCACAATTTTTTTTTATCTACATAGAGGACTGTTATATGTGGGGCAAGCTTATAATATGCCATTTATGGTACTCTTGTTGCCTGACTGGCAAAAACCTTTTATGGAGAATTTGACAACAGTTGTGTGAGCAAACTTTTTATGCCCACACCATGTCTTTGGTGGGATATATATCAGTTGTTATGTCTGTTCATCCCTTGTCACAATTTTGCTCAGTAACCCTTGAAGGAATTGATGGATTGAAATCAAATTTGTTTTGAGGCTTTACATTAACAAGACCTCTGTCAGGTTTGATTGTCAACATCGTCAGCAAATTTTACAGAGTATTGGCCGTTATTTGACTTACAACTTTGCCCTTCAATTTTATTTCCATTCAATAACTTTTGAAGGACTTTATGGATTGAAATCAGATTTGGTAAAAGGTTTTACATCAAGAGGACTTAGGTCAAGTTAGATTTTCACCATTTTCCGGCAGATTTTTACTGAGTTATGACTCCTGTTTCACTTAGAACTTTGCCCTTCAATTTTGTTTCCACTTGGTAGCTTTTGATAGACTTAATGAAATGAAATAAAATTTAGTATGAGGCATTAGGAAGATCTATTTTATGTTGCATTTTCACCATTTTCTTGCATATTTTTATGGAGTTGGCCATTTTAGCTTAGAAATTTGCCGTCAATTAAAGCTCAGTAACTTTGTAAGGATTTCATGTATTGAAACTAAATTTGTTATAAGGCTTTATATCAAGAAGACTAAGGCCAAGTTTGATTTTTACTGTTTAATGGCAGAATTTTTTGGATTTATGGCCCCTGTTGGACTTGAACCTTTGCCCTTTTAATTACATCATATTGGCAGGGGGCATATGTGGCTGTGGAGACATTTCTAGTTCATAGATATATTTCTGTTTGATTACAAAGTAGGGGTTTTTGTTGAAAACCAGTCTAAACTTATTAAGTTGGATTTTTTTTATATCAGAATCACTGTTATCTTCAGGGTGTTGACCTTATCCCTGACCTGGCATTAAGCAAATGACAACTAAAAAAAGGGAACAAAATTCCATTTCTTCCTCAATTGAAAAGGAATAGAAAATGATACTTTGTATGGGACAAAATAAATTAATTCATGGATCCATATTAATTAATTTTATAAGTACTGTGGTAAATTGCTATCACAAATATCTTTCAGATTTCACAAGGCCATAAACTAAGTTTTATATATTAAAGGTAAAGTTACCTTTTTAAAAATCCAATTGGCTATATCACTGATTCAGAGATAGGTAGTTGATGTATTGTGGATGAATTCTTTATTACAGATCTGATGAGAAATGATTAGTAAGGAAAAGAAAAACATGTAATTTCTAATCAGTAGTAATTGTTGATTTCTAAGCATGGCTCTAGCACCTTTTGTGTATGCTTTAGTTGGAACTAATACAGTGCAAAGCCATTATTACTATCAAAAATATCTTATTCTAGTATGTCCATAACAATGAAAATGAATATATTTGTCAAGTAATTATGATGTCTATCAAAGCTCAGATGTCAGGGATTTGGTTTGTGTCAACTGTCATTTTATTTAGTCAGTTCCAATTAGAAAAGATAGTTTGCACAAAATGCTATCAGGAGTGAGAAATTTAAACTCCTGTACCAACAATATAATGATAGGACATTATGAAATTTCAGACAATGAGAAACAGCTACTGTTATTCACTCATACATTTCAAGTGCGGATTGTTTCTATTCGGACAAATAATGTACCGTATCATAAAAAATATGGAAATATTTTATTCCCAAGATTATCAAATACTGATTTAGAGAAATTTCTTAACTTTAGCAGCAGGGTATAGAAAAGCAGGATGAAGGATACAAGTCAAGTATATGCAAAGTTATCCCATGTCAGAAATGAAGCTCTAGTGTCAATAACAAAAGTCATGCTTACAAGGTCTGCTAACTAATGTGACAGCTGTACATGTGCAAGTAGTAGACATTTGAATCTTTTTCACAGATAATGATAAGTCTTCCATACATGGAGTATATAGTGTTAAGGTCATGTCTGTCTGTCTATCTGTCTCATTACAATTTGGTTTCTGTACTATGACTTATGTTTTGCAACACATACCTTCACCAAACTTTAAAGGTGGGTTGCCCTATAGCAGACAAAGAATCCTAGTATTTGGGAGTCAAAAGGTCAAAGGTCAAGTTCATTGACTGACCAAAGCCAAATGGTTTTGCCCCTGTGCAATAACATAAGCTCAACTTCAAATACCTTCACCAAACTTTGTACTTGGGTTGCTCTATTGGAGACAAAGAACCATATTGATTTGGGGTTTTAAAAGGTCAAAGGTTAATGTCGCTGTAACCTACCATAGTCAAATGGTTTATATGGAATACATTTGGTTTTGCTTGACATACATTCACTAGATTTTGCAGATGGGTTGCCCTATAAGAAACTTATTGAATTTGGGGTCCAGGGGGTCAAAGGTCAAGGTCATTATATGAGCAATTACAATGGTTGCCATGAATTAAATTTAGTTTTACTAATCAAATCTGCACCTAAACTTATAGCCCTTGATGATACTAAGAGGCCTATTGAATAATCAGAACCCAGATTTAAAAAGTCAGTAGAGCCATATAGTAATCATGTTGTTTGTCCATCCATCCATCTGTCCATCCGTAATTTAATTTCTGCAAGATAATTTTACTGGGAATTGTTGGATTTTAATCTTATTTGGTATGCACTATTGTAGTGATGAGACCTCAAGAGAATTTGATTTCCAGTCATCTGTCATAATTTGGAGGAGTTGTAGCCCCTGATTGCCTATCCTCCTTTGTTTCATTCTTCCAGAGTTTGGTTTGGCAGCATAACTTTACAGAGGGTTGTTGGATTTCTATAAAATTTCGTATGTGGCTTTATATTGATGAGACTTACAAAGAGTTCAATTTCCAGCATTCCACAACATGATTTACAGGAGTTATGCTCCCATCCCCCCACCCCATTGCTTATCCTCCTGGCTTTGGTTTCTGCAGCATTTCTTTACCAAGGTTTATCAAATTATTTCGTATGTAGCTTTATAATGATGAGACCTTAAATTAGTTTTGTTTTCAGCATTCCATGACAACATTTACAGGAATTATGGCCCCTGATTGCCAAACCTCCTGATTTTGGTTTTCACTGCATAACTTTACTGAGGTTTGTTGGATTTCAGCTAAATTTGGTATGCTGCCTTATATTGATGAGAATGAGTTCAGTTTCCAGCTTTCCACAATATAGTTTACAAGAGTTACACCTCCTGATTGTCTGACCTCTTGACTTTGGTTTCTTTGAAAAAGATTGTATGCAAGTATTCTTGATTTCAATCAAATTTGGCATGCAGTTTTATATTGATGAGACCTTGAGTTCAATTTTCATCATTCCACAGAGTCAGTTATAGGAGTTATGGCCTCTGATTTCCCTATGTCATAACTGCAGCAGAACTTTACTAAGGATTCTTGGATTTCAGATTTAACATTCACCTTGATATTGATAAAGATATGAATTGGTTTGATTTCTAGTGTCTCAATACTTAATTTTCAGGAGTTATTGTCCTTGATTGTCCTCCTGACCTTAGTTTTTGCAGCATTTCTTCACCAGCTTAATATTGATTAGACCTTAAATTTGTTTCATATTCAGCATTCCACATTATCTTTTACATATATGGCCACTGATTTCCTGCTGTCCTGACTTTGGTTTCTTCATCATTACTTTACCAAGGATTGTTGGAATTCAATCAGATTTTACATACAGCTTTGAATTGGCAGAACCTTTAATGAGTTTTATATTCAGTTTTTCACATTATCATTTAGAAGAGTTATGGCCCCTGATTTCTTGTCCTCTTAACTTTGGTTTCCATAGCATACCTTTATTTAGGAATGTTGAATTTCAACCATATTTATCTTGCATCTTTATCTTGAGGAGACCTTCAAACATTTTATCAGTATTGCATGTTACCATTGAAAGGACTTGTTAGTATTGCATGTTACCATTGAAAGGACTTGTGTCCCTTGATTATCCATTCTCCCACCTTTGGTTTCCCAACTCAAATTCCTCATTTTAAGGCCCTGCTGAGCAAATTGTAGTGAAGGGGGGCCCTTTGTGATGCATCGATTACTAATAGTTCTAGTTTTACATCTAAGGGCAAGAGTTAAGGTCACAGCAGGAAATAAGTTTTCATGTAATAACTTGAGTTTAATGAATATACCTTCACCAAATTCATAGGTAGGTTGCCCTTGAAGAAACAAAACCTGATGATTTCATTATTAATAGGTCAGAATCAAGGTCATCATGATTCTGAACACAGTTGGCATAGTACCGTATTAACCATTTGCAGTATTGATTTGAGTAATTAGTCATATATTATTTTAATTCAGCAAGATTTAAAACTTTTCTATAAATTTGCACAAACTTATTTTGGGACATTTTTCAGGCTTTTTATATCTATCACCATACTAATGTAGTGACACAGCTCACAGATGGTTTGGTTCATACTTGAATGACAGATTTAAAAAAGTAACACTAAATGGACTTTTATCTAAAAATAAAATATTAAACTGTGGTGTACCACAAGGATCTCTATTCAGACCAGTTTTGTTTGTTATTGTCATAAACAATCTTACAGATTGAAAATACAGTATCGTCAACTGATCTATATGCTGATGTCATAAACAATCTTCCCTTACAGATTGAAAATACAGTATCGTCAACTGATCTATATGCTGATGATACTACTTTCTCAGATTAACTCAGCTGCAAAACTGAATCAGAAAATAATCTTCAACTGGCATTAAACGGGCTTAAGATATGGTGTCAGGGGAATGGCATGGATGTAAATACAGATAAAACAAAGGTTTCATTAAAAACAAGACACTAAAAAGAGCAAAGCTAAAGACAGATGATGTGGGTCTTTTCTATAATAATAAAAAACTAAAAGTGGTTTCCAAGGACAAAATTCTTGGTATTCTTGTTGACAATAATTTACTTTGGTCTGATCATGTTAAGTTTAATTACAGAGAAAACAAACTCATATCTTTGGCTATTAAGAAAAATAAAGTATTTCATTCCAAAACAGTACTGTGTCACTTTTTACATTTTGACTGTTGTTATATAATATGGGTATATACATCTGTTGTTAATATTAAGAAAATATTTCAGTTGCATGAGCCTGTAAAATAATACTAGCTGGGCAAACTAGAAACACTATAGATGCAATGGATACTTTAAAAATCCTACCTTTTCAAGAATTACTTCACCTTTGAAGAACCAAAATGATGTATAAAGTTTCTGTTAATTCTACCCAGTTTACTTGTGAAAAACTTTTGAATGCAGAGAAACCAGCAACACCCCAAATTTTAGATCAATGACAGCCAAAATCTTTCTAATTCCAAAACCAAAGAAAGAATTATTTAAAAACAGTTTTCAATACTCTGGGGCCATTATATGGAATAATATCCCAAAAGAAATCAGAGAATCTTGTAGCATATCAGCTTATCATCATAGGTGTATTAAATGGATGAAATACAAGCCTTAATTAATACCACAAGGCCCTGTCCACCTCCTCAGCTACTCTTTTGTACATGAATATATGTTGGTATGCAGTATGCACCAGTTTAACTTTGACTAGTGAACATTGATAGTAATTTCATCTGTTAGTGTGTATATGATTTACATGTGTTGTTAACTAGTCAGGGTCGGTAATTTCTATGTACATGAATGTGTGTGTATGAATGTACATCAATGTATATATATACATGTATGTAAGTATGTATGTGTGAGATGGGTAGTGATTGCTCTGTGTATGTATCTGTTCATATATCTTAGAGGGCCTCAAGGTAGATTAGTTCTATTATGTAACTAATTAAGTTACCCTCATTAAATAAAGTCTTTGTTATTATTATTATTATTATTATTATTATTATTATTATTATTATTATTACTACTACTACTTGATTTTTGTCTAGCCTGCCATGGTGGAAGCGCTAGTGATCACTTTGGCATCTGTCTACATGTCTAGTCCGCATGTCCATGCCCTGGATTAACCTCTGTGTTTAAATTTGTTTACTTTCCTTTTATTTGAATATTTTATCCCTCCCATTTAGTTTTGGAAATTAGCTTGTTGGTAGTGAGCTCGACGTGCAGACCATGGCCAGCTGCTTGTTTACAATTTTGAAGAATAATCCTAAAGCTTCAGTATTGCTGAAATTGGGTATCAGTAGACATTTCCAGCACCTCATTAATGAATAATTGTTTATTAGTAAAATAGATATTAAATTGATCAGAGGTCGTATTTTATGATTAACACAAAGTGTTGCATCCTGAACATTAAATACATCAATCTGGATGGAAATACATGTAGACCCTACCTTGCATCTATGTAATGCAAAAGGTCTGAGAGGGATTCAATAAGATTAAAAGTTGCGTCCAAGTTTGCCATAGTTTTATTGGTTGTAATTCTCACTAATTCTCCATGAAGTGGGAAATGTTTACAAATGACCAGTACCAGAATCATGTTTAAGTTCTGATTTTGTTGTTTATATACACATTCATTCCTGACCTGACCATTTTCACCTCCTAGGATCCGACAGAAAGTGTACAGGTATCCGGTGTTGATGTAGATTTAGTCCCGTTAGTACTCAGTTTGCTGTATTAATGTTAGTATTGATTGTATGTTTTAAAAGGGTAGGAGGCAGACTACTCCACCACATTTGCTAACATTTAACTGGATAAAATGGAACATATAACTTTAGAAAAAGTCCTTCTGCAGAATACATGGAATATGTTACATTCAATGAGGAGCCAGGTCTGTCAGATTCATCTTGATATGATAGCTCTTGAAGTTTTCATTTATTGCTGGGACATTTTACTTTAGCTCGTAAGTTACAACTCTCCAAGTATCTTAGTAACTCTGTGTCCGTTAGCAATAGTCAGTGTATGGTCATGCAAACTAGGGTACATGGGATGCAAAAGGTTTAGTGTGTGTTTTCTAGGGCATATATTCACAAAAATGTTAAGGTGATCTCATGGAATCTGCATTTGTTTTCCCAGTATACAGAAGAGTATTTAAAAACTAATTTTTTGCAATCTAAAGTTTGTGAAATATCAGATAGACCCTTCTGTATTGAAGAACATTGAAAACGTTTTTTTTCACGAGTTTATCAATTAGCTTCTTATTGACTTTGATATTTTGGCAAAAAAGTATAAGATTTAGTGCCATACTGCAAGTGGTAGACTTTAATTATTCTTTAAGAATAAAATTGCCTTTAAAGTCAGGTGCAATGATCCATAAGCTCTTTATCTATTTACATGTGATTTTTAAACTTTCAGTTCAAATTTTATACTTCAGTCATAATTTTTACAACAAAGCAAACTTGTACAAAGACTAAGTGTAGGGACATTATTACAGTTGATTAGATGTACCATATATACTCGCGTATAATCTGATACCAACTGCAAACTGCATAGACCCAGATCTGCCATCGCATAATGCGCCGGCAGATCTGGGTCTGTGCAGTTTGTAAGGACTATTCGGTAGAACAAACAACATAGACACTGATCTGCCAGAGCATTATGCGACTGCAGATCAGGGTCTATGTTGTTTGAAGTTGACCTGGATTATACGCGAGTATATACGGTACTCCCAAATCTTTCATGCAGGAAGTCTTTGAGATGATCTGATTAAGATATTCATAAAATTGGTCTTCATAATCTTTACTTTACATGAATTTCATATCGATAAATAGATCAGCACTGTAAAGTAGTTTGTGGAGAGATATTTGTGATTCACTTCAGAATTTCATTTCTACTCTACAAATTTCAGCTCAAATTAAATTAAAATGTTCCTCCTTGAACTTTTGCCCCATACTGTGCTCACTCAAAAGTAAAGTTCTTGAAAGAAAAATAAAAGATCTTCAGAGTGATGAATCATTCAACAAATTCAGATTACATCTCTTAGTTAAATATTTCAATATAACAAGGAGATCTTTGTAATTTGATATTTTGTATTCATTTGAATAATACATACTTACTAATGGTACATTGCACAAGAAAGGACCAAACTGTGATAACTTGCCTATTAACATGTGCCATATTCATATAAAGCATCTTATTTGAATTGGTGATCTTTATTGTACCAGAAGAGCTTATGGGATGGTCTGTTGTATGTTGTCCATCCGTTGTCCGTCATTCTGTTCACAAGTTTGTTATCGCTACTCCTCCTAACTACTTGGAGGATTACCATGAAACTTTACACACACATTCATCCCATGGTCTAGTTGGTCCTAGTTTAAAATGGTGCTGCTCAGACATCCAATATGGTTGCCATAGTGGCCATCTTGAAAATATTGTTATCGCTACTCCTTCTGAATGGATGGTCATATCAACATGGGGTTTTCACTAAAGGACTTCTTATGATGTCTACATGGTCCTTAATAAAAATGGTGCAGATCTGACATCCAATGTGGCCACCATGGGAGCCATCGTAAAAATTTTTTATAGCAACTCCTCCTGAATGGATGATCATATCAACATGGGGTTTTCACTAAAATACTTCTTATAATGTCTAGCTGGTCCTAAATCAAAATGGTGCAGATCTGACATCCAATATGGCCACCACAGCAGCCATATTGAAAATCTTATCACAACTCCTCCTGAATGGATGGTCCTATCAACATGGGGTTTTCACTAAAAGACTTCTTATGATGTCTACTTAGTCCTAAATGAAAATTGTGCAGATCTGACATCCAATATGGCCACCATGGCAATCATCTTGAAAATCTTGTTATTGCTACTACTTCTGAATGGATGGTCACATGAACATGGGGTTTTCTCTGAAAGACTTCTTAAGATGTCTAGTTAGTCCTAAATGAAAATGGTGATAATCTGAAGTCCATTATGACCTCCATGGCAGCCATATTGAAAATCTTGTTATCGCTTCTCCTGAATGGATGATCATATCAACATGGGGTTTTCACTCAAAGACTTCTTATGATGTCTACCTGGTTGTAAATGAAAATGGTGCCAATCTGAGGTCCAATATGGCAGCCATGGCAACCATCTTGACAATCGTGTTGTTACTACTCCTCCTGCATAGAAAGTTATATTGACGTGGGGTTGTCACTAAAAGAATTCTTATGATGTCTAATTGGTCCTAAATGAAAATGGGGTGGATCTGACATTCTATATGGCTGGCATGGTGGCCATCTTGAAAATCTTGTTATCACTACTTTGCTGGAATGAATGGTCATATCAATATGCGGTTTTCACTGGAAGACTTATTACGATGATTAAGTTGGTCCTAAATTAAAATGGTGCTGCTCTGACGTCTAATATGCCCACCATGGCAACCATCTTGAAAATCTTGTTATTGTTTCTTCTCCTGAATGGATGGGCATATCAACATCGGGCTTTCACTCAAAGATACCTTATCATGTCTACTTGGTCCTAAATGAAAATGGTGCTGATCCGTCATCTGATATCTGCCCCTCCGTTAGCACAGGCTTGTTATCGCTACTCCTGCTAAACTACTTTCAGGATTGCCTTGAAACTAATATATATATATATATATATATATATATATATATAGAGAGAGAGAGAGAGAGAGAGAGAGAGAGAGAGAGAGAGAGAGAGAGAGAGAGAGAGAGAGAGAGAGAGAGAGAGAGATATACATACATATGCACATATAGATTAAGATCCCTGATCATTACTATCAAGTCACTTAGAACATAATTTTCCATGGCACTGTGAACTGTGACTTGCATTGTGTTTGAGAGAAGTCTCATCATGATTAGTTTCAATTTCTTCTACTTTTTGATGAAGTTGTTCGGTGTCTTCCTGGGCTTGAAGAAATGTAGGTGTTAGAGGTGTTATATATTTCGGCACTATGTGGCTTGTGCCTGCCAGTGTAGTTGAAGGTGTAAAGAAGTGAGGTTTTGTTTGACTAGCACTACATGTACTTGGATTGTAATTATCTTTATTAGTGGCATCGTCTTCTACAATTTGATGACGTGTATCTGGGTCTACCAGGGTTAGGGGAGAAGGAAATGTTAAGTAATTAGGCCCTGTGTAGCTTGTGTCTACTTGAGCAAGTGAGTTTGTAGTTAAATATGGCTTTGCTTGGCAGGCACTGATAGGAGTGGAGGTTATGGACCTAGCTGAGGATGGCTGTGGTGACACATTGCTGGTGTTAGATCTATTGTTTATATCTTAACATAGTTCAAGAAATCCATTAGATGTCCAAGCCAAGTATCCACTGCCCAGAAATAAAATGGTATTTGTTGATGAGAATACAGTACATTAAACTTAATTTTCATCTGAAGTAGTGATTGTGGACACATACCCATATTGCTATGAGTATTTGTAGAGTTCGAAATCAGTCCTAGGTTCATTCATCTGCTTCAGTGATGAGTTGTTTCCGACATGGATAGGGATACTGTCTTGATTTTCTTTGATGTGGATAAAATCTGGGATTACGTTTCTGTATGAATTTACTTCCATGTCATGAATATCCTCATGGGTGAATCCAGAAGATTCAAATAAACTGGATCTGTTGAAAATTTTCTACAGTATTGACATTGTTAGATTTATCACCATTTTATTTGTATGCAGAATCTGGTAAGTATTTTTTTAAAAATAATAAAATTTGTAACAGCATCAGTCACAATGAGGATTTACCAAAGCATATAAGTACTTAGATGAACAATATCCGTAATGAATAACTCCAAGATGAATGAATAATCATATGATATTCACTGATTTTGACAAAGTACTTCTAAGCAAATGTTTATCTGGCCACCGTCTTGCAGCATAAATGAAATGATGTGAAACCACATGTTTTCATCATTCAGAATGGTAGACATAGTTACAAGTAAGAAATGGTCTTGTCTTGATTTCCTGGATTTTTTTTTCACTCATTAGAGCATCAGACCCTTGTAGGAACTCTTTTTTTAAATGTTGTAAGTAGATTTAACACTTATGTAGACCCATTTTTAAACTGTAACGTGAAAAGTGTTCATGAAACATTAATGCCCCGCTGGAGTCACCCAGATGCCAAGGTTAAGTTGATATGGAAGGATAGATGGATGGGTGGATAGAATAATGGACAAAGGTAACACAATGCCTCTTCCACATTTGAGTGAAGCATAAAAATACAGTTTTATTGTCAAGCCCACCTTGGCAGAAACTCAGCATAGTGATCACTTTGGTGTCAATGTGCATATCCATTCTTATGCCCATCCACAACCAAGATTAAGAGAAATGTTAAAGTTTTTAAGATTAAGCTCAGTGTTCACATTTTTGAGATCAAGATCTGTGTTTAAATTTTTTTTAGATTAAGCTCAGTGTTCAAGTTTTTTTACTTTCTAGGGACCATATATACTCTGTTATAAGTTAGTCCAACTGCAAACTACATAGATCCTGATCTGCCATGTGTGTTGTTTGTTCTACTTACAACTTGTAACAAACTGCAGTGAACTACCAGTGTAACCAATCAGTATAAAGAAGGTATCTGATGCAACCAATCATACTTGCTATCTCATGTAGAGCTTGGCTACTGGCACTTGGTTACCATACCACTTAAACTTGGGGGGGGGGGGTACACTATTATTTAGCATGTATACAATGTAAGATGTGACAGGTTTTGTGATAATTATCAACCTTTTGGCCACATTGAAGTTTTTATCACAACAATTTATTGACCCACTGGTAGCTTTGGCAGGCATCATGGACAATGAACACTGCATCAGATCTGTTAGTGAAATGTACAAACTGGATGAAGTGTACCAAGTGGAAAAAAATGCAGTTTTATGGCATAAGCAGTGTGTAAATGAAAACCCTGGGTTAAAAAGTCATATGCCAGGGTATTTTTTTAAGCTTGCAGCTGTGAATATTTGGGGTGGTGGTGGGGGTGGAGAATCTGGGGGTGAAGGGGGGAGTGAATGAGGAACTCTTTTTATGGCTATTTTTTTATTCATTATTGTACTCAAAACAAATGCTTATTGGCATTACTAGAAAATGCCAGTTCCAATTCCTCAGAAAGTCACTATAAACTTTATAACAATCCTAGATTTAGTTTGAATTTCCTATATTTACATTAAATCCATACATTATTTCTCACATTTCAATTAATGGGACCTTTTCCTGTCACTTATCTGACATATATTAGATAGAGATTTTGAATCACTGCAAATATTGTGCATCAGTAACATACATACCGTATATACTCACTTATAAGTCGAGTCCAACTGCAAACAACATAGATCAGTCATTGCATAATGTGCCAGCAGATCAGGGTCTCTTGTTTGTTTTACTCATTACTCCTAACAAACTGTGTAGACCCAGATCTACCGGCGCATTATGTGATGGCAGTTTTGGGTCTGTGCAGTTTGCAGTTGGATTTAATTTATAAGCAAGTATATACAGTATTAAAAAGAAAATTCCATAAAGTAAAAATGCTGTTTCAAAAGTTTCAAGTTGATGCTTTATTTATAATTGCATATAATTACAAAAACTTGGCTCAAAATTAAAATAAAATAAACCTGTTGAATAGGAGATGAAGTGGTCATATGCTGATAAACCTTTCATTCAGAATTAAGTTTTAGATGATCTGCTACATAAACCAAGATTATCAATCCTTTTGAATATCGTATTGCCTTGTATATAAAGTGTACCCAACTTCAAACAGCATATACCTGGATCTACAGGTGCATTATGTAATGGCAGAGCTGGGTTTAGTGTTCACTGTAAATCAGTAGAGAAACAAACAGCATGGACCCTGATGCACCTAAACATGTGCTGGTAGATCTGAGTATGTATTAACAGTTTGGTATGTTTTATACAGGGATATACATGATATTCACTTCTTATATGATATTCACTTCTTAAGGATAATAAGATTAACAGTTCTTTTGAAGTATTTATTCAGAGATATTTGTGATTCACTTCAGATTTTCAAAGTGAATCCAACTAATTTATTTAAATTAGAGCTTTCTGACATGAACAGTGCTTTCTTTATGTTTTACACAAAAGTAAAGTTCTTGACAGAAAAAATATGTTTGAAATAATAAATCATTCAGTGATATCTAATTTATGTTTTGCATTTGAAATTTGAATCTAACAAAGAGATCTTTGTCATCTGTGACAGTATTTAATGTCATATTCTTGTTATGACACAAGAATTGAAGAGCGACACATTATTTATCTTGTGTCAGCTCTCTGTCATTCTCTTATCCAGGATTAACCTTGCAACATTTATATCTATGACCTTTTTATCTTTTTGAAATTTTAACCTATATTTTTATTTTATTTTTTTAAGCAAGTCTCTTTCATTATAAAGACATTTATAGACCTGAAATGCTGACAAAGCTAAACTCCGTTAGAATATTTAAATAAATAAATTTGAATAAAACTGGTTGATTTGATAGTTGGATAATCCAACCTCTTTTTTATAGAAAAAATTTGAATTAGATAAATTTGACTAGAGTATAGTTGTGAAGGTGGTAGTTTTCATGCCTTTTCCAATTTCCTTTTCCTTTTTTCCTAGATCCCCACATCAAGGTGATTGGGTATCCAGATGATGTCCGCATGGCTAAAGACATCATTATGGCTGTCCTAGACACAAAGGTAACACAAATTATAATTCAAATCTGTATTTAGCCACCACTTTTAGATCTGGAATGGTCCCTTAATGGTACATTCCTTCCCCAAACCAATTTTTAATGTTCTTCACCGCTCATAATCACTCATTGTATTTATCGGATGATAAACCCATGCTTGATAATAAGCCCACGCCCCATTTGTAAAAAATTTTGAACAACATTTACTAATAATATCTTTATTTGATAATAAACCCAAGCTAATTTTTGACAAATTTATTAGACTGGTCCTTTGGTCTTATTATAGGAGAAAAATTTTAAAATGACAAATTCACCTCTGAAATCTACCTATATTATCCAGTCTAGTCTGTTAATTTCTTTTGAAACCCTGATGTCACAGGTTTGGTTTGGTCTTTGGTGTTTTACAGCACATCAACGCTCTGAAGGTTATATCATGTGGAGGTAAGTGGAGTAAAGTGCCTTGCCCAAGGACACTATATAGTAGCCAACCAGGGCTGATCCAATGGTGAGATATGAACCAGCATCCTATTGGTCAAGAGTCTAGTGCCTTAACTACTGAGTCATGTAACAGTCTAAAACTAGTTGTAAATAGACCCATTGACTTGATGATTGTAAATAGACCCATTGACTTGATGATTGAAGCCTACTTTTGCATATGGGGCCCTGGGTGGCCGAGTGGTCTAAGACACTCACCTTTACAGATCACTCACACATCTCACCTCTGTCCCCATGAGCTCGAGTCTCGGCTCGACTAACATGGCAGTAGCTTCCTGTGGGTTGGTGGTTCTTCCCGGGATATTCCTCCACCAAATATACTGGCTGCCATGTATAGGCTACAATGTGCTAAACAATGGCGTTAAACCCCACAAACCCAAACCAAACTACTTCTTTTTTATACTTGTTTAGTTAAATGCACTTTATTTTACTGGGTCCAGTCGAAGTAGAGGCATAATAGATCATTACACTTGAATATGTGGAATATATAGCCTTTTTCACAGTGTGGGACATTTGTTTTCACCATTTATAATGACCTTTTCATACTGTCTTGACTAGAGCAGGTGACACATTTTGGATATCATCCCAATTCATTTACATGCTAACCATTTTAGCAAATAGGTAATGGGTAACATGATCTCCAGATTTCCCCAACCCCATTATGACCATGCATGAAGTAATACCCCATTATGACCATGCATGAAGTAATACCCCATTATGACCATGCTTGAAGTAATGCCCCATTACGACCATGCATGAAGTAACACCCCATTATGACCATGCATGAAGTAATACCCCATTATGACCATGCATGAAGTAATACCCCATTATGACCATGCATGAAGTAATACCCCATTATGACCATGCATGAAATAATACCCCATTATGACCATGCATGAAGTAATACCCCATTATGACCATGCATGAAGTAACACAGGTCTAAAATGGAAAGTTTTTCATAAGGAACCAAAACAGTAATGAAAGAAAGTTTCTGTTTCACATCATTAAATAACTTAGTCTTGTGCTGTTATACACTATGATGACACAGTCTCATTATAAGGTAATGTCATTTATAATGTGGATTACTTTTATGACTCCCATGAACAACCATAAATACATTACTACCTCACTGTAATACTATTCATAGGAGTCATAAATCTGGACTGCTTTATTGGTGATGTTGCCTTATATTGAGATATATATACATTACCATATGTACTCGCGTATAAGATACCAACTGCAAACTGCATAGACCCAGGTCAGCTGTCGCATAATGCACCGGCAGATCTGGGTCTATGCAGTTTTTAAGGACTACTCAGTAGAAGAAAAAACATAGACCCTGATCTGCTGGCGCATAATGCGATGGCAGATCAGGGTCAATGCTGTTTGCATTTGGAGCCAGATTATATGCAAGTATAGACGGTATATACATTTTTATATAATATTACTGTTAAGTAATGAAATGGGATCCATGACTCTACCATCTTTATAAAAGTGACCATCTTATCCTGAGGTTTCTTTTATTGAGGAAATACTATACAATTCAGCTGATTTCTAAGTTTAACAACAACAAAAAAAGAAAATAGATTAAACAAACTGCTAAATCGAGTATGTTCTGAATAAAATGTAGTCGACCTGTCTTAAACAGCCATCTCTTAAAAGGAAAAAAAATGGCATCTTAAAACAGGTTGTTAGAGACTCATTTCTACCATAATTGTGTGTATGGAAGCTGCATATGGTGGCTCAGTGGTAAAGGCATTGGACTTGTGACCAAAAGGGTATGGGTTTGATTCTCACCATTTTTTTATCAGTGTCTTGGGCAAGGCACTTTAGTTGTTCTAGGCATGATATGACCTTAAAAGTGCTGCTGTGCCAAACCTGTACTTTGATGATTTTAAAGCAATGAAACATTTGTTGAAATAATTACTAGAAAGTGTGTACTTAATAACCTTTGCAAAGATTATGAAGAGTGCATTTCTTATGGGAATATGGTGAAAATTAATTAGATAGTTACCCCCTCCCACCACTTCAGTTCTGGAAACAGGCATGCTAACATTTTTGTGGTTTTCTCCATTAGAGTTGAGAGAATGAGGGAAAATAGTTATGAGAGTGAGTCATTAGTGATACATGTAACATCATGAACTGATGCAAGGAGATACTGTGGCAAACATTGTTACCATCAAGATAGGTTAGGAAAAATACACCAACATTGTTCATGGCTGATATTCTATTAAAACAATGTGTATGGTTTGTTATGATAAAATGAAATTGTTTAGTTAAATAAAAGGAAGATTCTTTCTGGCCTGCAACCATTTAATGAATGGCTACATTATCTCATGTTTTCTTGTGAACTATCATTGATGAAGTAATTGATCAAAATGTGAAAATTGATTGGGTATTTATTTGAGAAAGAGATATGTGTTTCTGTCTTTCTTGGTATATAGTACAGTGTGTTTTAGGAGTCTTTGTAATCGGCTAAAACACGGTATTGGTGCTGAGAGTAGTCTCAATCACTTAAAAAATTGAAATGTTTGATAGAACATTTCAATGAAGCTCATTATATACCCTAGGGTGTCCCCTAGTCAGATCAAGTTAGATTTAGCTTGAACATGCATGCGATTTTGTTTAACCATTATTTCAATTCATTGGTATAACAACAGTTACAGACACTACACTTGGTGTATAACATGCAAGAAAAACAGCATGAAAACTTTAAAACTTTATTTTTTTTTCACAGTAACATCAGTAACAGGATATCAACATTTAAAGTAAACAACATAACTGGAAGTGGTAAACAACTTAATAACAAAATCAAAACATCTATGACAAAGGTATCACTAAGAAAAAAAACCTAACCATGAAACTTTTGCATAACAAACATAAAAGACATAGAATAATCTTATTTAGGCATTTATCTAACACCAAGAAGAATATTTAAACAAACAAAATCATTAATACTGGCCAAAAGTATTGCAAACTTCCATAAGAGTCAGAAGTACATTGTCCATAAAATTGGTTACAGACACTACAAAACTATAGCATTTCAATACAGCTGCAGAACCATACATATCTCCATAAAATTCACTTCAAAAATAATTCAACATGAACACATTGACTAGAATTATTCATTAAATGAATGTTGATTAGTTAATAAAATGATAAAACCACATTGTAACAGGTATATGTCCAATACTTGTGTTAAAATTATGAACTGGTAAATAGCACTTGAAAGTTTAATACTAAATAGTGTTTGTAAGAGTAAAATATTGAAGTATAATGAATGTTCAATAAATCATAGTCACTAAAGTATTGTTCAACCCAAGGTGCTGACTCAAACACAGACCCATATGTGATTGATCTTAAGGTTACAGACACTACACATTAAACCTTGACTTTATATTGTCATTTCAAATAGAAGTGCTTATGATTTTTTTCCAGATTTGACTTGAGCTTAGACAATTCAGCTGCATTAAACTTGAAATGACCCCTTTCATTGACTATTTGTGGAGCTTTTACCCTGTACAAGATAGCATCTAGAGCCTCTTGTGAATAATCATCTTTTTCAGGCCAAACATACATGTTGCCAGACTTTCTCATGTATTTAAGTCTAACTTCGTTATGAAGAATGTCTATTACTTCTGCTAAGTATACATCTAGATGTCCCTTCTTTGGCTTAAGTCCTACAGCAACAAATTCTCCAGGGTGGTATTTCTCTATTGGTTTCTCTGTGTTGGTTGGTGCTTTTTTGTCAACTTTGATCTTCTTTGTCACAATGTTTTGTCTTTCTGTTGACTTCCGTTTCTTATTAGGCTTTTCGCTTGTTGCTGAGTTATGATCTTTCTGGTTACTTCCTTGTTTTCTTTTCTTGTCATTATTTTCTATTGTTGATGGATTCTTGTCTTTAAGTTGTTTTCCTTTCTGACTTAAATTATCTTTATTGAGTACTAACTTTCTCATTTCCCAGGCATTAACATTTTCGCTGAAGTTGCATCTCCCGTCAACCTTCATGCATTGCTCACAATAACAGCTCAGATTTCTTATGCTCAGTTCATAATCATTGCTTCCTGACTTTACAGCATGTAATTTTCTTGTACCTTGCAGTGTTTGCACATCAGTTTCTTCTCTATTTCTCTCAACATCTTTAACAAGGATGAACTCCCTTCTCGAAACTGTTTTAGCTTCATTATCTGTATTTTCCATTTTCAGTTTCTCTGTACAGAAATGATATACATCTTCTGCACAACCTATCACCTTTCTATTGCTGATTACAGCTCTGTAGCAAGCATTCTTGACTGTCGCACCGAGACCATCGCAAACACTCTTTCCATGTGATGTTTCGAAATAATTTCGTGTTACAGATGGCTTTTTCCTCAGACTTATGTCAGCAAAGGCTTTCTTCCCCTTATACTGGGCAGCACAGCCATCTGTCCACTCATGGATCTCCTCTACTTTCACACCTTTCTTCTTCAGAATTTCTATAGCTTTGTTCTCAAAAGTGATAGCTAAGTCTGCATCATGTTTGGTTTCTTCACTGATGCCAATAATGGCATGCTTTATCTTGAATTCTTTTTCTCCCTGTTTTTCTGTATAGTAACACATGATTGGATGTATTGTAACTTGGTTCCTGTCGAAGAATCCAGATTGTACTTCACTTTGAAAAACACACCCATAGTTCTCACTAAAGTCCATGACCATAGCAATAGAACCCTCACCAATTCTATCAACACAAATTCCCATCTGTTGCTGTTGCCATTTGGCCCTGAAAACGTGCTCTGGATACTCTTGCATGTCAGTTTCTAAGCATGTAATTAATGTTTTTATGTCTGTTTCTTTAGGCACACAGGAGACGCAACGCTTTACTTTATCATCTTTTGCTATTTCTATACTTTCCCATTGATGCCATGATATCTGCCTGTCACTATACTTTTCAACAAATGGTTTAAGGTAACTCTGCAAACATTTCACACCGCATTGTTTGCATTCTCTTCTTAAACATTTAATAGCTGGATTGGTGTCGTATTTACAAAAAGTAGCATCACTTAAGCTTTTCTTATCTACTGAAATTTCATCCAAATCTCCATTTTCTTTCACTGCTTTTTTTACATTTGTTAGTGCCTCACTTTTTAGGGCCACGTTACAGCACTTTTGGCATAAGCATCATCTTCTGCTTGTTTCAGACACCTTTTTAACATTCACTGGTTTCAATTTAGAAAATGAAGTTAATCCTATTTTGTGACTATGGTTCCTTAACTTGTAGTCTTTGTAGGCTTCTTCTAATGTCATAGTCATCACATGTTTTTGAAGTATTTCTTTTTGACCACCTTTTCTTACTTTCACAGTTTCACGTTTATTAGGCACTTCCCTAGACTGATTTCTGGACTTAGAAAAAAATCTTTCACAGATTTCTTTAATGGAGAGTTAAGTGCATCCCTTCTTCTTTTTCTTTGTTTCGTCTCCCACCATGTAGAACTAGGTTTTTGCCCTTTCACTGATACTTTGAAATACTTTTTTAGTCTGTGTCTTTTATATTTCTTCAGTAATGCGTCACAAATGATGTTGTATGCATGTTTCTTTGCACCCCCTTTCCTTGTTTTCACTTCTGAAATGCTCTCTGACACAGATTGTATAACAGTATCTGTCAATTCAAGTTTTTTTCTGCAATCCGGTGTCATTATCATTATATTCCTATTTAGAAACTTTGATGTTGATGGAGATTCAATTAATTTACTTATGATGACTGCTTTTCTCTTTGGGGTATTTGGTAATACTTCCTTTACCTTTTTTAATTGTCTGTACAGAGTTGCTTTAGGTAACACTTTATTCATTGGTGAATCTCTGGCTGACCCAGTATTTCCTATTTCACAATCAGTCTGAATACACTCTTGCTGTATACTTTCATTCAGTTTGATACGCATTCTCCATGCTTGGGTTCTTTTCACAGCTTCTTTCTTCTTTCTACTTAATTCAGCAGTTTTCGGACTTCTTAAATCAACACTCTTATTAACCGATATTGCCAGGGCTGCTTTTTCTTTCTTTTTCTGGCGATACCTTTTCATTTCTTCACGTTTTTTCCTTCTTAATTCTTGTTGAAGATTTGAATCGGAAAGTGATTGCTGTTTTTTTAGTAGTCTTGCATCTTTTCTTCTTTCTCTATCAACCCTTTTTAGCTCCTCATGTTTCGCCTTATTTTCCCTCTGTTTTTTTCTCCAGGCTTGTACCTTTAGCCTCGTCTTCTCCCTTCTAGCTTTAATCTTCTGTTCATCTTCTTCTGGCTTATCTTTGCTTCCTAAAAGCAAACAACTTCATTCTCATTTTTGTTCCTCTATGTATACGGATGAAATTTAGACTTTACAAAACATACTTGTAATGAGTACGCAATATGCTTTCATACATAAGCAAACTGGAATAACCTGTAGATTCTTAAAGAAAAGTATCTGATTGAAAAAGAAATAGCATAAAACCTGATGATTATTCAATGTTCTAGCATTTACAATGATTGCACACTTTCCTTAATAATGTAAACAACAGTCGGGTCAATTCACATGTCTAGTAGTGTCTGTAACCATTTGACAATATCAGCAATGTATCCAATACTAAGTCTGAGCTCATTGAATTCTCATAATATTTCTGTTTGAATTTACTAGTCTAATGATATGGAATGCAAAAATATTCAGTTTCAATTGCATATTGTAAGAAATCACTGAAAATGTTGCCTGTTATCAGAAATCTAGATGAAAGAAACTATAAATATACCAAAATATTACAAATTGCAGACAGACAATATGTCAAAATTTAGCCTTACACATCAATACTGTAATAGGAAACATAATTTGGCTTCATTTTTTTAAAAAAAAAAACAGGGATAAAGTCATAGACAGTATAAAAAGGGGATATTGGTTACAGACACTACAATTTAAGAGTGTGGTGTACCATTCAATACAAACTTACCAGAGTTGTTCCCAGAGGTTTGCTTTTGTCGTCTTCCCATGTCTTAGGGATGTACCATGGTAAAGAACAGAAAAAGTAATTAGGCAGCTTCTTCTAGGATAAGAAATTCAGGTTACATTGTCTTGTAGTAAATTACTCAAACAGACAGTGCTGCAAGAATGATGCAATATTCAATCAAGAGAGTTATTGCATCACTTTTTTGCTCTTGGCTGCAGAGGTAAATAGATGATGCAACATTACATCACATAAGATGGAACTTTCTATTGAGAAAAACAATGTTTTAATGACAAGTAGAACAATACTTTTATCTTTCATTTTTATACCTGTTTGTGTAGTGTCTGTAACTTTTTTTATTGAGTTGCTGTTTTTTAATGGTACAATACAGCACCACCAATTTTGGCCAACTTGGACATCACATGGATACACATGAGCCTTTGTAGGATTTATACTTTTCCATAATGAAACAACAAAATTATTGCCATATAAACTTGTAAAGGTTACAGACACTACAAAATTTAGAACTGGAAAGTTTGACAAAGAACAAGCTCTCAATCGAATATCTTGGCTAGCCATGTGATTTAAATGGTTTTACTACTTATTATAATATAAAGTCGAGTTCTAGATGTCAATAAAAGTTATAATGAATGTTATTTTGTACAAAATGTTGGCATATAACAACAGATTAGTGTTTGAATTTCAGTGTTGAAACAAAACTTCTACTGACGGTATTTTGCTTATAAAATCCATAATATTTTACCGATTTCTTTAATTCAAGAAGCAATATTTGCAGGATAGAATTCCGCATAAAACCAGACCAATAAATGCATAATTTCAGTATGATATTTAGAGAATTCTCTATTTTATATTCAAGCTTTTTTCGAGTGAGACTACATAACGCTCAAAAATGGCCATTTTTAGAGCTTGTTTCCATGCATATCTCAACAATGGGTTACACTAACCTCTTGAAATTTTCAGGAAAGTAAGAGAGGTATATGCCAGGCTTACCAATCTTTAAAATTGGTTCATATCTTGTTTAATTTTTCTATTTCATGCATATAACATGAAAATTCCTTTATCAGCACCAATACCGTGTTTTAGCTGAATGCAAGCATCTGTTATTCTCTGAAGGTTCACAGTGAGATTTATTGCATGTTTACCAGTGCAATAATCCATTTACTACACTCCACTTGGTGAGTTCAACTGTTGCCTTCTCCAGTTGTCCATTTCTGTGCACAATTTATCATAAAGCACACACTCTCCCAGATAAAAAAGAGCACAAGTTGAAAAAACAGGGATCAAAATAAAAACATTGCACTAGTTTTGTGTCCTGGGTATAAATAAGTGTCACAGCAAAGCTATTGCAGTAATGATTTGTAGTGATATCTAGCTTTTTTTCCCACACACATCAGATAGCTACTTCAGTTCAGAGATTGGTATGTATGTATAAACCACTCACATGATAAGATTGGTAATTTTGTACACAGAGGTTCTGTCGGTACTTTTTGAAAGTTTAAAAAAGTTACACCCCCAACCCCCAATGCATAACTTTCTTTGTACATGAATAAATGAATGAATATAGATGTACATGAATTGCCAGACATGAGTAGAATCATTAGATGTACATGAATTGCCAGACATGAGTAGAATCATTAGATGTACATGAATTGCCAGACATGAGTAGAATCATTGTACAAACCAACCTCATAGACCTCATATATTTAAAAAAAATACATGTAAATATATTTTATTGTTTGAGAATGAAATCCATTGGAAAGTTTGTAATCTTTCATGAGCACAAAACTGAATTTAAGAAGTGATGAATAGTCCTTGAACATTTAAGGAGTTTTCCAATTTCCTTGAATTGTTTGTTTATATTGGGTAGAATGGATGTATACTAAATAGAATGGTTTCTTGCTGTTATCACATCATTGTAAATATAGTAAAACTTTACAAACCAGACAATATTGGATCACAAATTTTGGCTGGTTTTTTTTAGAGGTGTCCAGTTGAAAAAGATTTGAGTAGTATTTCAGTTGCTCATTTGGAACCAAACAAATGGTCAGTCTGCAGAGGAAACTGGTTGACAGAAGGACCAGTTTTGAGAGGTTTCACTATATTCACGTATGATTAGGTCACACTTTGGACCCAAAAATACATATGTATGGATTGGATATCTTGCCATAGGTGATCACTTTGGTTTACCTTATGTTTTAAGGGTTTTACATGTTTTACCGGTATCTTTTATTTTGTATCTGTTTTACAGAATTTTAACATCTTTACCTTTTATATTTTATCTTGTTGTCCTTCATGTCTGTATTTATTTGGAAGGGTTTATTTTCCAGTGTTTTTTTTGAAATTCTTCGTTTTTACATTTTAGAACTTTGGTTTTAATTAGTACCATGTAGCCATTATTGTGCTGAGTTGCCATTCAGTGCTAATATATACATATATCACTTTGGTTTAGCAAAGTATTCTGATAGAACCCACAAAAGTGCAGCAAAGTTTAGCTGTAGATTGGTACTGAGTTAGTGCAGTAGTTATCATTGCTGTTTGTAGTTGGCAATTTCCAAATATTATCCTTTTATATGTAGGTCTTTTCTCAGACAGTATTGCTTGTAAACTCATGAAACTTCATGGGGGCCCTATAGTAATCACCTTTTCTGTCTGTCTGTCTGTCTGTCTGTCCATCCATTCACTTTTTTTTTTAACCAGCAAAGCTCCGCAACCCTTACTTGTAATGGGATGTCATTTGGATGAGGAACCATTGAACATATTCTGATGGAATTTGTTGTTTACATTGGCTCATAGTCTTAGATGTACCATTTATGGAATTTGTCTCATCATTGTCATTTTGGAAGAGTTGTGGCCCTTGACATTAACTTCATATCTTCACATGGAATGTTGCTTATAACTGGCTCAAGAACCATGCAGCATCTAATGTAATTTAATATGAACATGGTCTCATAGGCCTAGATGAGACATGTTTTTATCTCATGAACTCCATTTAAGGTAGAGTTATGGACCTTGACAATTAACTTCATATCTTTGAATTGGGATGTTGCTTGTAACTTGGTATGAACATTGTCTCATAGAGTTATCTGTGCCTTTTATGGGTTTAATATTGTCTACTTCATGTCAAGCAAATTCTTGTCTTCAAATGGAAACTTGGAATGTTGCTTGGAATCAGCACAACCCAAAAACCATTCAGCCTGTTCTAATTGAATTTGGTAGGAACATTGTCATTTACCCCTAGGTGTTCCTTTTATGGCTTTGTCTTGTCAACACCATTTTGGACAGAGTTATGGCCCTTGTGAATCAACTTCATGTCTTTACATGCAATGTTGCTTTTAATCAACATACATGTAGTTCAAGAACCATTCAACATGTTCGGATGCAATTTGATGTGAACATTGTTTCATAGATCTACATTATGGTCCCGATGGAACATAATATTCTTATCTGCATTTGAGATGTGGCATGCAGTTAGTTTCTGAGATTTAGTACTGGGTACGATTCAGAATCCATCGGGACCATACTATAGATGTGTCTTTTATTGGTTTTGTCTCATCTACTCCATTTTGGACAGTGTTGTTGATCATTTTATATCTTTCCTTGTATTGATGAATCCTTCAAGGAGGGGAGTTGGATTTGCAGCATTTTGTGTCATCATTTAAAAAAGTTGTGGCCCCTGAATGCCCGCCCATTTTCTCCAAACTTTGGTTTTCCAACACAAGATCATCTGTTTAAGTCCCTTTGGAGCAAATTGCAATGTACTCATTGCTAATAGCTCTAGTTTGTGCATATACATTTATATCCTAAAGCAGTACTACACTACTGTACATAAAGTAGGTCCACAGTGTCATATTTTTCATGCTTCAGTCAGTATGTTGGCCTTTTTGTTTTGCCTGCCAGATATAGGGATCACTTTTATAATGGCATTGTTGTTTTAGGTATCAACATTAAATTTGTACTCGGATACTGTAGTATATCTAGTTGTGAAATTTTATGTTTAAGAACAGTAATACATTATCAGCTATTATTGTGTTGCTGTATCTTTTCCTGGCACTAGTCTCCATCCAAGCAGATTATACTCTCCTCCAATTATTAATTGCAATATGTATATGCAATTAGTAATTGGAGATCTAGGATAAAAAACAACATGATCCCAGTCTGATATGTTAGTCAATTTCTGACAATCGGAATATCATCCTTCTTTTCCTTGGACTTAATGTGATTCTCACATGTTTATTGGGCACTCGATATTTTCATCATTGAAATCTTTTGACATTTCTACTGTGAATCATATCCTTTTTTTGTGTTGTATTTGTTATTTTCTTCCCAGTCATTGCATAACTTTCATGTATCTTTGTCCATTTTTTCAATTTAATTTGAGAGTATTGCATACTTTGCTAGCAAAGTTGTGCTTCATTTTTCATCTCTCTGTTAGTAACTGGTTTTAGGGTAAGTATTACCCACCCAATTCTTCTTCTGGTTCATTGTTTATTTCTTGTATTTCCTTTCAGTATTCAGTATACTTCAGGGTGTGGGTAAATGCAGTCATAAAAGGATCCTTTGGACACACTCCACCTACTTAGCATGTACTGCATGTGTACACTTGGATGGTTGTCCTATTTATTGCCTTTGGCCTGACGAGGTATATGACTTAGAGGAAAGTCATCACACATGTAGGCCAGGAAGAAGGGATCTGCTTCTTCCTCTTCACCCCTGGAAGATCCCTTTCATTCCAAGGAGGGATCTGTCCAATTTAGGGAAGTCACCATTTCCCGTAAAGGAAGAGTCCATGGGTTTTTCCAACATACAGGAATCGCCCGGTTCCATAAGGAGTGGGTGGGTGTGGATCACTGACACATGGAAGGAAATTGTCAGCTCCCACAAGGGAGAGATCATGGGCACTTCCTGGTGGAGGGAAGTTGCCAACACCCAGTAGCAAATCCCACCTTTCCACTGTAAAGGAAGTGCAGTCTTCTTTTCACTTGAGTGGATCTGTGTTCAAATTGAGGGGATCTTGTTCATTGGGGTGGATTTTGCCAAACAGATGCTCCCCAATAAGGTATACATTGTCTGACTGGTAATTGCCTGGTGACTGGTCACCAGGGAGCATGTCAAGTGACAGTCATTGAGGGTCTGTTGCCAAGCACCAGGTAATGTATAAAGTGACAGTCATAGAAGGTCTGTCACCGGTCACTGAGCACTGGCACTGGTCACTGGGTAATGTCCCAAGTGACAGTCACTGGTCACTGAACACTGAACACCGATCACTAGGTATGGTGATTGGTACCATCTGCCATTTTCTGTCTCTGGTCACCGAGCACCAAGTGTGGGGCACTGATCTTGACACTTGGCCCTGGGAGTGAAGACAGGATCACAGACTGCCAATTTTGGTGGACACAGATGAGTTCCCAGAGGAACCAGGCATGTTGGGCCCTTTTCCATTTTTTGGGGCGTCCATCTTGTCCAACCATACAGGAACGGTAATGGAGGAAGAGGAAGTGTGGACCTTTGACAAAGTGGTAAACAAGTTTTGGGGTCTCCATCTTTGTCCAACCCTATGGATCAATGATGGAGGAGGAGGTAGTGTGGACCTTTGGCAAAGTGGTAAACGAGATTTAATGCCTCCTACTCCCAAATCGGTGTCCAAATCTTTGGAATTTTCAGGTGCTAGGATCCTCTCCAGTTTGGAGTGGGTCTCCGGTACACAGCCTAAATTGGACCTTCTGTTGGTCCCTCACTTTGTGATGGTGAGGCAGTGAATGCAGAAGTTGTGTTAAGGCCAAGAGGTTATCCAGACAGCAGAAAGGTAGTCTGTCCCCACCTTTTGATTCAGCCTCCAGTTACAGGGTTCATTCACCTGCTTGGCCCCTTAAATTGCCCACCTTGGACTTGGGTGCTTCGCAGGTGGTTATTTCTGTGGACCCTATAGAATTCCTGCTGAATTCCATTCTTCTCAACATTCTAGTAGGTGCCAGATTGAACCTTTTTTTCAGAGGCTTGGTAGATTCTCATGGATCTGGAATGGGACCTTTCCACAGTAGAGGTTTGCCAGCTACACTTCCACGACCCTCCACCTCTTGCAGGGACCCCCATTTGATTCCACCAGTCTCAGCTGGTGTCTCTGCGGGAAGATGTGTACACCAGTATAAGAAAGGGCACAGTAGAGAGGGTGATAAACTTCCAAAGTCGGGGATTTTGTTCTTTCATAAAAATGGGGAAAGTTTTGATTTGTTATTGTTCTTTATGCATTAAAGAAGTTTCTTTTGGAAGAGCATTTCAAGATTGAGAGATCTGCCTCAGACAGGAATGCCATTCAGGATGCCTATCTTCACATCCCCATCTTCCCAGCCCACAGGAAATTCCTGCAGTTTTGTCTGGGACAGGAGATCAGTAGCAGTGATAACAAGATTTTCAAGATGGCCACCATGGCAGTAATATTGGACATCAGATCAGCACCATCTTTCAATTTCAGACTCTTCCTATCAGTCTGGCTTCTGCTCCTGGAGCCTTCACCAGGGTGATGAGTGTAACAGCAGCTCATTTTAGGCTGTTAGGGGTCACAATCCCCCAGTACTTCGATGACTGGTTGATCCACAGCGTCCTCAGATGTGCCCTTTAGAAGGATCTGTCACTTTGTTGGGAGACAGTGACTTATCTAGGTCAATAGTTCCCAAACAGGAGAAGTTGGATCTGATCCCATCTCAGAATTTTGCTTATGTGGGGATGAAGTTTCTCACTCCTCAAGGGACATTCCGTGTTCCTCCCAGAATCTCACAAATACTTTCTCTCACAGCAAGATTGGCTTGTCTTTACCTCTCTCTATCATAGGAACTCTGAACACAACAGCAGACTTTGTTTTCCTAGGAAGGCTTCATTTGTATCCTGTCTAGTTCTTGCTTTCAGCAAACTGGATACCTCACAAGTACTCCCTGTCTGCTCGGATCCCCTTAGGATCCAGATTTCATCACCATATGAGTTGGTGGAAAAATCATGACATATTTCTGACTTGAGTTCTGATTCAAGCACCAGAACTTCTCTCCTTCCTTCACACTCACACCTCAACTGTCTAAAAATGTGGATTTTTCTGGCACTTAAAGGGTGATTCAACCACATAAGACATCGCTGTGTCACATTCACTACATTCACTGCAGACAACACATCAGTCATAGCATCTAGTTGGAAGTCTGGAACATCTTCTGTTGGACATCTTTGTTGGAGATCACTCACAGAGTTTGCCATATTCTGGGCAAGAGAAGTATTCTGGCTTACAGCCTGTACAGATAGGGGCAAGCAGTCCTCATTTGAATGGTCTCTGCACCAGATGGTAACAGAGTCACTTTTTCTTCTGTGGGGAAAGAAAGTGGTAGACTTGTTCTCAACAAGGTTCAACAACAAGCTTCATCTTTATATCGCTCCATTGCCAGACTAGAGGGCATGGGTGGTGGATGCCTTCAGACTGAGGCGAGGTTGACTGCATGTGTCTATGCCTTCCCATCTTTCCGAGTAATATCTCTGGTTCTTCACAGAATCAGGACTTCGAAGTCATGGCTCAACCTGATAACTCCTCTGTGTCCCCAGCGATTATGATTCAAGGATCTCCTCAACCTGTTGGTCAGTGACCCAAGGGAATTACCACTGAGGAGGGATCAGCTTTCACAACACAGACAGTTCTTCTTGCACAACACTTCTCAAATTCTCCACCTTCACACCTGGTTCATTTCAAATGATCTATCTGCCAGGACCAGTTTTCATGCAGGGTTGCCAAATGCATTGTTCAGGCTTGTAGGTAATCAATTTCCAAGGTTTATGACATAAAGTGGAGAATTTTTTGTAATTGGTGCAGTAAGAAATGCTCAATTTTATCTGCCCCCCTTTAACTGCAGTTGCAAATTTTCTTCTTTCTCTTCAAGGAAAGAGATTGCTCAGTATCCTTCAGTATAGGCTATAGAGCAGCCCTCTCTGATATTCTTAAGTTCTCTGTGGATTCCACCATAGGGTTGAACCCACATCTTTCAGAACTGATCAGGTGGTTTGAGCTCCAGAGACCAACCTCTTGCTCTTTAATACCATGGTGGAAACACTAATGTGTTCCTAAGTTGTTATCTAAACCTCCTTGTGAACTTTTTAATTACCGGTAAAGTTCCTTCAAGAACCTTACCCTTAAAAGTCTTCCTTCAATCCTTCGCTTTGGAGAGGAGAAGTGAAATTCATGCCTTGTCAGTGGAAAAGTGTTGTTTACAGTTCAGTGGTAACTATGATTTGGTCTCTTCTTTACCAACTTGGGTTCCCAGTCTCAGTTGTATCTGTGCTGGGGATGATCAAGATCCTTTACTCAGTTAGAGCATTATGTTTCTGTCTGTCTAAATAAACAGAAAAAGGAAAGTAATGTCTTTTTCTCCCTCACAAAGGTACCGCTGATGTTTCGGCAGTCACCATCTTGAGGTGGATTGTTCAGACTATCAGTCTTATCAGTCTTGCACTGAGAGAGATCATTCTTTCATGAAAATCCAAGCCCATGAGGTCAAGGCTATTGCTGCATCTTGGGTCTTTTTGAATCGTTCCACTTTGGTTGAAGTCATGAAATCTTCCTTCTGGTGGTCTCACTCCACTTTCTCATCATTTTACCATTGATCAACCAGAGTGAGGGAATTTACACGTTGGGCCCAATTGTTACAACCTAACAAATTGTCAAGCCATTCTCAAGTCTGCAGTAGACCACCCTACTGACAGTAATGGTAAGTTCACTTTGACAGCTTATCATAGTATTGTGATTGTGTTTTGGGGGTTGTATGCTATTTTTAGCACATGATAGGCCATACATGGTGGAGGAAGGGCCTGAAAGACCCATGGAATAACCACCAACCTATGGGAAACTACTGCAGACAGAGGTGTGATGTGAGTGATCTGTAAAGGCAAGCACCTTAGACCACATGGCCATACGGGGCCCCCACTTATTTTAAGACATCAGCCTCACACTGGACTGGCAAATTCAGCAATGCAGTAATAGCAGCTAAATGTATTTGTGTGTGTGTGTATGTGTGTGTGCACGCACGTGCGCGTGCATGGGTGTGTTTTTTTTTTATCCCCTTCTCCCTCCCTGCTCTGATGTCCATTCAGTCTTTGTCCAAGTCAAAGAAGGACGATATTCTGATTATCGGAAGTAGACTAATGTATCTGACTGGGATCAAGTTTTTTTTTTTTTTCTAGATCTCCAATTACTAATTGGAGGAGGAATAATCTCTTTGGACTGGGGACTAGCACCAGGAAAAGATAGAGCAATGCAGTAATAGCAGATAAGTTTTCATAATTAAAATTAATTTGACACCCCCTCCCTCCCCCTCAAATACATGTTTATTCATCTTGGAAGGTACTACTGACCATAGGAAAAAAGTAGGTCACAGTGACCTACTTGTCAGGTTCCAGCAATTAGGTTAAGTTTGTGCATTTAGCTCAGTTTTTCTGACCGTTGTATGTACAGTCATGAAACTTGATGGGTGTATTCATCATGGAGGGTACTACTCTTCACTGGCAAAAGTAGGTCACAGGGACCTACTTTTCACACAAGTGATTACATTATGTTTTTGCATCTAGCTCAGTTCCTTAGACACTACTGTGTATACAGTAACAAAATTTGATGGGGGTATTTATGATAAGAACATTAATAATCAGAGTGACTTACTGTTATGGTCACGGTGATCTGCTTTTTATGTTTCAATAATAATATTCACCTTTAATGTCTATGTAAATTTTGTGGACAATGTCGTCTGTAGAGTCATCAACAAGGATAATGTGCATGCACCCTGAGGAATACTACCCTGTTATACTAAATAAGGCCACTGTGACCTACATTTACCAGCTGGCTTGTTAGAGCCCTGCATCAAGATGCGGGAGCCCAATAGTAATCACCTTTACCATCCATCCTTTTGTCCATCATTCTGTCAGCCCCTCTGTCCGTCTATCATCCATTCTAACTTCTTTTTACCAACATAGCTTAGCAACTCTGACTTTGGTGTGTAGATTGTCTCCTAAACCTAGATGTGCCTTTTGGGGGGATTTGTCTTGTCAACTCTTCTTGATATCTTCACAAGATGTTGTTTGTAACTGGCATAGCTCAAGAACCATTCAACATATTCTGATGCAATTTGATCTGAAGATTGCCTCGTCAATTTACATGTGCCTTATATGGGATCAGTTTTGTTAAGAAGAGTTATGTTCCCGGATTGCTCATCCTTATGAAATTGGTTTTCGCAAGACAACTTCACTAGAATTTATTGGATTTCAACCAAATTTGGCATGTGGTTTCAGATTGATGAAACCTTGAGTGAGTTTGATTTCAGTGTTCCACTTCATTGCCCATGCTCCTGACTTTGCTTCTGCATCATAACTTTACTAAGCTTTGTTTTGTTTCAACCAAATTTGGCCCCTCTGTGGGCTTGGGGATTCAACCAAATTTGGCCCTTCTGTGGGCTTGGAGATTCAACCAAAATTGGTCCCTCTGTGGGCTTGGGGATTCAACCAAATTTGTCCCCTCTGTGAGCTTGGGGATTCAACCAAATTTGGCCCCTCTGTGTGCTTGGGGATTCAACCAAATTTGGCCCCACTGTGGGCTTGGAGATTCAACCAAATTTGGCCCCTCTGTGGGCTTGGGGATGTACAATAGGCGTGATGCACCCTCCTGCATGTCATAAGATGCATCCTGTGGTGATCTCCAGCTGAGAAAGTCTTGGTCTTTTTAAAATAGTGTGGATTATATATAAAAAAAATGTGGCACTTATTTGAAGGATTTAACCTTTTTTTCATATTTCTTTGTTTTGTATGCCTTTTTTTATAGATAAACTTACTCTGCACTATATTTCGAGGATTGTGCTGATGTTCCAATAAACACTATCCTCTTATCTTTGCTTACTGTAGCATAACTTTATTAAGGAAATATTGCATTTCAGCCCAAGTTATTATGCACCTTTATAATGAAGAGACCTTGAATAAATATCCAACATTCCACATCATCATTTAGAAGATTTATGACCCCTGAATATCCATCTACTCCAAACTTTGGTTTTCCAGCACTTCTGTTTAAGGCCCTGCTGAGCAAATTGTAGTGAATGGGGTCCTTTGCGATGCACCCATTGCTCAAAGCTGTAGTCTTCATCATCAGTTTACATTACAAGCCTTTTATGTTGGCATATTATGTGCAGGTGAGCTTTGCTTTCCTGTTTCTTTTTACTGCTTTTTATACACCTCCCATAAGGGGATGTGTGTTATGTTATAATGTTTTCCATCTGTCCGTATGTCTGTTATCAATTTTGTTTCCACACAGTAACTCCAGTTGTCCACCATCTACAGTTACCAAACTTTCTGGATGGCTTGCATGTGGGGTAAAGAAGAATCTGATTGATTTCTTGCTGTCACTGTGACTGGAAGAAGAAAACTGGTTTCTGCACAATACCTTTAGTTGTACATCATCTACAATTACCAAACTTTGTGGATGGTTTGTACTTGGGGCAAGGGAGAACCTTATTGATTTTGGGTCAAAGATCAAGGTCACTATGACTGAAAGAAGAAAAATGATTTCTGCACAATAACATTATTTCTGTATCACAGACTTCGACCAAACTTTGGATGGCTTACACTTGGGGTAAGGAAGAAGCCTATTGATGTTGGTATCAAAAGGTCAAAGGTCATGGCTACTCTGACTGAAAGAAATGTGGTTTCTGCACAGAAGATTTCAGATATTGACATAGAGGAGTATTAAACATGAGGCTGGCGTATAATGTGCCATTCAGAGTGCTCTTGTTAAATTTAATGCAATTAATAATTTTTTTAAGCTACATTGAAACTTGAATCGTAAGTGAATAGATCAGTGTAAATTTTGATAAATATTGTCTTTCTGCTTTAGAGCAATCGTGTCACATTGAAGATGGATGTATCCCACACAGACCACTCTCATGTCATTGGCAAGGGAGGTAATAACATTAAGCGGGTGATGCAAGAGACATCCTGTCATATTCACTTCCCTGACTCTAATAGAGGAAACAGTGTGCAGGAGAAGAGCAATCAGGTACAGAAATGAGACCTTGTATTGAATATTTTTGTATTTAAAAAAATGAGATAGCCATGAGTTAAATATACCACATGGTAAAATATCCTGAAAATTTGTTTCTTCCGTTTACTTGAGATTTTCATGACTGCACAACAATCCAAAGTTTTCTTCATATTTCATATTAAAAAGCATTTAATCAAGAAGATGAAAAAATTTCTTGCAATTTTGTCCAGGGCTGCAGGACCAGGTTTTTTTTTAGCATATATCGCAAGTAATGTCCTATATATTTGTATAAGAACTTCAGTAGTTCTCATTTTTGTCTGTCCTTGATTTTATAGAGCCTCGCCTTTTCATAAAAAGTGGGGAACATAGTATTCATGTTTCTGTCTGTCCATCACACTCTTGTTTCTGCTTTTTAACTTTCAAGCTTCTTTGTGATTAAGGATTGAAGTTTGACATGCTTATCTATCATCATGAGAATGTGTATCACATACCACATTTGGGGTCTTATCTTCAAGGTCAAGGTCAAGGCTGAGTATTTTAAGTTTTCCATCACAATTTCCCATCAGGTCTGTAACATTAAAGCAATTGTGAGATTAAGTGATAAAACTTTGACTACATGTACATCATCACTAGAAGATATGTTGCGTACAAAATTGGGGATCCTGTCTTGGAGGTCAAGGTCACAAGTCATTATTTTAAGTTTTCCATCACGCTTTTCCTTCTCTGTAACTTTAAAGCTGTTGTGATTAAGGGATGAAGGTTTGTATAATTATAGATCAACATTAGAATGTGTGTTGCATACCACATTGGGCATCTGATCTTCAAGGTCAAGATTATAACTCAATATTTTTTATTTTCCATCCCCCTTTTCCTTCTGTGCTATGACTTTAAAGCTGTTTCAGATTAAGAGATAAAAATTGGTATACAGCACTTATGCATCATCTTTAGAAGGTTTGTAGTGTACTACATGTACATATCTTAAAAGTCAAGATCACAGCTCAGAATTATAAGCTTTTCATCACACTTTTTCCCTTTTGCTCTGTTATTTTAGTGCTGTTTGAGATAAAGTTTTGAAACTTTGTATAATCATACATCATCACAAGAAGGGATGTTGCATGCCACATTGGGATTCTTCAAGATCAAGGTCACAGCTAATTATTTAAATTTTCCATCAATTTCCTTCCTGCTCTGTAACTATAGAGCCATTTGAGATTAAGGAATGTAACTTGGTATACTTGTACTTCATAATGAAAGGGTATGTCAAGTAGTACATTGGCATACATGCCATAACACGACGTGTCACACGAAAAACACGATTTTGGACTCCCAAACCCCAGACACGGTCATGTTTTTAAAAACACGATTTTCAGCAATCTTAGTGAACAAATTTTTTTTCCCTCAAAATAATATATAAAAATAAACAGAAATAAAATGTACATTTCTTGATCACAATGATATATGTCCGTAATCTGTGGTATGTATAAACAGTAAACAGTCTTGCTCAGAGCTCGTGTAAAACTATCCTAGGGGTAGTTTATACGGCTGTTTTAAAGACAATTAAAAGGTAAGGTGGTCAGAGATAAACAGAGACCTTTCAGAGATTTACTGAATTGGCTCATAATAGCTAGGGTGATGTGTCGTGTCAAATCCTTTGAGCACTGCTGAGGGAGAGCCCATTAGGCTAATTTGCATAGGTAAAGTACACTAAGTGGAACAACCCAATTTGTCTGAAATACATCAAACAGATGGGTGTTGAAAAACAAATGTTATTACACATCACTGACTGCATTGAATTAGAATGTTGAAGCCATCTTTATTAAAGTTTGTGATCAGCTGCAACGTTTCTTTGAAGTCTGATTTTTACTCCATACATAAAATTCAAAACATGATTATTTCGGTAGGGTGAACAACAGCACCATTCAGTCTCTAATGCAGTGTTGTACCTAGGATCCAAAGGTCAGGGGACACTGTGTCCCTCACCCTCCAGATTTGGGGGACACACAACATTTTAAAGGGACAAAGGGAAATTGTAGTACATAATGCACTAGAAGTGCTAAAAAATGAGATAATCTTATTTGCTTCGACAGTTTTGCCACCTTAACTTTCTCATATTTTCCTTGGACATTTACATGATAGCAATAAACGTTTTATCATGTGATCAAATAACACATGAAAACATTAACATGTTTGAAAATAAGGAATTTTCATAATTTAAAAGTTTTAAATCATTAATCAAATGACAAATTGTGGTTTTGCATAAATTATTACCTTTTTCATTCATTCTGCCTGAGAATAAATTAAATCTTCACTGCCATAGGTGTGACTTTAACCTCGAAAATACGTTACAATAGCGGCGGTAAAAGACTTTAGCAACTCGGCTGACTACCACAGACCTTGAATGTTTTCATTGGCATATTCATTGTTTTGAAATGGATATTCATTGCCATCTTACAGGTTTTATCACTTTTAGTGACTTTGACCATTGCTTGCGTCATCAGACGTGGATGCACATTCGCAAAGGAAAAATGTAGGCATATTTGTTAACACAAATATCACTTGCATTACCGTCAAACCAACCACTAAACTATTGAAAGAAGCAAAGACTGCATGTAATTAAAACTACATTCCACTGTCCAATGGATTTTAAAGACAGTAACTTGATGTCTTTTTGTATTTAATGGCTGTGAGGTTGTGACCATATTTGTGGTGATGTTATTTGACAATGCTAAGTCTAACATTTTTTTTTTTTTTTTTTTGGTAAGTATATTATATGCTTCAGAGAAAACAGATTGTATTTTTTTTTATTCAGATTTGAATTTCCAGTCATTTGCTAATGGCTGATTTGAAAAGATAGCTATTCTCATTTGGATGACGTCGCTTTTGGGGGGTCACACGCACTGACCCCCTTGGGACCTCGAAACACACTTTTTGAGTCTCAAAAACCCCCCAACACTGTCTGAGAATATGGCAAGTATGCATTGGGGCTCTGTCTTTAAGGTCAGTTTCTAGACTCGGCGTGTTAAGTTTTCCATCAAACTTTTCCTACTGTTCTTTAACTTTAGAGGTTTGCAAGACCAAGGGATGAAACTTGGTATTTTTTATATATCACCATTAGATGTGTTGTGTACCATATCGTGGTTCCTATCTTCTAGGTCAGTGTCATAGCTCAATTTGTCAAGTTTTCAGTGACACTTTTCTTTGCATTCTCTAATTTTATGTTGGTGTAATATGTTGAATTTTCCATTACACTTTGCATTTCCATCCTAGGGGTGAGCTATTTGAGATGAAGGGATGAGATTTGGTATAACTACATATCATCACATAAAGGTATGTCATGTACCACATTAGGTGACCTCTCTTTAAGGTTAAGGTCTCATATCAAGATTTTAAGGTGAAGTCACATCTTACCATCTGTTTTCTAACTTAAGAGCTGTTTACGATAAATGGATAAAACTTGGTTGCTTTGGTTTTTATGGCACAGCAACACAAGTTAGGTGTGGCAATTGGAGTAAAGTACCTTGCCCAAGGACACACCATGGTAGCTGACCCAGGGTGATCCAGTGGTAGGATTAAAACCCACACCCTTTTGGTTGAGGGTCTGGCATACTAATCACTGAGTCATGATGCCTCGTCACAGGTGAATATGTTAAGGTTTCTTTCATTTCTGCTTTGTATCATAAAGGCTGTTTGCGGTACAGAAATGAACCATGGTACACTTATGCATCTCAGTTTGATGGAACCTCATGTATCACAGTGAAGGTTTCTTTTCAAGGTCAAGGTCAGTGGTCAATATTTTTTTTTTTTAAAACACCTTTCTGCATTTTTACTCTGATGCCCTTTTAAATAGAGCCTGTTTTGTCCCCACTTTAGGAGACAAAACTTCACTGAATTTGTTTGTTAATTTATCCTTTAGCTTTGCCAATGTCAGACAGAAATTTCTGAAAAGTCGTTTGCATTGAAATTTGTGTAACTATCCTAGATCAACAGAGAATTTTGTGATCCTGAAACAAATAGATAGGAAAGGTTTATGCTATATGTGAAACTCTAACTTGCTATCTGGTATTTTGTTTATTAAGCATATTTGTCAATAAATATTTTGTAAGTAGAAAATGTTAATCTTTAATTTATCTCTTTTAACAAGCTATGCTGAAAGGCTAAAGTAACTCAACAAATTAGGAGACACATCAATGAGAGCTAAGGAGAGTCTTTTGAAATGCCTTCATGCTTTAAGGAGTAATATTGTGTTTTTGCATTGTTTCCCCCAAAATTTTAAATTAAATAGGTTTTTTAAGAGGAAGGTCATTTTTTTGCGTTTGATTAAAAATACATCAGGATGATAACTTACATTCACTTTTTGCATTTAAAGTCATCAGTATACACTGATTAGCTTGATTTCAACTGAGACAAAGCAGTGAGTTTTCAAATTGTATTTTTCAGAATAATTCCAGAGCTGTGTAATTGTGAATGCCATTTTGTATGTCTGTACAAAAGAGATTTTTTTCCATGATAGTTGAACTGTTATAGGGAACTGCAGTAGCTTAATTTGTAGAGTGTTGGACTTGTATTCTAAGGATCGTGGGTTTGACACCTGCCCAGGCCAGCCCAGGTTGGCTGCCTTGGTGTGTCCTTAGGAAAGGCATTTAGCTTCCATTTCCCTGGGATGATATAGCCAATAATGTGTTAAAATTGCCATTAAAACCACCAACCAACCATCCATTAGCTATAATTTTACTCTATATTTTAACCTGACACATGCATCCTTTTCTGTACAGGTGTCCATAGCAGGTCAACCGAACGGTGTGGAGGCAGCCAGAGTTCAGATCAGAGTAAGTGGTGTGGAACTAGTCTAAGGTGACCTCTGAATATTCTGCATCTCTCCATTTGCAGCTGCTAAATGTAGCTTTTTTTTACCTTCTGTACATTCAGTTTGACTGCTAAATGTATCCTTTTTTACCTTCTGTACATTCAATTTGTCAAAGTGTACTCTTTGTTTATTGTCCAATACTGTAATTGTCTGCAGTCAAAATATACTGACCCTTGTTAGAACTTTCTGATTCAGGGATTTCATATTTAGAAAAGAATTCAACATGGAAAATATTTACTCAGGCCAACTTGGCATTATGTTATTTGATCCTAAAAGATATAGATTTCATTTTAATTGGATTAACATCCCCAGAAAAAAGTTTCAGCTATCTTTTAGGTCAGCCTTATCTAGTGTTATCATCATTATAGGGAATAGTAATGTAAGACATAAGGTGCTGCTATATTTTTTAAAAAAATTTCAGAGTGGAAAGAACTATTACAGGAACAAATACGTAAACCTATCCATCTTTTCTCTAAATTAATCGACTTTATAGAATGTTATATTGGACTTAATTACATGACATGAAAAGATCACCAAATATTTTGATAAAAAAACAAATTCTGTTGACATGAAAAACCTAAATCAAAGTGGATGCAAATTGTGGGGGACATCTCTGCATGGAATAAAATATATGTTGCACCATTTAAGTCTGCAATAGAAACCAAATTAAGAAAGTTTCAAAATAGGTTCTTAAGTTCTACCAGACAACACAATTTTATGCAAAATGTGAAAGGTAGATATGAGTAAGCGTCTTTAGGTCTTAGCTCTCATGGCTTTTTAGATGATATGTTCTGAAATTGTCATATTTTAACTAGCTTTTGGAATTGTCATATTTTAACTAGTTTTTGGAATTGTCATATTTTAACTAGCTTTTGGAATTGTCATATTTTAACTAGCTTCTGGAAGAAATTATAAGTGTTTCAAGAGTTAAATTGGACTCAACCATTACTGTATATACTTGATTATAAGTCGAATAGACTATAAGTCGACCCCCCCCCCCCCCCCTTTTTAGGGCTGCAAAAAGTGAATTTCTCTTTGACCCTCCTATAAGTCGGGGTGTATTTTGCAAGTCAGATCCGTCTGAAGGGGTGACTTCTTAGTGAGTCAGAAATGCACTTTGGAAATATAAACAAGCCAATAGTTTAGAAAAATAAAGACAAAACCAGTGTAAAATACAATTATATTATTGAGTGAAATATGTCACAAATAAATTGACAACTTACAATTTGTCCATCTTTGTGTAATAAAGTCCATTGAAATCAATATTGCTTGACATTTTAAATCCGTTTATATGATAAATCCACGAATTCAATTTTAGGTCACATACCAGTATAAAAAAAGAAGTTCAGAATGATCCAATTCACAATATCCCATAATATGTTAATTCTACACGTCGTACAAATAAACAATGAAAGTTAAGTCCACTTTTTTGTGATTCACGGTATCCTATAAATGACACTATCTAATGTCATCTGATACAAAGTCCAAGAATTAATCCTCTTTGTCTGATAAAGTTCTGAAATCCTACATCGTCGTCTATTCATTGTAAATCGTCGTCTAGTCATTGTAAATCTCGTCCGATTCCGATTCCTCAGCTTTACTGTCATATGCGGGTGCTTATGCAGAGACTGAGCTTGGGCTCTGTAAGTAACACTTTGATCATAAAGTCAGAAATCTATTAAAGGCTGCAACTGAACACATGTCAATTGTGCGGCAAGATTACAGGGAGTTCAAATAACCACCCTCTGTTACTTGGCACTGAACAAATATCAAACTCGTGGCTTGATCAAAGGGTTGTCATGTGGGAAAACAAAGAGTGTGGTGCCTTTACAAGCAAAGGGATTAAGGTCAAAGTACATGCACAGGAAGTTGTAGAATTCTACTTGGCACTTAACAAGTATTAGATTGGCGGCTCGATCAAAAGGATTGTCAACTTGAAAACAAAGTTAGTCCCTTTACAAGCCAAAGGCTTATTGACCCACGTGCACTGGCAGATAACTTTTGAAATCTGACTTGTGGAAAAGGAAAATACAAATTAAATCAAAACTTTTATTGCATCAAGCACAGTCTTTATACTGCAAAACACAAATATTAAATACAGGTTGTTCGGACTGGCACGAAAATGGAAGCAATATAGTTACTAGTAAACACCCACTGTAAACATTGATGGACACTTCATTTTGCGGTAGGTAGTATTTAATTTACCGGTAATATTTTAAAATTATGAAAATCCAAATAACTGTAGATGCATGTATTGTGTAATGAATACCGTCATGAAACGGATAAACACAGTGCATACCATATATGCATTAGTGCAAATAAATAGTGGCATGAAAACGTAAAAATATATGAATTGACAGTATTTTTATGTACTGCAAACATCTAGAGTTTCCAACATTACCCCAAGATTTATATTTTTTTTAATGTCGCGCTTTTAAGACGACCCTTACTCTGCAAGAATCGAATTTGAAGTAAAAAAACATCAACTTATAAGCGAGTATATACGGTAGTTTTATCTAGAAAAATGTGGTCCTTAGATACTCCGAATACAGCTAGAATTGACCATAGAATTGTGAGGTGAAACCTGTTGTAGCAGACACCTCCATGTACAGTACACTTGTTCATGAAGGACATTTTGAACTGTTTCTTAGTTTCACTCACATAATTAATCTCTATATTAATGACATCTGATCACAAAGGACAGATTTTTGTGGTGTCTTTAATGTTTTTTATAGAGAGTTTAACTGTAATATACATGTTGGATTTCTTTTTGTTTACACATTGGTAATAATTATGCTGAGATTTTAGAACATTATGAGCTTTTTGAACCTTTCCATTTTTCATTGATTTAATTCCTGCCCTTAATCTTTCTTATTGAGGATATAACATAAGATTCCCCAAAATTGAGTTTCAAGGGAAGTAATCAATATGGCTATCTATGGCATCATGTGAAGACTTGTTTATATTGCCATGACCTATTTTATATCATTTTAAATTTCAGGTATAGAGAAGATTTAAGGATGATCATTTGTGAAATGTTGGAGTACTTGACTTGAAAAAAGAATTGATACTTTTACATAGTCAAGGGTCTAAATAATCCAAAACCATGAACAAATTTATAGGTTGATGTGTATTTTTTAGCACTACATTTATTTAAATATAAATCCGCATGTATGGGACATTACATAGAAAAGCATGGGAAATTGTACCCAGTCATCCACTGTTCATAAAATGATTACCGTATATACTCGCGTATAAGCTGGATCCATATGCAAACAACATAGACCCTGATCTGCTGTCGCATAATGCGCCGGCAGATCAGGGTCTGTGTTGTTTGTTCTACTGATTAGTCCATACAAACTGCATAGACCCAGATCTGCAGGCGCATTATGCGACAACAGATCTGGGTCTATGCTATGCAGTTTGCAGTTGGTATTGGTTTATATGCGAGTATATATGGTAAATGAGTATTACAATTATTGAGCTTACATTGGAATTTCAATACACAAAGCCTGCGAGAATGATTTACAGCTGGTTGTAAATCACTAGTGATTTACCAAGGTTTAATTTACTTTTCATTGACTTATCATTTTTAATTATGGCATCATTCTTTCTATTATTAAAATTGTATATTTTTTTTGCATTTTTTGTTATTCATTAAGAGTGGAAAATCATGATAATGTCATCTTATGTCCAGTCTCTCCCAGATTTCAGTTCATAGAGCTATGATATACAGAAGAAGCAAGTGATATATCACTGACGTAATAATATAATGATAATGTTATTTTGAGTTGTACTGTAAACATTGATTTTGCAAAAACAGACATCTTTATTACACTGAATTCATATAAGCTGACACCTCTACATAAAAAACACCTGATCATAAAGTTTAATGGTTGTGAAACCCTGTTCTTAATTTTACTTACATATTTTATCTCTATTTAAATATACTTTTATACTTTTAACAAAGGAGAAAAGGTTGTGGTACCTTAAGTGCTCTTTATTTGACTGGTTTCTTTGTAATTTACAATGGATTGCATATTATGTTGTTAAAAGACTACATCTATTGCTGCAAGGAACCACTTGCTTCATGATACTTGCTTATTCCTGATTATGTGCAGTACTTTTGTTGGTAACCGAGATAAGTATGAATTTAAAGTGAGGAATTTTTTCCTGCTTCTAACAAAATACAGTACAGAATTCAGATATAAGTAAACATCATGTGGCAGCAGTTTTGCAGCAGCATCTGGTGCAGTCCCTCTATTTAGATTTATTCTCTTCTGTATATTGGTGCTTTTAAAGTCGAAAATCAGAGACTAAGAGCAATTTTTTCCAAGCAGATCTAGTTCAAACTCTGATTATTTATGAAATGGATTCTGATAAATCTGTGGCTCTTATTACATATGTAATAGACTGATATATCTGTATTCTTGATTTATGAAATGAACTTATAAATCTGTTTGAGGTCAAAATAACCATTATATAAAAAAGCTGACACATTACCATTAAATTAGCTTCACTAGTTATATTGAAATTTATGCTAAAAATATGACGTTTTATTGCAGAAAAACCATAAACTTTGATAATATGTCCCTTACAAAATTTGGATAAATGTCTTTTAATTTATCATATATTAAATTTACGTTTATATATTATTATTTAATTTATTATGTACACACATATTTACCATGGATTTTAAGATAGACATTGGTTGGTAGGTGCAGTTTTTTTAGACTTAGACACATTTTATCAGAGTTATGATTTTAATATTCTGCAGAAATTTGTCAAATATATAGACATTCTGCTCAGAGAAGTTCAGATCAGTTTTGGGCAGTTGATGCATGCCCCATTTTCTATGTTCTGTCTTAACAAGAAATTAAATATCACATTATATACAGAAGATAATATTATGTAGGTAGAATATTTCATGAGTACTGATGGTAGTCTTCAATACTGTAGGTGTTTGGGAATACATATTTTGTATGTTGAAATAGTATCATCTAATCAGATTTGGTAAGCAGTCTCACTAAATTGACCCAGTAGACATCACAAAGTGATTTGATTAGAAGTCCATATTAATTGACTCTTTTGAGAGCTTTAGGCAAGCTGTATTATCCCGATTCATGGAAATTTCTTAAAATTTGATTGCCTAATCACCCATGCAAATCTTGTTATTGCTATTCTCCTTGAACGGAAAGTCATATTGACATGGGGTTTTCACCATAAGACTGCTTATGATGTCTAGTTGGTCCAAAATGAAAATGGTGCCAATCTGACCACAATCCACACAGCGGCCATCTTGAAAATCTATTTATCGCTACCTCTCCTGAATGACTGGTCATATCAACATAGGGTTTTTACTAAAAAACTTTTTATAATGTTGTGTTGGACCTAAATAAAAATGGTGCTGATCTGATGTCCAATATGGCCACAATAGTGGCCATCTTGAAAATCTTGTTATTGCTAATCCTCCTGAAAGAAAAGTAATATTACCATGGGGTTTTCACCAGAAAACTTCTTATGATGTATAATTGGTCCAATATCAAAATGGTGTCGATCTGATATCCAATATGGCCACTATAGTGGGCATCTTGAAAATATTGTTATCACTACTCCTCCTGAATGGATGGTTGTATCAACATGGAGTTTTTACTAAACATCTTCTTATGATGTCTGGTTGATCCTAATGGTTCCATTCAGACATTCAGTATGCCTGCCACTGTGGCCATCTTGAAAATATTGTTATCACTATTTCTCCTGAATGAATGGTCATATCAGCATGGGGTTTTAACTGAAAGACTTCTTATGATGTCTAGAAATGGTGCCCATCTGATATAGAATATAGCCACCATGGCATCCATCTTGAACATCTTATTATCGTTGCTTCTCCAAAACGGAAAATCATATCAGCATGGGCTTTCCACTAGAAGACTTCTTATGATGCCTTGTTGGTCCTAAATGAAAATGTTGCCAAGTTGACATCCAATATGTCCACCAAAGCAGCTAATTTGAAATCTTGTTATCGCTGAAGAGAGTGTCATTATGAAATAGATATTTGAAAAACAAGTTTTTATAAAAATAAGTGCACACACTGTGTGTATGACCTTCATCCATAATAACAGCACACATTTTGTTTCTGTGATATAATGGTGAAGAGCATCGGTCTGTAACAGATCTGAATACAAGAGTCATGGATTTTGAGCCCATACAGAGGCAAAATTTTAGTCCAGTCCTTACTGAAAAATGAATTTCCAAGATCAACAACAAAACAGCAACTACAGCCATCCTTGGTTCTCATAGATCTGCATGGTCACAGGTAAAAATGGGTATACTTTAATATAAAATTCTTCTCTCTGAATTTTCAGAATTTACTTCCCCTTGTGTTCATGTTTGAATTACCCCTTACGGGCCAACCATTACCTGATGTGTCATCGCCACTGATACAACAGTTACAGCAGCAATATAATGTAACAATCAACTTTCGGCAACGGCCACGACTGTACTCCAGCACCGTCATTGTCAGGGGATCTGTGTATAACGCTAAAGGTGTGAAAGAGGCCACATCTCAACTCATGGATACCTTAATAGGAAATATTGCTGTAAGTACACTCAAAGGCAGGTTTTAATTTAAAAGAGTTTATCTGCAGTTTTTCACAAAACATTATGTGTCTCTGTCACATCTGCCAGTCAGCTGATGCATCATAATTTCATGTTCACTACTGTATACTCGGTAACTTTCTTGTTATTTGAAACAATATGGGATGAAATTGTAGCATACAGCGTTTATTGTGCATTTACCACCAGTGTCTTTGTAGCTGCAACTTTGTAATTTTTCAGATGTTAAAGTGTAGCCAGTAATTTTGTGGTAGTATGTTACACTGTAAGATTATCAGGTTGAGCTTTCATCAGCAATGTGTCCTTTAGACTGAGTGTCAATTACATAAGATAAACCACAAATTTGGCCATGTAGCTACCCCAGATTGTGCCTGTGACAAGTCTTTTAGACAGTGTCAGTTATATAAGGTAATCCTCAAATATTATATGTGACCACCTATAATTGTGCCCATGACTTGAGTGTTTCAAGTCCTAGTGTCACTTGCATATGATAATCAACAAATTGGCCATATAACTGCCCCTAATTGTGTCTGTGACTTGAGTGTTGTGACAAGTCCTTTAGATGGAGTGTCAGTTACATAGATAATCCTCAAATTGGCCATGTAACTGCTCTTTTTTGTGCCTGTGATTTTGAGTGTTAAAAGTCCTTTTGACAGAGTGTCAGTCACAGAAGGTAATCCACAAATTGGTCATGTAGCCACCCCTGCCTGTGACCCAACTGTTACAAGAAGTCCTTGTGAGAGAGTGTCTATACAATAATCCATAAATTGGCAGTGTAACAGACCCTAATTGTGCCTGTGACTTGAGCGTTACAGCAATTCCTTTAGACAGAGTATCAGTCACATAAGATAATCCACAAATAGGCCATGTAGCCACCACTAATTGTACCTGTGATGTGATTGTTATTCTTCCTTATCTACTTTGAAGTGTTGTACAATATCAGAATATTGTTGAACTACACTTAAAAACACTCTTTTTTGTGACACAAATGAATTATCAGAACACCTTATGTGTTACAACATCACTTATGGTATGTCACACCTGTGGTGCCATCTTCACTGATCATTGTTTTCATGTCCTGTCTGTAAATCTTAGTATATTATAAATACAGATATCAATGCTTGAAAAGGTTTTTGGAATTATGTACCATCTATACTCACTTATAAGTTGAGTCCAACTGCAAACTGCACAGACCCAGATCTGCTGTTGCATAATGTGACGGCAGATCAGTGTCTAAAAAAACAACAACATAGATCCTGATCTGCTGGCACATTATGTGACGCCAGATCAGGGTCAATGTTGTTTGCGGTTGGACGACTTACGAGTGAGTATATACGGTACATAATTATAAGTGCAAATAGCTGGTAAACTGATTTAACCATTTCTTCAGATTTTACTAAATTTTGTGTTGACATAGCACTTTTTTTTGTGTTGATTGAAAAAACAGTTCCTTCTGAAAACATTATGATCGTGAGACTTTCTGAACAAATCAGTTAACATAAAAATTGGCAGATCTAAATTTTGAAAACCAAAATGTTTGGAATGTGATACCAGTTTGTGGCATTGATGCTGAGTTCTATATGATCATAGTGTCTTAAATTATAGTAGCCATCAGTTATTTTGTTGATAGATGAAATTGAAATTACTGTAATTTTGCACATTACTATACTGTATTATTATTTTTGCACATTACTACACTGTATTATTATTTTTGTTATAAAATTCAGTTGTTTCAGAGAATAGAAACAAATAGGTTGGGAATATTTCCTGGATTTGACCATGCAGAATTTCCAGTCTTTAAATTCCATGCATGGTAATTTGACAAAACAAATTATCTTTGATATTTTAACTTGTAATTATTTGTAAATCTTTAAAAAAAAATCCCAAACCCAAAATGTAAAAAAAAATGGAAGTCTGTATGGCACTATGTCCAGAAAGCATGCATGGATTTGTATCTGGAAACCAAAAGTAATTACAAGTTAATGGTTCATGAGTTGTCAAGGTCACCATCTTTAGTTAAGCTTATAGCAGATACATATTAACACAAACTCTGTTATCTTTGTTTCTAATTGGGTCGTAAAAATTTGTGGAAGTTGATATGCATCTGCTTTTTCAAAAGTTGATAGTACAAATTTAGAGCTCCTGTTCTTTGTCAACATGTTGTTGATATTTTTCCTTTTTTTATTATAGCATACACCATTAGCAGTTAATATGCAGTTAGAGATAGCAGCACAGCATCATCTGTTTATTATTGGTAGAGGTGGAGTAAACATCAAGCAGATAATGCAGCAGACTGGTGCAGTGATTCATTTCCCAGACCCCAATACAGTAACACCACAAAGGAAAGGCACAGTCTACATAACTGGAACCATTGATAGCGTTTTTCTAGCCAGGCAGCAGTTAATTGTAAGGAAATAAATTATTCTGCAAAACTTTTAATAGAATGTTTTTACAAGTCACTCAAGGGATGAACAAAAAAATTTGTTCCAGAAAGAAAATGTCAGTATACATCAGTAAGTTGATGTAATGTTGACTGGTCTTGTATTACCACTTGGAAATTCAGATAGTTCATGAAATTAAGCAACATATTTTTGACACTAAGAATGAAAATGCCATTCTGTCATAAAATGACAGTAAGTATTTTGATTGCTGCTACTAAGAAAAAAGTTGTAAGTATGGTATGCATCTTGTCACACTTGGCCCAGTGTTCTCAAAACTTTGTGAGCACAAAGCTAAGCACCACCCCACCCCCCAATCCTCCCCAAAAATGGTATATTTAAAGTGTATCCACATAATTGTAATTTAGCAAGCATGCAGAGAAACTAAGGGTAAAAATATTCTACAAGTCTGATAATTCAGACTTCATACCAATTAAAGTTAGAGAATGTTACAATTTGTGGACATTGAGTTCTAGTAGTGTGCTTAAAATATTTTGAGAATATGGGTCCAGGTTTCATGGTTGAAAAGTTCAAGATTATTCTGTAAAAGAACTCAAAACTAGTTTATGAAATGTAAATCTGCTCTGATTCTCGTGAATCTCGTACCTTCCAGACTGTGTTGGGGTAGGGGGTGGGGGAATCAAGACTCAAAAATTGTGTCAGTGTGCATGACCCCAAAAAAGTAACTTCATACGATTGAGAATAAGTTATCTACTTATATAATCCTATAGAAAATGACTGGAAATTCGAAATTGAATCAAAGAAAACAAAATATCTGTTTTCTTTGATGCATTTAATACACTTTCAAACAAAATATAGTTGGTAGATTTAGTATTGTCATATATCATCACCACACACCCGCACACCCACTCCCATAATTACAATCACACAGACATTAAATATTAAATACACCAAGTTTCCATCATTAAAATCCATTGAACTGTGGAATACGGCCTTAACTAGATGCAGACTTTGCTGTTCTCAATAATTCATTGGAAGGTTTGAAGATGATGCAGGTGTCATTAGTGTTCATTTTTGCACTCATTAGGGACTGAGTTCGCAAATGTTGCTGAAACTTCCCCGAAGATCTTTTTGAATTTTTCTCAGCATCGATAATAATCTATCTGCATCTGCATTGATGGGAGGGAGTGCCAAACATGCAACATCCACACTTGTAGGATGTCAGATCATGGTTTTCCTGGAGGTAGATGACATTGCCCATGTCGATATGGTGTTTGCAGTATGTGAAAATATGAAGTGCCCCCTCCCCCCCTTGTTACTGTGCTTTACAAAGTCAAACTCCATTAACCAGGAGTTCTTACATTTAATTTTGCTGGACTTTGCTCGCTTCACAGATGGCTCATCCATTGCTGAATCACAGCTGTATTTTGACATTTTACTTTCAAAAATTACTTACACTTCCACACTATTCAGCTACTGAAATTATCATGTTTTGGATTTTATATATGGAGTAGAATTCAACTTCAAAGAAACTTTGCCTCTTATCATGGCTATCCAATAATTTTTCATAAAGATGACTTAAACATTTTCATTCAATGCAACGAAGTGTAATAACTTCTTCTGCATGGTTATGGGCATATATCATGGTGTCAACAAAGGTCTCTCTTTCTCTCTTTTTGTTTTCTATAAGATTTACTGGAAATGTGTTTTTGTGTTGTGGGGTTTGGGAATCAATAATCATGTTTTTCATGTGACACAATGTTCTGGTATATATGGAATCTTTACATGAAGATCCACCCATCAGTTAAGTTGAATACATTTTTAAAGCCAATTGTCAGCGACAGAAGGGATGTTAGAGATTAAATTCCAATCCAGCTTCCATCGTAGGTATCGTTAATAAATGTATTCTAGATATTCCTACCAATGTGGCAGTCTTCTGCTTGTAGTAATTCTCAATATCTTTTCAGGGTTGTCTGCCTCTGGTCTTAATGTTTGATGTCAAAGACGAGATAGAAATGGACCAAGGTATTAGAACTTAAAAGATCGATATCTGACAATTGACTTAAATTTATGCATAAGGGGACAGTCACACCTAGTGATTCACACAATACGAGATGAGAATTGAGACAAATAGGGAAATATTCTCAGACAGCAAGGCAGTGGGACCAATTCTTCCTCTCAAAGTCAGACATTTATTTCATTTGATACCAATGCAATGGGTCAATAACTAATTTGGACTGCAGCTGTGATTATCCAGGGTGATTAACTGTATATAAAACTTGGGTTCGAAAAGACATTGTCTTGTTTAACTAGGCTCTGGCTTGGCTCCATGAGATCTCTGCCATATACGTATATACTCGTGTATAAGCCCATACCGGCAGCAAACTGCATAGACTCGGATGTGTCATCGCATAATGTGCCGGCAGAACTGGGTCTATGCAGTTTGTAAGGACTAATCAGTAGAACAAACAACATAGACCCTGATCTGCCGGCACATTATGCGATGGCAGATAAGGGTCTATGTTGTTTGGATTTGAACATGGGTAATATGCGAGTATATACGGTAAGAGTTTGGTTAAATGCTGTATTGATCTCTGGTACAAGTAGAAGGCTTTATTGATCTCTGGTACCAATAGAAGGCTTTATTGATCTCTGGTACCAATAGAAGGCTTTTCTTTTGAACTTTGTAGAAGCAAAACTACAAAGACATCTCTCTGTATCTCATGATTTGAGTAGAAATAATCTCTCTGTATCTCAGAATTTGACTAGAAATACTTTTTGAAATCTTTTAACCTAACTTGAATTGACAGCTTTAAGGATATCACTTAACACCACTTTATAAACAGAATTTGGTGGAGGAAGAATGTCTTTATCAGCCAATGAAACTGTCCATGTGTATGTGAAACATGACATAGGACATCATCTCATCTCATCAGCCAATGAAACTGGACTGATGCATCATTAAAATATGGATGAGGATACAAAAAGTAGAGAAACCTTGAAACTATTATTTTCTCATTATATGCAATCAGCAGCATCTAATTTATGAATTAGGGCCAAGTCTCCAGGGTCTGGGAGAGATCCAGGGGACAATGCTGGTTGTATAAATAACTTGTCCTTTTTATGCTGTAAAGTGATCCTATACATAGGCTAGGAGAACAGATAAATCACACCAGCATTAATAGACATTGTGCTCCAAGTTTTTCTTTCCCATATACAGTTTCAATATGTGTGAATTTCCATTACAAACTGACATATGTCAACTACCTAGGTGAGTGATATCAGGCTCACTTGTGCCTCTTGTTTTACTCGGTTAAGTTCAAAGATTGAGTATGTGTATATTCAGGTGTACTTTGTGCCCCAGGAAACACTGCAAAAGTTGCATGGCTCAAGATGTCGTATATAGAAATAGATGTGATCTGTGGAATTGTATAACCTTTATCTAATTGTCCTGTAATGATGTTCTAATTGACATACCATACTGTATTAGCTCCTTAAGAGGGAGCTAGAATGATATACAGTCATTATTGAGGTGTGAAAGATAATAACAGATCTAAAATTTGGTTGTTCCATGAGAGTTGTATTTCATATTTTACCTGATTTTGAAACAAAGATTTTTAGGATTTATTATTGGACATAAATTTAAAACTCAATCAGATTTTCTTTTGCAGTACTTCATTTTGGCATTGATGGTGGTTAGGGCTCAGTTTTTTGTCTATCTTTAATTGAAGTTTGTTAGTCAAGATTTCCTCAATAAAAACTAATGAAAGTTTGCATAACAAATATTTCCTTGCAAATGAAAGAAAGATGGCAATTTTTTTCTGTTTAATTTGAACATGTATTTCACATAAAGTTGTCCTTGTCATAAAGTAATGGTTTAGGTTAGTTAAATTTTTCATTTTTTGTATTTCAGCAAGGATAAATAAATTGATGGAGCAGCTGGATGTGTATATCACTGTGAAACCAAAGCTTAAACAACCAAGCAAGGTGAGTCAAAACCAGCGTGGGAGTTTGAAAGATGATGGTGGTGATGTTAATGATGATAGTAGTGGTGGTCAATTGTAACAGCATTAAAATGGAGAGGGGGAGGGAGGAGTTTCATTTCTTGAGGGACTGAAGTCCCTCCATTCCCTTCAGTTTTCAGTCCATTTTTTCTTTATTTTATAATTTAATTGTCCCCCATTCTTCCTTGAAAATGGGGGACATTAAATTGGGCTTGTCAATCCAACCATCACACTTTCATTTTCACAACCAGATTTGGTATGCAGCTAGATATTGATGAGACCTTGGCTGAGTTTGATTATCCAGAGTTCATATGCTTCCTTGAAAAGCTTGCAAGTACTGGATTTGGGCTTTGTAAATTCAAGGTATTTAAATCCTTGAAAATTTACATTTTTGTTTTAAAGTCCTTGAAAAGTCGCTGAAAATCATTTTTGCTCCCTCTAAAAAAAATGTGACCATTTTGTGTTGTATGGTTACTGGACAATTGGCACGATCAGTTCATTGACATTCTTCCTATGTTGTGTTGCCAATCTCTGTTGTTTCAGCTCTTTTGTATCACTTGTCATTTTGTATATGATTTTCACTTTTTCTGTCCATATTTGAGGTCATGGACATTTATTTTTGAAGCCCTGGACAGTCCTGGAAAAGTCCTTCAATTTCACTTGAGTGGAAGTATACAAACCCTGTTATCTGTGTTCTGTGACATTGTTGACCAGAATTTTAGCCCCTGATTATGGGACCCACCTACTTTCATTTCAGAACAGCAACTCCCTTAATTATTATAAGATTTAAACCAAAATTTGCGTGCAGCTAGATATTGATGAGACCTTGGTGGCTGAGGCTGATTGTCAGCCTTCTGCATCATTCTTTAGCAAATTTATAACCCCTGATTGTCACATCCACCCACTTTTGTTTCCAAACAATAACTCCCTTAATTATTATTGGATTTCATCCAAATTTGGTGAGACCTTGGCAGCTGAGTTTATTTGTCAGCATTCTTTGTCATCATGTAGCAGAGTCATAGCCCCTGATTGCTAGACCCACCCACTTTCATTTCTGCACAATAAATCTATTATTGGATTTCAACTAAATTTGGTATGCAGCTTGATATCATGAGACCTTGACTGAGTTTGATTGTTAGCATTCTGCATTGTTTAGTAGAGTTGTAGCCCTAATTGTCAGACCCATCAACTTTTATTTCTGCATAATAATTCCCTTTATTATTGTTGGAGTTGAACCAAATTTTATAAACAGCTTGATATTGATGAGACCTCAGATGAGTTTGATTGTGAGCATTGTACATCAACATCCTTAATGACTTTCTTATTGGATTTTAAACTTTTTTTGTAGGCAGCTTGATATTAATGAGACCTCGGCTGTGTTTTGATTTTCCGTGTTGTTTAGGTACATGCTTATCATGCAACATCATCTTTTAGCAGAGTTATGGCCTTATATTGTCAGACGCGTCAAGTTTCCTTTCTGCACAATAACTCTCTTGTTATGCAACTTTATGTTGATGACACCTTGGCTAAGTTTGATTTTTCCATGTAAAATCAGCATCATCATTTAGCAGAGTTGTGGTCCCTGATTGTTGGACCCAACCACTTTTGTTTTCACACAATAATTCCCTTAATTATTATTGTTTGATTTTAAGAAAATTGTATATGCAGCTCTGTACTGATATGACTTAGCGGAATTTGATTATCAGCTTCCCCTCTCATTGTTTAGTGGAGTTATAGCTGCTGAATGTTGGATTCACATTTTGTATGCAGCTTTATATTGATGAAATCTCACCTTGGTTCCATTTTTAGTGTTCTCCATCATCAGTTCAATTGTGTCTTTATAATGTACTTTAACTCGTTGACTATATCACCATTACCACCTAGCTCTTTCCGCAATAAAATGACACTCTCCTGCAATAGTACAAAGTCTTACATAAGATTCAGTTTAGTGCCTGTGTATCAGTTTATTTTATCAAGTCAGAATATGAGTTTCTTAGCAGAAACTCCAAATGTCCGATTCGGGCACTGTAATGTTGGTCAAAGCATCAAAACTATCAGATATGTCTGGCATATATGACAAATTCCAGAGGCCTCTCACACACACACACTGATTGACACAAAAGTTAGTAACAGTGCAGTTGCAAAACAGTCTAGCAGTGTTTTGAGCTAATCAAATTCTTCATTAGGGGAAGAAACAACTTACAAAAACAAAATGAACAAAAAACTCAAAAGTTGAGTGTAAACCTGAACTATTTATGTATTTGAATGACAAGGGAAAAAGTTAAATAATGAAAAATATCAGATGAAATACAGTATCATGATGAAGGATGGAAACCATGCGTAGTGAAAAGAACACCAGATTGTAAAAAAAAAGCAGGAGACAGAAAAGAGAGAAAAATAATAATAATAATAATAATAATAATAATTAATAAATTAACATGGGTGAAAATTGTTGCAAAGATTTGCTTATGGGTCATAAACTTTTGACCAACTTGTATATTGACAAGACTGCATTGAGTAGGTTACATGTTTTCATTTTATTCTCTCTTGCATAATCCAGTATGGTTCCTTATGTGTGTATTCAATATTGGTCCATTTTGAGTTAGACTGTCATTAGTATCACATGGGACTCTACTGAATGCTCAACTGAGTTTTAGTGGTTGATGAATTTTGCATTGATTTTATTGTGAATTTGACTCTTGTGGTTGTTCATTCATTTTCTGAAGTCAATGATTTCACCAACATATTGGAAGGCACAGATTTTGCATGTCAGTAGATGGATTACATTTTTGGCTTGAGATCCTTATTTCTGATTAATAGTAAAGCTAACTCCATTAGACAAACTTTGGAATGATTTGGCTTTGTGCATATGCTAGCACATTAGGCAGTGCTTGTCTTTGCTTTTGTATGTGCCTTCATCTGTATTCCTATCTAAAGTTACCTCAGCATGTACCAGACAGTCCTGGAGACTTTAGGTATATGGTATGCAACCATTGGAACTTCTTGACATATGCCCTTCAAACATTTGTAAGATTCAATCTGGTGCCAATGCTTCATATTGTTACGACTCTATGGTCTAGAAAAATGTAACAGAAAGAAAGTGAAACCAACAAATCATGTAAAAATCAACAAGCAATTTATTTCTAGATAATTAAGATGAAAAATCAAAAAGACACTTACAGTAATGTGTATTAAAATCCAAATAATCCAATAAGAATTAGTGTTCTAATCACAAGTCTTAAATATAGAATGTTCCGAATTCACGGCTGTATCCTTGAATGTTATGATGTGCCAATGGTCTTCAAAGTCCTGATGTACTAGTAGTCTTTAATGTGCTGATGTCAAAATGAAGTACTCCAAAATATCTCTGAATAAGTTCACATAAATTCCAAAATCATCAATTAAAAATCCAAAATCCAAAAGTCTACGAGCACTGCTATAATCCAATGAATATTTAAATAATTCCTCTCTTAGAATTTGGAATGACTTTCCACAACTGTAATAGCTCTTTACAAGACTGATAGTAATGTCGAAACTGAAAAACTGTCCACTAAACATGGTATATATAAAGATTGGTCACATGACAGAATATTCTAGAATAATAAATGTACGTGTGACCATTGACAGGTAACTCCTAAGGTATTTCCAGTTTTATTTGTAAACAAAATCAACCTTGACCTCAAATTTGGTAAACATTTTGTTGATCAAAACTCTCCTTTAGTTCAAATCTGAAGTAAACAATCTAATTCAAGGACACTAGTTAAACATGTTTTTTTTTCTGATAAACAAAATTAAGATTTAAGCAAATATTAAAGTCAAGAAACATTTATAATTTCCTAAAATATCTATAATATTATATAAACATCATACATGACAATATGATCCGTTGTAAGTTTAGGGCATTATGACAGGGATGCATTTGCTGGCTTATTTGGTTTTATATTTCAGGAGAGCATTTCTCCCTAGGGTTCTAGTTATGTTCATAGCCTTGTCAGTGTATTTCCTTCAGTATCCTCTCCTTCTAAGGTATCCCTTGAGCTCTCCAAGTCATTTGGCCAGATTGAAGCAAATGAATTTTGTCCGAATGCACAGGCCATAAGGAAGATGTTTTATTACATGCTTAGGGTGGCAGCTGGTGAGAACTGGTTTGCAGTACAGGTTAGTTTCTGTGTTCTGCTTCCAGAGGGTAGATTGGGTATCTAAGAAGACATTGGACCTGTTTGATGTAAATTTAATTGTAGGGACAAAGTCATTGATGAATTCAAAGAATATTTTGAAATTGTCACCCATTTTGATTTTATGTCACCAGCGAATCAGCACCAGCTTAGAGCTCTGTGAGTTGCCTCATATAAGAGCCTTTGTTGGAGTCTTCCTTTGAAAATAGTGCCATTCAAAGGTGCTGTTGTAGTGCCCATTGCATTCACATTGACTGAAGCAAGTGTTGATTATTAAACACACAAAATTGTTCAACCTAAGAACATGGGATAAAAGTTTCACCAAAAAGTCAGCAGGCGGGAAAGGATCAGGCCACTATCCCAAACTTTTTTGCAGGCTTGGTTTCCCTCTTTGTGTGTGATGTTGGTTTATAAGGAACAGAGAGACTTGTATATAACTCTGTCACTATAAGGCAATTTAGAGGGTCCATAGTACCCAGGCTGTTTTATACTGGGGTACATAAAAAACAGGGTTATGAAATAATTGGTATAATGTCCTCAAAATAATATTATGATCTTGTATATTTTATTTGAAATCACTTTTTGATGTCTTATAATAAGCCAATGATTTTTATACATATTTTGAATAAACATGACTTTAATGTTTAATTATTGTAATTTTCTTTTTCAGTCTGTGATTATAAAAAGCATTGAGCGAAATGCAGTAAACATGTATTTGGCTCGACTTCTACTGCTGGGTTTAGAAAGTGATGCAAGACACCTCCCAAGGTCTCCAACCACACCTAATGCCGAAAATACCAACAAGATTGGCCTGTCAGCCATGGGTACAAAATGCATTATATTTCATTTTAAGATTTAAACAATATTCTAGCATACATGCCCGCTAACAGTTCTGCTCTACACATGCCTAGAATTTTTGATCAAGTTCATTTGTAAATAAAAAACAAGGCAGTGTCAGCTTGAGAGTAAACAAAGGAGGTTAGAAATACAAAGATAGATTCAGAATTGTATACATAGTACATATTAATGTAAAATTCAACTTCACAATTTGAATTATCAACATTTGAGAAAGAAACATGAAATTTTGTTGTCTGGTTTCACAAACGTATCACTTTTAGGTCAGATATGGTAACCTGGTGCAGCTTAAAATATTTGCATTTTAAGCACACAAATTGTGACTCCATTCTATAAGAAAATGGTGTAATTTGATCCAATATATACTGTTCTAAGAAAACTTTTTGAAATAAAACCCTTGTGAAAAGGTGACATTCGAACAAAAACAGCACAACAGAATTTTTTGTGTGTAGACTTTGTAAGTTGGCAGATGAAACAGAGAAAATGATTAAATTGGTCCAGCAAAGTGTAACATATTATGTTGGCTTGTTGTACAATTGTCACAGATGATTTTCAGGAAGGACAGTTGTCATTTGGTGATAATGAAACAAGTGGAAGATCAAAAGAGCAGCCAATTGCAAGCACAGCATAGCATGTGTGTAGTCATACACCCTCCTAATAATAAATATACACATCTGTGAAGAATAGGATCTTGGTTATAGAGCAGTCCAGAGAATCCTGAAGGAGAAATAATAATAAATTAAGTTGGACGAAGGATCTCTGGAATTTATGAAAGTTTCATCGCATGCTGCAATGTTGCACAAAACATGATGACATTCACAGATGCTCAGGCCTTCTTACCAGTTTTGATATAGTTCATTACTATATGCTGCAAATTATTTTATAAGCTTTTACACATGATGTTCAGAGATGGGCAAATTATTTTATAAGCTTTTACACATGATGTTCAGAGATGGTGTCAGTTATGCAGCAGTTTTAGTTCTGTAGCTTGGTTTAATTTATTTCTACATGCAGTGTTGGCATGTCAGTGAAAAATGGGATCATCCTTCTTAGTTTTTGTTAGAAATTAGCACCATCAAAAAATTCTGTAATTGACCAGGTGTGGATTGCCTTTTACCTTTGCACCTTATAATTCCAAGAACCAAAGGTACTGCAAAACATCATTCTAATCTGTCTGGTGCAAATTTTCCATGAAATTGTTTATTGTTGGATTTACTTGAGGATTGTATAAGATTTGAAAACTAGACGGTGTTTGGAAAACATATTCTAGCACTCCTCTGTTTTGTCCAACCCATCAATCTGAGTTCTTTGGATGGGAGTGGTCAAGTAAGTATAGACCCAGGGGTTCAAGTCTATTGCATATCTAGATTGTCTTTTTATGCCCCCAATAAGTGTGTGTGTGTGCGCACGTGCATGCATGCACATGCATGTGTGCACACATGCATGCATGCATTTGTGTGCATTTGTCTACATGGATGGGTGTGGGTGTGCACATGCGTGTGCATGCATGGGTGTGTTGCATGACAAGCAGGACACCTGAAATTACTACACGTTTCATATAGAGTTATATACAGGCAAAAGCGTCTCCACCCTGCAAGCTCCACCCCCAGGGAATGAATTGAAATTCCAGTTGATACCAAAGGTTTGACGTATCGGTCTGGAATGGTGTAGGACCTGTAATGCTCCATTATACATGCACACACATCTGGACAACATAATCACCTCCTTTTCTTCTAAAAGCTTGGCAATATGACCCTCGGTAAATTGTTCCCTTCATGGCATCATAAAAGAAAAATTACTGAGAATCATGATGTCTCAGCATCATTCAAGTTTCAGGAATACAGTCAATTCAGCTTACTAGTGACATAAAATTTTACTTTATAATTGATGTTTTATATTTGATGATATCATATTTGGCCAAAAAAATATTTTCCCAAATATAACTTCCTTGCCAAATGCAGTGAAAGTTTTTGATTGCTGAAATTTTACAGTAGAGTGTATGTGTGTCACAGGCAGAACGATACATTTTAAATTACATTTTTCAACTTTCTGTTTCAGGTTTCTTCAACCCGAGTCTTCTTAGCATCAACACATCCAGTAGTCCTGTTTTGTTAGTTAATGGTCATACCAATTCGTCCATAGTTAGTAGTCCCCACACAAGTCCCTGCTCAAACAGTCCCAATCACTGGGTCTCGCCGCCTCCAGGTGGGTATTTCTTGGCTGTTAACTTGGTTTTCTTCTTTCCTTCCTATATTTCTTTTTTATGTACCTGCCATAAGGCAGAATGCATTATGTTAAGCTGTTGTCCATCTGTCTGTCTGTCACCAATTGGGTTTGTGCACAATAACTTTAGTTATCCACTGTCTACAGTTAGCATACATTGAGGATGGCTTGCACTTGGGCTAAGGAAGAACCCTGTTGATTTTGGGCTCAAAAGTTCAAATGTCTAGGTCACTGTGATTAAAAGAAGGAAAACAGTTTGTACATAATAACTCGAGTTCTCCACCATCTGCATTTACCAAACTTTGTGGATAGCTTGCACTTGGGATAAGAACCCTATTGATTTCAGGGTCAAAAGGTCCAGGTCATTATGACTAAAAGAAGCAAAATGGTTTCTGTGCAATAACTCTAGTTCTTCAACATTTACAGTTACCAAACTTTGTGGATTGCTTGCACTTGTGGTCAGGAAAAAACCTATCAATTATGGGCTCAAAAGGTTGAAGGTCAAGGTCACTCTGGCTGAAAGAAGAAAAATCAGTTACCAAACTTTGTGGATGGCTTGCACTTGGTGTAAGGAAGAACCATATTCATTTTGGTGTCAAAAGGTCAAAGTTCAAGGTCTATGTGACTAAAAGAATTAAAAAAATGGTTTCCACACAATAACATTAGTCCTACATGATATACCTCAACCAAACTTTGGATAGCTTGTACTTGTAGTATGAAAGAAAGCTATAGATTTTAGGGTCAAATGTTCAACTGTCGTGGTCACTGAATGAAAGAAGAAAAATGGTTTCTACACAATAACATTAGTTCTACATCACATACCTGGCCCAGACTTTGTGGATGGCTTGCACTTGGGGTAAGGAAGCTTGTTGATTTTGGGGTCAAAAGTTCAGAGGTCACGGTCTCTGACTGAAAGAAGAAAAATGGTTATAATGTGTCATTCACTGTACTCTTGTTCTTTTGTTTCTTTCATCTTTGTCTTTATTTCCTTGCAAATCAATTCTTTCAATCTCTTTTCCTTCAAATTTTTCCTTCATTTCTTTCTCCATCTCTCCATCCCTCTATTCCAGATGTTAATTCATAAATAGTGTCAGAAGACATATAAATCTTCACATGGGATCATACTAGTAACCAGCATAGCTCAAGAAAAATTGAAAATGTTCTGATGTAGTTTGGTATGAGCATTGTCTCATAGACTTACTTGTGCCTCTTAATGGGTTTAGACTCTTTATGAAGAGGTATGGCCCCCTGATTGGTCGTCCTCTTCAGTAGTTTCGGCAAGATAAGTTTACCAAAATTTGTTGGATTTCAATGAAATCTGGTATTTGGCTTCAGATTGATGAGGCCTTGAGTGAGTTAGATTTCCAGCATTCTACAAATTCATTTACAGGAGTTATTGCCCCTGTTTGCTTGTCCTTCTGACTTTGGTTTCTGCAGCATAACTTTACTAAGCTTTGTTGGATTTCAGCCAAATTTGGCATGCAGCTTTATATTGATAAGACATTAAATCGGCTTCATTTAAAGTGTTACACATTATTATGGCCTCAGATTGCCCAGCCTGATAACTTTGCATTCTGCTAAATAACTTTACTAAAGTATATTGTGTTTTAGCCAAAGTTATTATGCATATCCTGAATGAGTTGGATTTCCAGCATTCCTGGTCATCATTTATAAGAGTTATAGCCTCTGAATGCTCATCTTCTCCAAGCTTTGGTAACAGAAGTTCTTCTGTTCCTGGCAAACAAATTGCAGAGAGTGGGCCCATTTGTGATGCACTCATTCGTCAGTAGCTCTTGTTATAGATTTAACCAAACTTAGCATGTGGGTATATCTTGACATTGAGACAAGTTATAATGATCCATGATGTCAAGGTTAAGGTCAAAGGTCATTACAAAGAATTTTGTATTGTACTTAGAGGTATCTTGCAAAAACGTTAAACATTAAGAAAATTATTTTTTTTTTGCTATTGAATTTGGTATGTTGGAGTTTCTTGGGAATATAAAAGATGGTTTCAATATGCAGCAGTTAAAAAGAATAAAAGGTCAGAAAAAAAACAGACTTATTTGGATTCCGTAGTAGTGTGTTAGTTCCTTTTAGGGACTTGTGTTATTTATCAATCTGCAAATCTATTAAAAGATCAACTGATTTCTTGATCAAATAATATATTAATCAGTATATTACTCTATTCCTAGACTGGAGTTTTTAAGGAGAGTTTCAAATTGTACCTATGCTGCCTTAATTGGTAAAGGTTGAAATAATAATGAAAATGTAGGTTACAATAAGCTAATTATCAGTGTTTGACATGTGGATTATTTACTGCTTTTTCTCTCCAGGTATTTACAGCCCAATGGTGGTTTTGCCTCCAGGTGGCACTTGTTCTGTCCACAACTCTATAGATTTGTTATCCCAGTGCAATGGCCTACAGAAAGATCTGAATCAGAACAATGCCTTCATTCGAGTATCCACACCCCTTGAGCATGGTAAGAAGTATTGTCTGTATCTATTATACTCTGATTTTTTTCTGATAATTATAGATAACATTGGTAAGGGTCTAGGTGTTAATGCAATAAAAGTTACTGTAGACAATGTTCATTTCAGAAATGAAAAAAGCGGGGCCGACTTACCCCTATCACAGGCACCTGCATCATGCATTTATTCATTTCGGCAATAAATACTCGCTTTTCCATCATTATATGCTTTGAATCAGCAGTTGTAACCTTGGGCTATGGTAAATGGGTCATATTCCAACCACTCTGGGATTCTTAATGCTTCACATGTATCTGACTGTTAATATTATGTTATCAGGTCAAAGGTTGGTGAGAGAAATTGTTACCAATGAAATTAGACTTTGAGTGCCACATGCGAGCTATATATTTTATCGAGTCAAATCAGACTGGCTAATTCTGACCACAAAGTGGGTAATTCCAACCACTACAACACACATATTAATTAATCACTGACATATTATTATTTTCTTTGAAGTTTAGTAATCACTTTGCAAGTCATTAAGATGCAATTTATTGTATGCACAGACCAAATAGTTGATATATGAGAGAGAGAGGGAGATGGGAAGGATGAAATTCAAAGAGTGAAAATTAAACTTGTAATAATATCAGTGCATATAGATTCTTGAGAAAACGTATGAATTGATGTTTTTGAAGTTTTATTTTCTATATGAAGCTAATTGATCATTTTTAGTGATGGATGCTCTGCCTTGCTCATTAGTGTTCCTGGTTGGTTTGAAATTAATCAACTGGTTAATATTATTGGGGGTAGGAGGGTAAATCCTACCACAACTGAAATCTTGAAATATAAATGGCTTTTTGTGCCTTTTCTCTATTTTTTCACATAGTTTTAGAAAATCAGACTTTATTATTAAGCACAAACATCATATTAAGCATAGGTTTAATTGTCCTCAAACATGACTTATCGATTTCCTTTGTCCTGCTAACCACCTGTTACTTTTGGATTTTATACTTCCTGATGACAGCAATGAAGCAAGTGATAATGGGGTGACCTCATTTGCACTGGGAATGCCCTGTGTGCTGGAATTTACCTGTACATCATTTCCATATTCATGTACACACAGACTAGACACTTTGCATGTACATATCATGCAATAACTATCATCAGCAGCACACTGTCATTGGTTGGAATTACCCCTCTGGTCTGAATTTGACCAGCTTACCTTACGGCATGGTTTTCTTCAATTTCCTTGTCTCTAAAATAACGGTGTCCACTGTTCAAGTTTAGTGTTTTTTTTAGCTGACATGGACATTTTAGCAAACCGTGCACTAGTCTGACTTGACAACAAATGATTCAAAGTAAATAATGCTGGAAAAGTAAATATTTATTGCAGAAATTAATAAATTCAAGACCAGAGCACCTGTGATCATTATCAGCCTCTCCTGTTACGAGCCTTCCATACTGGGATTTGAATTCTTCATGCTGAGTAACCATTCCCCTCTAGAATTTATTGTGGACATTCGAGTCTGCATATTTTCATCCCTGTACACTACTTTGGAAATAAATGCAGCAGTGTTTTCACAGAATATTTCATATTTTTTTCTTTACATTTTGTATCAATGATCATCATGTGCTCTTGATTGGTGTCCTGGCTAAATAAAATTCAGTAAAATATTTCAGTCAGCCAGTGAAATTGAATGTCCTAATCTTCTTTGGCAATTAGAGCATTCTGTTCAGTCTTTATTATGTGAGCTATGGAGGGAACTTTCTTGCACCAAAGATGAAAAAGAAGGGTCATAGGCACAAGAGCTCAGCCTAGAATGAACCCTGCACTTTTATTCTTGAGATAACAATAGTGGAGGAGGGAGGGATTGGGGGTTGGTTGCTGCAAACCACACATTTAAAGACCCAGTGTAAAATGATATCCCATTGAAGAAACTTCTAGTCCACTGGAGAAGTATAGTAAAATGTAAGTACTTCAAAAAATGTTAGCCATTGCAAAATTAAAATTTGATATTCCTGAAAGTTAAGGAATCCATATAATTTGTTGGGAATACATTATTGATATGTCAGTATATTTGCAATTTGCTTTCATTGTGATAACTTGTACCTTACTTCCCATTCTTTACTCAATGTGCACCAATGACTAGCTTTGAAGTGTAGAGAAGAAAAAAAAGTTATTGATCAAGACACCACACAATTAAGTCCAACTCAATATTAATTCTGCATTTTTTTCAGGTGTTGGTGCTCACAGTGATAATAACAGTCCGTCCAGAAGTCCCTGTGATAGTCCACTTAGCTTCCGTGGACCACAGACTACAGGTACGTTGTGTGTACTGTGAAAAGGAAAACTTTCAAATATGTGAGTCATTCAAATTACACTAGCAGATAAATCTGTTAGTTCACTTAATACAGCCTAAACATGACAAAATACAGTTAAAAGAAATTAATTTAATGTTTAGTTCAAAAGCAAAACATAAAAAGGGCCATTAAACCAAGTTATGCAACTTATATGTAGCAGGTGAAATCTTCAAGGATTATGAATGACCTCCCTTGAAATGTTTTTTTTTAAAAAACCCGAAAACAAGACTTGAAATCTTTAAAGCCTGTTGAGTCTTAGATTGAAAATAGACTGGAAACTTTTGACTCAGATGCTTTGAAAGATATCAGAGTTAATAGCATAATATTGTTAGTTCAGATTTGCATTCCTGTTAGAAAATATTCTTGATGACTTTCAAAGATATAGCTTGAATTTTTTAAGAGATTCGAGTTTGAGTCTACATTTTTAATTTGACTAATGTCAATTATTGTTTTTGTTGTTGTAGTTGTTGTTATTATTATTATTATCATTATTATTATTACTATTATTGCATGGATAAATATTTTGAATTTAATCGTATTCTGAGCATTTTATGCTCTCGAGATGGGAGCATATAGTGCATTCTTCAGCATTTGTGTATCAACAACCCTTTACCCGATTTACTTCATATTTGGAGTATATAATTATCACATACTCACCTTATCTCAGTACCACTCCAACTCCTGTCTTCTGCCTCTTGGTGACACCATTGGGTCAAGAATTATAAAGGGGACACATTTTGGTTCAAGTTTTTTTCTTCACTAGTCTTATATTTCCTTCACCAGTTCACTTCCATCACGCACTGACCTTCAGGATTTTACTACTCCTACTTCAGGGTCAAGTCCATGGGTGGGACCATGGAGTCAATATGCTGAACACCCTTTGGTGAAAGTTTTGATTCCAATTTGTTTACCAATTCGCTTCAGATTTTGAATATTTTATTATCCCAAATTTTGCTTTCTCCCAATACTGTGTTGTTTCCAAGGTTATGTCTCTGGATGGGACCATAGGGTTAAGAAGTAGGACACCTTTTGGTGAATGTTTTTTTCTGATGATTTAGGTAACTCGTCACTCAGTTCGCTTCATAGTTGGAATGTTTTATGATCTCATACTAACTATAATTGATTTGTATTTTATTTTTATATCACTATAATTACTCATTGTACCACCATGTTGTGTGTGTGTATATATATATATATATATATATATATATATATATATATATATATATATATATATATATATATGTATATATATATATATGTATGTATGTATGTATGTATGTATGTATGTATGTATGTATGTATGTATGTATACATATATATATATCTGTAAAGTGATAATCCCACCTTGGCAATGGTTATTATGGCCCTGAGGAATGTATACAAAACTACGATCCCATACCTGCCTTTCTCCCTATCCTACTGTTGCTCCATGATTTTGTTCCATAGTGGGTTATGCGGTCAAACATTCAATGCATATTTTAACTAAGACATCACATTCTTACTTTGTACCACTCCTGCTATTTGATTATGTCCTTGGATAATGCCATTAAGTCAGATTGTTTTCATTCTACTATTTGATTATGTCCTTGGATAATGCCATTAAGTCAGATTGTTTTCATTATACTATTTGATTATGTCCTTGGATAATGCCATTAAGTCAGATTGTTTTCATTCTGCTATTTGATTATGTCCTTGGATCATGCCATTAAGTCAGATTGTTTTCATTATACTATTTAATTATGTCCTTGGAAAATGCCATTAAGTCAGATTGTTTTCATTCTGCTATTTGATTATGTCCTTGGATAATGCCATTAAGTCAGATTGTTTTCATTCTGCTATTTGATTATGTCCTTGGATAATGCCATTAAGTCAGATTGTTTTCATTCTGCTATTTGAATATGTCCTTGGATAATGCCATTAAGTCAGATTGTTTTCATTATGCTTCTTTGGCATCCAATCTACACTCTGTTTGGAATATATAATATCATATACTTCCCCTGCTTCCTGTAGTATTCCTGCCCATGGATTGTGTCCCCTGTCAGGACAATGGGGTAATGGCATTATGCCCTTTGATATATCAACAGCTTGTCTTGGGGGCACATCATTTGTTTCTTACAGTTCTTGTTAATAGCTTGCCATCATTTGGTTATACACCATAAAGGGCATTCCATTTTCTATTCGTCAGCTTGCCATCATTTGGTTATACACCATGAAGGCATTCCATTTTCTATTTATCTGCTTGCCATCATTTAGTTATACACCATGAAGGGCATTCCATTTTCTATTCATCAGCTTGCCATCATTTGGTTATACACCTTGAAGGGCATTCCATTTTCTATTCATCAGCTGCCTCAGTGCTAAAGATGGTGATAGGCAGGTTTAAAGGTCTTCAATCAATATTTTCAGTGCCTGTTTGATGAGTGTAGACTATTTAAAAAATGATGGGGAAAATGATTGAAATGATAAGAATTTGTTTTAAATTACATTTTTGTCAGAAATCGATCATAAAATGCTAGGACTGTAAGAAGCTGAAGTTAATATGATGTGATTTTGGAAGAAAAAGACTAGTTTTTTTTTTTCATTAGCAAAATTGCAGGATATAGTATGTCAGCATATATGACCACTTGATTTTACATCAACCAAAACTCCTACAATAAAACAAGTACTGTGTCCTTATAATTGATTTATTAGAGAAATGAATGTTTATGAGCTCACAAGGTATCCTTTGCTTCTGTGGTGCAAGACAGTAATCTTAAGTAAAGTTGATTGATCATTAAAAAGTAGGTCACTTACCCATTTTTGGTGTGCAATATGACTTCATTGCAAGAAACACCTGTATGTCAACTTTCATGGCAATAGTTGAAAAGGTATTGTTATTGTAACCTGTACACAATTTTTACCAATGTGGAACAAACCTTATATAGTATATTGCATTAACCTAGTTTATGTGTGACACACTTTCATTCCATGATGCACTCACACCACAAGTTTGGTTTAGTAGGTGGTTTGAAATAAATGATACAGCACAGACAGGGAAGATGGGTGAACACATGCACTTTTCAATAAAGTCAATCCTGCATACCACCCACTTTTATAAGCAGGGAATTTAGAAGCAGGGATTAAAATAATAATTTAATAATCATTAATAATTAATGATAATAATTAAAAAATACACCACATCTCCCAAAGATAAGTTAATTGATGTTTTATGGTATAATAATTCTGTTTTAGCTGATATAGCTGGTCTATCCACAACGAAAAACTTTGGGAAGATTATGAGCCATGAAGCATCTCCTAGCAACAGTGGTCACACCATGGATCTGTTGGGGCTGAGTCAAGTCACCAACAACACATCTCTAAGCTCATCACAGTCCCTATTTCTGAACAGTAGCTTGGACAGGGCCTCGTTACATGGCAGTCTTAGCAGAGTGACCCTGCAGTAAGTAAAATCATTTATTATGTATATAATAATGAAATACAAAAATATATCTGTGAGAGGAATATTGGTGTCAGTAGTGCATCAGGAACTACATCTTTGCCTCATTTGTAGGAAATATGTCTGCCCCATGAAGAGATATTTCCAAATTTGATTCTGTTGTGATTCTCTCTCTGTCACTGTCTCTGTCTGTCTCACTCAGCAACACTTCACAAAACTTCTTTGTCTCTCTCTAAGTAACAGCTTGAATACAGTCACACTAAATAGAAATCTTAGAAGAATCTCCTAAAGTAAGTACAGTTGAACCTCCCATATCTGTCATCTCCTTTTACCCCCCCCCCCCCCCCCCGGCAATTTGTATCCAGTCAGATTGATGTCTTGCCTTTGAAACGGAAGACATAGATATCACTTTCCCCACAGTGAATGCATTGTCTTTATCACCAAAGGTAAGGTCCTGTGTTCAGGTTTTGGAAGTCCTATATCTTTTGCATTGTTTGGTATTTTCAACCATTAATATTACTGTATGCCTAATGTTTGTATTTTGATATGCCAGGATTCCAGGTGTCTCACCTAGGGGTGTCATTATGGATTTTTGAACCCCGCCTTTTCACGAAAAGCAGAGGTCATAGTATCCTTGCTTCTGTCTGTTCATCACAAATTCGTTTCCGCTCTTTAACTTTAAAGCTGTGTGAGATTAAGGGATGAAACTTGGTATGCTTGTACATCATCTTTAGAATGCATATTGCATATAACTCAGTGGGGATTCTGTCTGCAAGGTCAAGGCCATTGCTAAGTATTGCTAAGTATTTTAAATTTTCTGTCTCACTTTCCTTTCTGCACCACAATTTTCAAGTTATTTGAGATTCAGGAATGAAACTTTGTATTCATCATCATTGGAAGGTGTGTCACATACCACATTGGGGGTCCTATCTTCAAGGTCAAGGTTGTGGCTCAGTATTTTAAGTTTTCTCTCACACTTTCCATTCCACTCTGTAACTTTAGAGCCATTTGAGATTAAGGGATGAAATTTTGTATACTTATACATCATCATTGGCAGGTATGTCCTGTATGACATCAGGGATCCTATTTTAAATGTCAAGGTCATGGCTCAACATTTTAAGTTTTCCATAACACTTTTCATTCCACTCCATAATGTTAGAACTATTGAGAATAAGGAATAAAACTTGGTATACTTGTACATCATTATTAGCAGGTGTGTTGCCTACCACATTGGGTGTCATATCTTTACGGTAAAGGTCACGTACTTAACATTGTAAGTTTTCCTTCTTTCTTTAATTCCGGTCTGTAACTTCATAGCTGTTAGAGATTTAGGGATGACACTCTCATAACATCATTAGAAGGTGTGTTGTGTACTGCATTGGTAGTCCCATCTTCAAGGTCACGGGTCACAAGTCAGTATTTTAAGTTTTCTATCACACTTTGATTTCTGCTTTATAACTTTTGAGCCCTTTCAGATTTAGGGATGAAACTTGGTATACTTGTAACATTTTTTATTAGAAAGTGTCTTGTGTACCACTTGTGGGGGATGTGGGGTATCTTCAGGGTCATGGTCATCAGTCAATATGTTAAGTTTCCATCACACTTTCCTTTCCTCTGTATAATTTTAGAGCCATTGGAGATTAAGAGATGAAACGTGGTATACTTATACATCATCATTAGCAGGTGTGTTGCATACCACATTTGGGGTCCTATCTTCAAGGTCACTGATCAATATATTAAGTTTTCCTTCACACTTTCCTTTCCATTTTATAACATTAGAGCCATTTGAGATTTAGATATGAAACTTGCTCTGATTGTCATGTACCAAAATGGGGAGGTGGGTACTATTTTGAAGGTCAAGACCACAGTCCAGTAATTTAGGTTTCAGTAGCATTTTCCCTTCTGTTGTATAACTTGTGAGCTGAGTAAGAGAAATAAATGAAATTTGGTGTTTTTTTATATTGAGACTAAAGATGTGTAGTATTCCACATTTGGGGTCCTGTCAGCAAGGTCAAGGTCACAGGAATGTATTTCATGGTTGCTTTTGTTTCTGTTTTACCTCTTAAAAGCTGTTAGAGGTTCAGGGATGAACCACAGTACGCTTATGTTTCTCTACTTGATGGCATCTCATGAAGCATAGTTAAGGTTTTATCTTCAAAGTCAAGGTCACTGATCAATTTCCGACCCTTTCCTTCACTTTTATCTAATACCCTTTGGGATAGAGACGTGAAACTTGGTTACTTTTCATGTATGCCTAGTAACTCTGCAGCTCTGTCACAGAGTCAGAGTCAGATTTCATCATTGTACACTTTTGATGACCAGACCACAGTAGGTGGGGGACAAGAATTTACTTCCTTGTTTTAAATAAATTTGGACCCATTTAACTAAAATTTCAGGGAAAAATGGGTTTGTCCATTGCCATGCTTTCTGGGTACATTGGAATATGAAATTCTGGGCTGGAAGTCACTGTATATTCAGCATCAAGATACTGACACTTTTGGTTTGACTGAGACACCTACTGAATGGAGTGATTACCATCATTACTGTCTATACTTTGACTAACACTTTAAAGAATATGAAGATAACAAATGTCTTCCCTTTCCCAGGTTTGTAGTGCACTATGTACAGTACAGCTCACGTGATTTTTCGGAACCCCATGCATCACGGTGGGGGTGGAGAGTGAGTGGAGAGGATTAAGAAAAACCCCTCCACCATCACTCCACGCATCCTGACGGAGTTGTTGCGGAGAATAGCCCTGCACACCACGCTTTCTCGCGGAGTCGCATCCGATCACCACCGCGGAGCAGACGTGGTCTCGATAATATGGGCGTGGTTTACTGTTTATCACACATGCAAGCAGAGGTTGAGAGAGAGACGAGAGGTGTGGGGGGGGGCACCGATTTATCTACATCGTTATCCCTCTGGGGAGCAATTTGCTAACTTTTTGATACTGAAAAAAACGTAGTAATTCAGTTAATTATAAATATTTCCTTGTTCTAATGAAGATAGTATATGATACATAGTGCCAAATCATATTTTAGATGATGATAACGTAATGACAATGCCTCGCAAACTGTATTAATACTACATTTTGCGCAATGAATCTGTTTTTTTTCTCTTTAATACTGTGTTATCGGAATCTAAACATGCATTCATATCCTTATTTCTTTTTCAGTAAACTCAATACAAAATTGTAATGATCATATGAAAGTCAGTGATATTGTACTACCTGCAATGAAAAGAACGATAAACATCGAACAAATTAATAACAAAGCTGCAGTCATACCTGACTGAAGTGAAACAAAATCGCTCAAGTTCCGATGGTTACTCCATGCATGAGTACTCATTCACATATTGTACGATTTTTTCTGACATCCAATCGCTTAAATAAAGCATTATTAAGATTTCACATCGTTATTTTATTTTAAACTGTACTAATTTGCATTAATTACCAAAGTAGCGGGGTTTTTTAAAATCACAAATGGCCGCAAAAGGTCATCCTAGATACATGTAGTTGACACGTGCAAGTAACCTAGCACAAGAGAAGCCATCAGCACTGCTGATATTGACGTGTTAATTTCATGTGCTAACTGTAAACGTAAAAGTACAACAGCAGCGCTTCTGCGGGTTTGTTTTCTTTGTCATTGATCTGACAAACTTGCGCATCAGATGAAATTAATGTTAAACTTTTTCTTTTCTGTTCGTTTTCCTATTGCATAATACAGAAAAATAAGATGAATAATTTTAGATCATTAACTCTTCTTAGTAAAGTTTCCCTCCCTCCCTCTCTCTCTCTCTCTCTCTCTCTCTCTCTCTCTCATAAAATATGGAATCCAAAGCACTACTGCGCAAGTCTTTGTAATCTATTACTATTAAAAACCGTTTTGTTTTTTTTGGGGGGGGGGGGTTGTACATGCTTCAGTAAGAGTTTAAGTATTCCATGATTGGCTAGCTTTCTTCAATTAGCGGCCGCCTCATTCACACTAAGCCAAAAAGATGTTCCTGCCATTAAAGTTTTTCGTGTTTCTGCTTATGTTTGAAGAGTTTTTCACTAATGCGAGTTTCAAAAATAACGCTAAAATGCTTATTAATGTTAACCAAAATTTTTCTTTTTCGCTGCTTGACATGTCGACATTTTTAGTCAATCGTCAGAATTAAAATATTAAAATCTGACTGATTATAAATCTCAGCGTACACAAACTGAAATCTGGAAACGTTCAGTAGTGGTAAAAAAGTAATAACGTGCTAGACATTATAGTGTTATGGAGCAAAAGAGAAAGAAATTTTCCCACCACTGCACAGGAACTCCCGAGCACGTGCTCTAAAGTCGTGTGTGTGTTCATGGGCATCCGCAGGAATTTTCGGGGGGGGGGGGGGGGCGCCGAAGTAAAAGGGATATATTTATTATTTTTTTAAAATCAGGGCGGGACGAGGCACAGAAACACGCTCAATAACCAAAGGCTCTAACAGCCACAAACAGGAAACTGCATTCTTTAATATCTGTGTAAAAATAATTAAAAGAGTATATTTTATTTTTATATTTTCGCCGTAGAAAAATGAGCGAATAATAGGATACACGTGAAGACAATACATCCATGCAAAATGCTCTAAACTTGTTGGAAATTAAAATTTCAGAACATCTCAGATTTTAGAATTTTCCATATTATTTTTGATTTCGGTAATAAGCCGAGTTCAGATTAATTACTAACAATTATCAAACTTCCGTTGTTAATGGCGGGACCAGACCATAATTGCGGCTGTAAAGTACAACGCGCGTTAAGTCAGATGGCTTCATGTGATAAAAACACTGTTCCCAAGCTGAAACTTACATGATCCGTTGATGCAAACCCTTGTTAATATTTTACAACAGTGTTCACAATGGTCACTGCCTTGATTTCTATAGAACATCCGCTGAAGTCAAGTCTTTATTAGGGAGAGACAATTGAATTTTCCAAGGGGGGGGGGGGGTAAATGCATGAAAACAATTGTCTTTCTCTGATTTTTGTAGTAGACGTTAATCCGTTCCATATTTCACTTAAAATAAATAAATATTGTGATTAAAGAACAAAAAATATCCCGGTCGAAAAAAACAAAACAACATATAAACCCCATATATTAAATGGTCAGTCCCTTACAGTAGACATGGAGTCATAATATTCAGCCTCGTCACTCTGCTGTTACTGCTTAAAGACTAAGGACGCGGTTTGCATTTCAGTGTAAATTCAGTGTTTTAGGTTTGTTGTTGTTGGGTGGGGGGCGTAAGCAGAAGCGGATGTCAATTTGGATTTTAATTGTCAGAGAATTACTTTCCTTTGGAACAAAATGATAAATTTATTCTGCTTCAGAAGCTCAGCAATGTGTGCTTCTCGTCAAGTCAGTGCATAAGTTTGTTCATATTTCTTTGAAATAAATTAAAATCATAAACTTATTGCAAAAGAAGTCGATCAGCCTTTTATAAACAGTAATGTGTACTGAATATACAAGCCTTCTGAAAATTTTTTTTTATTGTCCAAATATGATCGAAATAAAGACGACTGATTCTTCAAATGGTATCCGGTTGTAAATCACTCTTGACGTCTCTGTCTTTCCATAGGTGGTCTTCATTCATTGGCTGTTCAGATGTCAATCAGTAATGTTGACTAGCCCCTCCACGGTGGAGTTTACATCGGCGTGCTTGCCGAAACGCGGTGGTGATTTGTAGGTATTTATGCCAATTTATGCCTCCACCGTGGAGTGCTATCGCGGAGCTAGAGTGGAGGGGATTAAGTACCCCACCGCGATGCGTGGAGTTCCGAAAAATCACGTGAGCTGTACTGTATCTTCATTCACTAAATTGTCTGATTGTACTGGAGGCAAATGATGAGTGCTTCTTCATTACTAATGCAAGCATCTTGAAAATGTACTACCGTAATGACGGTAAGTCTTGGTACACACTAAGTCTTGGGACACCCTTAATTATTTTCAAAAGTAATTTTTTTATGACCTATAAAAGTTGGGACACAAAGTTAAAGCAATTTTTTGTGTACTATAAGTCTTAGGACAACTAAACCATTTTTTTTCTTCTACTGATTGATCAGCGTATTTTATCGATCGTAACCTCGTGTAAAATACACGACTTCGTGGTTGTTAAGGGACTCGTATTATGAATTATTACATGGAAATGTTATAAATTATTATGATTTGTTTGAAGAGCCAATAAATATATTGATTTTTCTCTGTTTTCTTATTATTTCTACAGAATTAAAATACGTATAATTTAATCAGACGATGACAAGAATTGAGCATTAGCGGTATGTTATACCCATTCAACAGTAACTTCTCCCTTTTGTACTCTAGTTTACAATTGTCAGTTTATGGATTATTGCATTAAAAGTGTCCAAAGTCACCTGTAATTATGTTTTTATTTCTCCCTGAAAATGGAAATACCTAATTCATTAAAATGTGATACCAGTATGAGAACAACGAAATTAGGATGACCTGCACCCAGATGTTACTGTGATTTTGACATGTTTCATGTATTGTAGACAATTAATCTTACCTAACTTGCATCATTGTGTTGAAGGACCGTTAAGTTCTTAACAATTGTCAGAGGGAAGCCAGCTTAGCATCTGAGTAAGCACTTGTTTAAGTTCTCACTGAAGCACTCATGGGCATAGCTGTGACAGTCAGTTGACTCTATTCACATTTTAATAAATGAAGACATGTCTTATTTATGATGATTACATTGAACCAAATTTAAAGATAAAATTAAAACACAATTTTCACTTGACATGATTTCTTTAATTGGTATTTGTTTCTTACAGTGTTGCCACCAGTAGGCATTTACCATCATTTTCATTGATCAGTAGTTTATCTTATATTGTGTTTTTTATTGAGAGATTTTTGGTAATATGATTCCTTACTGAAATTAGCAATTTCCATGCTGATGATTCCAAATTTCCAAGCACTAATTGACATTTGAGCTTTCATTTACAACAAAATTGATATTTTTGGGTGGGATTGACACCTGCCTCCACATTATAAGTGGGTTCACGAGTAATCTGGGTGTGCTAAAACAAGGGATCAATGTCCCTTTTCTGCCACCTGCAGTAAAGTCAACAAGAAAATTTTGTTTTTTTTAAAGTTTGTAACTTAGATGTGGGGTGGTGGTGGTGGTGGAGAGTTACATTATTGCATTGACATTTGTAAGACATCAGGTTCTGCTGACTTGTTCTTAATATATTTTTCTCATAATCACGTAACCTAGTCTTAAATCTGAAATTAAAAAATATAGTTCTTACTAATATGCATAATTACACATAATATTTTCAATTCTTTTCACATCAGTGGCCGTTTAAGGTAATACTTTGTTCTCTGTTATGTCCTGGGGCCAGGCCTTCTTTGTTTAATAGCCCTAATTGACAGGAAAAGATGCAAACAAGTTTAGGTATGGTTTGCTGAATCGGTGTTCTCGGGGATAATTGATCCCCTTTTCCCAGAAATTCAGCACACTGAATAGTCAACTCTTCATAATTTAACCACATACAAATCCAAGAATTCAGATGTTATTGTTTAAATGATTCATACATTTAATAGAAGTTGCAAAATTACAAATAACTATCACATATATGGACAGATTAGTGAGAACTCAGCAAGGCAGAAATTTCTATGTATTCATTTTAGTCTTGCTAATCTTATTCCATTATCTGTTGTGTTGATTAGTCATCACTATAGGGCTTACACATGGCTTGCTATTAAAAGAAAATTAAAATATTGCCCTGACCAATCCTCCAAGTTGGCCAGACTCATGAAAGTTTTTAAACAATTTCTTGAAAATTATTGATTCTCTCAGTGTCATAGTCCATTTTTAACCCTAGACTTGACAGTGTTTCCAGTTGCCATATAGTGAGGTAAACAATGTGTAGCTTACGATAGTAAGCACAGTTTAAATAAAGAAGAGTTACAGATCTACTTCCTACACAGCCATTCATTTTCAGACCCTAAATAATAAGTCACCCTTAGGAGCCTCATTCCAGGATGAGGCAGACTCTCTTAATAATTTATGTAGGTCATATGATCAGCTTCAATGCTTTGGAAGTTTCTATTTCTCTGCGCTTAGCATTGATACTGCTTTCTGTTGCCATGAAGTAGAAAAAATAAATGTATGTACCATATTTGTTTGTAACTATTGCGCAAACATTTGCCAGAGAACAAGGGAAGAATCTAGTTCCAATGGTGCAAATTACTTTCCAAGTGTTCTTGCCAATGTTTGCACACAACAAACTGTATGATACACTAGGTTTTGTGAAACAAGTATTTTCTTGCTGTGATTTTTATATGGAATTGCAGTCAAAATGAATAATTCAATTTGTAGCTGCACTGGTCATACACCAAAAGAGCTTATTGGATGGGCTGTTTGTCGTGTATCATCTCTCCATCTGTTAGCACAAGTTTGTTACTGCTCTTTCTCTTAAACTACTTGGAGGATTGCCATGAAACTTTACACATTCATCCCAAGGTCAAGTTGATCATAAATGAAAATGGTGACATTCGGACATCCAGTATGGCTGCCACAGTGGCCATCTTTGATAATCTTGTTATCGCTACTCTTCCTGAATGTCATCAACGTGGGGTTTCACTAAAGGACTTCTTTTGATATCTAGTTGATCCTAAATGAAAATGCTGCCGATATGACAGCCAATATAACTGCCATGGCAGCCATCTTGAAAATCTTGTTGTCACTACTCTTTTTTAACAGAAAGCCATATCGACATAAGGTTTTCACCAAAAGACTTATTATGAAGTCTAGTTGGTCCCAAATGAAAATGATGGTTATCTTATATCCGGTATGGCTGCAATGGTAGCCATCATGAAAATCTTATTATCACTCAAGAATATAAGAGATGATTACAACACTCAGCAGTTGAAAAGAAGAAACGGTCTTATCCTGGATTCCTAGAAATGTTTTTGGGCCAGTAGAGCATCAGTTCCCATCAGGGGACTCTTGTTTATGTATTTATATTTTATGTATTAAGGAACAAAGTAAATGTGTACAATAGGTTATGTAAATGTTCATGTGTTTATTTAGTATTCAGAAAATTAACTGGAAGAGAAAAGTACTTGTTGTACAGTACATTATATGGTTCCTTCATTCATTGTAATTATATGGGACATTCAGTTTCTAGATCCAATGCATGTTACCAGCTGATTCCAGATAACCAAATTTACATTTTAAACAATTTTTTTTCTTCACTCCACAGCAATGGTGATGGGCTGTCAGACCGGGAATTTGATCAGGACCTCCCTGACAAGAGGGCACCTGGCATTGAGAGAAAACTGTTGAACACCTCCTCACTCTTCTCCCCACCATACTCCTTTAATGTGGATTATGAACAAAAGAAATTGATGGCAAATAAAGGTAATGCAGTCATGACCTATGCTGCTACTCACAAACAAGCATACAAGTTTCATATGGATATCATGATTAATTTTGTTATTGATGTATACAAGTTTCATATGGATATCATGATTAATTTTGTTATTGATGTATACAAGTTTCATATGGATATCATTATTAATTTTGTTATTGCTGTATACAAGTTTCACAGGGATATCATTGATAATTTTGTTATTGATGTATCATTGACATTTTATGTTTGATGATATATCAATGCACACTTCTGAGGTGCTGAAACAAATCAACCAAATTACTACTATACATTTGTCTTAAATATTAGGTATCATGAAGTAAAGAAAGAAAAATTAACTTGCCTGAGACTTTTTATTTTCTACTAACTTTTCCACTGGTATGGACTGCCATTGTTTTCATTTAGTATTTAATGGATGTGACATTGTCTTAAATTAAATATTAGGTATCATCAAAAAGAAAGAAAGAAAGAAAGAAAGAAAGAAAAACTAACTTGCCTTGCAACTTTCTTTTTTGACTGTCTCTCCACCTTTCCACTAGCAGTGACTGCCATTGTTTTCATTTTGTTTTAAATGGATGTGACATTGTCTTAAATTAAATGTTGGTTATCATCAAATCAAGAAATAAAGAAAGGAAAGATCTTTTGCTTTTTTCATGAGTTCTTCTACTGGCAATGAATGCCATTGTTTCATTTTGTTTTAAATGGATAAAACATTGTGGAAAACTTGATTTGCAGACCATCACATGAGCAGCAATATGACACCACAACCATCTATCATAAAGAGCTATTTTCTGATCTATTGACATATTGAAATGACATGAAGATAACAATATTTTCTACCCAATACAGTGGTCCCTTCTTGAATGGCCACTCTGATGAGTAGCCACTTGATATTTATGGCTATAATCCCTTTGTATCAGTGATTCTGTGTTAAAAATTACCCCTCTTGGACTGCCACCGCTTTAACATGGCCAGCAACAAGCATATTAGTGCAAAAAATGTAAAATTTACCCCTTAAGAGTGAATACTTATTGTGTTAAAAATCACCCCTCTTGGACTGCCACCGCTTTAACATGGTCACCAACAAGCATATTAGTGCAAAAAATGTAAAATGTACCCCTCAAGAGTGAATACTTATTGTGTTAAAAATTACCCCTCTTGGACTGCCACCGCTTTAACATGGCCAGCAACAAGCATATTAGTGCAAAAAATGTAAAATGTACCCCTCAAGAGTGAATACTTATTGTGTTAAAAATTACCCCTCTTGGACTGCCACCGCTTTAACATGGCCAGCAACAAGCATATTAGTGCAAAAAATGTAAAATGTACCCCTCAAGAGTGAATACTTATTGTGTTAAAAATTACCCCTCATGGACTGCCACCGCTTTAACATGGCCAGCAACAAGCATATTAGATCAAAAAATGTAAAATTTACCCCTCAAGAGTTTTTTTATTGTGTTAAAAATTACCCCTCTTGGACTGCCACTGCTTTAACATGGCCAGCAACAAGCATATTAGTGCAAAAAATGTAAAATTTACCCCTCAAAGAGTTTTTTATTGTGTTAAAAATTACCCCTCTTGGACTGCCACCGCTTTAACATGGCCAGCAACAAGCATATTAGTGCAAAAAATATAAAATGTACCCCTCAAATGTGAATACTCATTGTGTTAAAAATTACCCCTCTTGGACTGCCACCGCTTTAACATGGCCAGCAACAAGCATATTAGTGCAAAATATGTAAAATGTACCCCTCAAGAGTGAATACTTATTGTGTTAAAAATTACCCCTCATGGACTGCCACTGCTTTAACATGGCCAGCAACAAACATATTAGATCAAAAAATGTAAAATGTACCCCTCAAGAGTTTTTTTATTGTGTTAAAAATTACCCCTCTTGGACTGCCACCGCTTTAACATGGCCAGCAACAAGCATATTAGTGCAAAAAATGTAAAATTTACCCCTCAAAGAGTTTTTTATTGTGTTAAAAATTACCCCTCTTGGACTGCCACCGCTTTAACATGGCCAGCAACAAGCATATTAGTGCAAAAAATATAAAATGTACCCCTCAAATGTGAATACTCATTGTGTTAAAAATTACCCCTCTTGGACTGCCACCGCTTTAACATGGCCAGCAACAAGCATATTAGTGCAAAATATGTAAAATGTACCCCTCAAGAGCAAATACTTATTGTGTTAAAAATTACTCTCTTGGACTGCCACCGCTTTAACATGGTCAGCAAGAAGCATATTAGTACAAAAAATATAAAATGTACCCTTCAAGAGCAAATACTTATTGTGTTAAAAATTACCCCTCTTGGACTGCCGCCGCTTTAACATGGCCAGCAACAAGCATATTAGTACAAAAAATGCAAAATGTACCCCTCAAGAGTGAATACTTATTGTGTTAAAAATTACCCCTCATGGACTGCCACCGCTTTAACATGGCCAGCAACAAGCATATTAGTACAAAAAATGTAAAATGTACCCCTCAAGAGCAAATACTTATTGTGTTAAAAATTACCCCTCATGGACTGCCACTGCTTTAACATGGCCAGCAACAAGCATATTAGTACAAAAAATATAAAATGTACCCCTCAAGAGCAAATACTTATTGTGTCAAAAATTACCCCTCTTGGACTGCCACCACTTTAACATGGCCAGCAACAAGTATACTAGTGCAGAAAATATAAAATGTACCCCTCAAGAGCAAATACTTATTGTGTTAAAATTTACCTCTCAAGAGCAAATACTTATTGTGTTAAAAATTACCCCTTAAGAGTGAATACTTATTGTGTTAAAATTTACCCCTCAAGAGCAAATACTTATTGTGTTAAAATTTACCCCTCAAGAGCGAATACTTATTGTGTTAAAATTTACCCCTCAAGAGTGAATACTTATTCGGGTTACTGATGGAAATAACATAATATTTTTTATTTCTAAATTGACATGACAAGTTTGTAAAAAGAGCATTTCATGTAAAAGCTGGAAATTAGTTTGACAGTGAAGAAATAATTTGTAGTCAAAAGTGCAAAATGACACCAATGAGGAAGAGAAGTATTCTTAGTTTAGAAGAAAAAGTGTTAGTAATTTGACTGAATGAAAAAGGGGAGAGTTCTGTGATCATTAGTGATTTTGGAATGATTCAGATAAACATTGTCAGTGATAAAGAAACATTCTGCAGCAGTTTTTCTTTTTAGCTCACCTGTACAAAGTAGATGGGGAGCTGTTGTACTCCCCCTGTCATCAGCATTGGCACCCACACAGATAAAAGCATATTCATATGTACAGCTTCAATGAATCTCAACTGTTCTTTCTTCCTAGGTCCTAGGCAACAGTTTGGAGTGGGTTTTGTAGCACCTACTTTCTGGAAGGGGGTCAAGGGGGCAAACTTTTTACATACATATACATTAGATGTACATTCTTTGTTAAGTTTATGCATTTAGCACACTGTATAAATACTGTTATACCTTGGAATCATGAAACTTGGTGATGGGATGTTACTACACCCTCCTCTCAAAAGTAGATCACTGTGAGCCATTTTCATGTTTAACTGACTTTGGTTAAATTTTGTGTTTTAAATTTATTTCTAAAGCTCTGTTCATGCTAGAATCATCAGGCTAGATGATTGTATGCATCTCTATTACTACCACATGCTTACAACAAAAGATGGTACCTCACCTATATTTCACGTTTTACTGGCCTAGTTTAGGATTTTGAATTTAGCTCATGACCAAACAAGTTTTTTGCATCTTATATTTATACTGTTATACCTAGATTCATGGAGCTTGGTGAGTGGAAGCATCTTGATGAGTACTATACCCTCATCACAAAAGTAGGTCATTGTTACCCATATTTCATGCTTTACTGACTTGTGATAAACTGTTTGAAATTAGGACTCTATTGTAACATTATAAATCTCTCTGTGTCATTATGCTGAAGAGTATCACATATTTAATATCATAAGAAAATGTTGTGAAATATGCTAGAATTATGCATTTGGAATGTTAATGATGGTTTTAATTTTCAAATTTGTGACATTACAACCATCAAAAATGTCCTCACATCAGCAAAAACTACATTATTATCCCCCAATTTTTTTTTATCAGAAGGCTATTCATTGTTGTGTTTTTTTTAAATATTTGTAGCTATGCAGAAGAAACCTTTTGGAGAGTGCAGGATTCCAACAGACTCATGGTCGGGATATGGATTCTCCAAGTCTATGCCTGAGGCTGCCATTAGGGAGAGACTTAACCAGAATCAGCGCTTTGAGTCTCCCATGACAACCACTTATGAGGTATTAATACAGGAAAATTGATAATTCCACTATTTGTGTGCCTCCCAAAGAAAAGGCAAGGGTCAAAGTATCTGCATTTTATTTTCGTCTGTTCATCCATCCATCACACTTCTATTTCCACTATATAACTTGAAAGCCTTTGTGATTAAGGACTGAAACTTGGTATAAATATGCATCATCATTAGGAGGTGTATCATGGACCACATTGGGGGTCCTATCCTCAAGGTCAAAGTCACTGCTCAATATTTTAAGTTTTTCCTGCCACTTCCATAACTTCAAAACCTTTTTCCTGCCACTTCCATAACTTCAAAACCTTTGAGATTATGGATGGAACTTGGTATAATTGTACATCATCACTACAAGGTGTGTTACCTACCACATTGGGGGTCCTATCTTCAAGGTCAAAATCATAAATCAGTATTTTTTGTTTTCTATCACACTTTCCCTTCCACTCTATAATTTTAAATCTGTTTGATATTATGGAATGAAACTTGGTATACTTGTACATCGTCATTAGAAGGTGTGTTGCATACCACATTGGCATCCTATCTTCAAGGATTGGCATACCACATTGGCATCCTATCTTCAAGGTCAAGGTCATGGCTCAGTATTTCAAATTTTCCAGCACACTCTTTCTTCAGTTTTATAAATATAGAGTATTTCAAGATTAATGGGTGAAACTTTGTATACTAGTGTATCATCACTAGAAGGTTGACATGTGCCACAGGAGAATTCTGGTCATGCTGTGGATGTGAATGACCACCTCCCTTCCATTTTCTCACATTTTCAGACTTTACCAATCATTTTATTTCAGCAGCAGTAAATTACTCGGGCTGTTCTAACATTTTGTATGATCTCTGTAATTTTTCTTCCTTTATTTTTTCATAAAAAACATGTTTCACCAGCTTTACATTTAGTAATGTTAAACAGGCGTTAATTTTTATAAGGCTGCCATTATCTTTTACCAATGAGTGGTGCTGAGATTTGTAGTGTGTGATATCATACCATCTCCTTGGATAAATCGAATAAAAACTCAAAGTTAAAATATGTCCTTTATATTTTTGTCTACATTGTTGTATTATGTAGCACTTCTCATGCTGATTGCCTGGCTATTGGTCATAGATAAAGAGATAAGGAGGTGCTGGGTAAGCTTGAAAGACATAGTGGAAGTTTTCATGATTAACATTTTAGACTCAAGTCTTCCCAGATTCTTCATTGGTTTAAAAGTTATCTTAGTTTCCATGACAGCATTAAAGCTCTCTTCCCCCTCCCCTCTCTCTCTATTGTTAGTTTAAGTGTCATTCTCTAGGGTATGATGGCTATGATAACAGTGGGACTTGAACTTGTAACCTTTAGATTTTGAGTCTTCCACACCAACCACTTAGGCCACTGAAATCTGCTAATTAATTAATTTTATATATATATATATATATATTGCACTACATAGTTTACTCACTATAAAGCATCTCAGTATAATGCAAGCATGGACATGGATCCCATTTCTAGCATAATAGTGTGACCACTGTATCCTCACTGTTCAATGCACTTGGTTCTAAACATTATGTATTGATGTCTCAAAAATTTAAAGAGTTTGCTGACTGCCAAGTAATGTGAGATTTTTACTATCTTCAATGCAAGGTATTTTGATACATGTTCATGCATTTAGGAAGTAAAATAAAAACTATTGTTGGAACTGTTATGATAATCAATATCATTTTTTAGTCCCATCATGAATGTGGTTAGGGCACATAGTTTTACCTTTTTCTCTGTATATGTCCATCTGTCTATCCATTCATCCTTCAGGTAAAGTGTTGCATTTAGGTAAGTTTCTTAGGTATTTTGGTATTTGCGTTCCATGAATACCATATGTAAGTCAAGTCTAACTGCAAACAATGTAGACCCTGATCTGCTGTCACATAATGTGCTAGCAGAGCAAGGTCTGTGTTGTTTTTTCTACTGATTACTCCTAACAAACTGCACAGACCCAGATCTGCCAGCAGATTATGTGAATGCACAGCTGGGTCTGTGCAGTTTGCAGTTGGACTCGACTTATAAGCGAGTACATTTATAGTTAGACTGTATCTAACATTGATATAAAATGTTGATTTGTAACAGAATTTTATTTTGTGTTCAGAACACTGCTGATGAGTTGCTAGAGATAGATCGAGACCCCTGGAAGGACATGTCTCAGCCTCCCAGAAACAAACCCATCAATCCCGCACCAGGAGAATACCCCAGTCCACGAAAAAAATGTAAGTTTGCACATTTTTTGTGTGGTGGTAAAAATCATCAAGAAGATAATTTATTGTATTTCTTTTATACCTCTGGATGTGACCTCAAAGGGAACATTCATTTGGTTACAGTCAGTCACAAACAGTTGACAAATAATGATGCACCTTTATATACAAAGCATGGAAACGCACAGAACTGATCAGAAGGCCAACATATCAGTACATTCCAAAGTTAGTGAATGAGGGTTTGACTGGTTCTAGGAGTTATCCATATTCTTGTTCTTAATCAGTTCCTTAAGGTAACAACCCAAGCCAGACTGGTACCCTTTTGAGTACAATCAATTAAATTTGTGTGCTCCAATATAATTAAGGTACTTTGGATGATAGGCAAACTTGGTACTTACACTGTTCCCATGTTTTAGTGAGGCTGGTTAACTTGCAAACCCACTTATAACATGTGGGCAGTTGTGGATCCCATTTTTTCTTGTAGAAAATACCCCGAAAATAGGACCCTGTTTGCTAAATACGAATAAAATACCCGCAAAATAGCCCCTATTTCCTGAATGTGAATAAAGTCACAATAAAAAGTGGTAAATGAAACCTTGATTATATTGCTCATTTTATTGTTGAAAACTGCGGTGAGTACCAGGAAATTTGAATCGGCATCATGAAATTCACAACTTTTAATAAGAAGTGATATATTTTGTTAAAATTTCTTTTTAAAATTAAACAAAAATTCAATAAATTTTAAATAACTATATAATTACGTGCCGATTGTTTTAATCTGGGGCTTGCAGAAGGGTTTATTACAATCAATTAAAAGCAGACCTGTTATGCAAATCCTACTTGCGTAAGAGCTAGTGGTCACGGTTGTGTGTCAAGTCAAATAATTTCTGTTGACCAATAAAACACTGTTTTAAATATTATTATGTAAGTAACATAATTAAAGTATCTAACATTATTTATTGGTTTATCCTGTTCATTTGCAAATGTGAGCAGGGATAGCAAGGGAATCGAGCAAAAGGCATACTCAGTGCATGAAAAGCCAAGTTTCATAGATAGGGTCCACTATGGAAAAGCTAGATCCAGAGTTAGTAGTTATGTTAAAATTCCCAAATTCACACTCAGAGATTTGCTCCGGGATAAGCAGAAATTGTGCGATTACTTGCAATGAAATCACAGTACCAATATTTTACTGATAGAACAATAAAAAGTCAAGTTTCGACATTGCTGTGTCTCGAAAAAAATGTCCATCTTTTTTTAAAAAAAAGAATCTAGTTCTGTTCTGAACTAACAATAACACTAGAATATATCCATATTCATATGCAAAAAGCAGTGACATTATACACAATGTTTTCACTAGTACACATGTGATGTGTATTGAAACTTCTTGGAGTAATGTTTTTAATGATCTTTCTAAGATTGGTTATCTTGAAAATAAAGGTAATTTATACAGAAAAGTAAACAACTTCATTAAAATAAAGTATGCTGCTGTCTATATTTTTGGACCCCATTGTACATGAGTTATCAAGGGAGGGGCGTATATGGTTGATTAAAAAAAATAATGCCATATTTTTTTGTTGCATATCAGATGATTACAACTTGAGTGGCAGCCATCATCTAGATGAAGGCAGCTTGTCTGGCAGTACGTCTTCTATCTGGTCACCCAAAACTGATCTAGCTGAGCTCTTCAGTAGCTGTGGACTTGGGAAGTACACAGATTTATTCCAGCAGCAAGAGGTAATTAAATGTTTGGCCATTTGTAGGGGTTTTTATTGTCTTGTCAGCATAGCAGATTGTGAGACACATGTATATCTTCACCAGCTGTGATTGCAGTGTTTGGCTTTTTTTCTTCTTCCAGAATAGTGATATGCAGCTCCCCCTTGCTGTTACACACTAGTTGGTGTCCATAACAGCATATTTTGTTATTTACCTAACTGCTGTATAACGTGAAAGCCCGTGGATGAAAAAAAAAAGAACATTAACATTATTTAAGTACCGGCATATAATACTTTTCACTTAATAGTGATTGAGTTTTCAAGTTTTTGAAATAGTTACATTGATGGAAATAAAGATATGGTTCGAAAATGAAAGTTTTTGTTTCTTTAATCCATGTGTCTGCATTTGACAGGTTCACATTTAATTATTGATGACCATTATCTTATAGCAAATGCAGTAGCTGACAATCACAGAATACAGTAGTCGGTAATTAGAGGGAAATACTGATCCCCAACTTGAATTAAGTGGCTACATAATAAATCTTTAAGTAATGAAAACTTGAAATTATAATGACCTTTTTTTTAAAATTTGTAATGGGGTCCATGGCATGACCAGGCTATATCTGGACTCATGTTATAATGGGGTCCATGGCATGACCAGGCTATATCTGGACTCATGTTATAATGGGGTCCATGGCATGACCACATTATATCTGGACTCATGTTATAATGGGGTCCATGGCATGACCAGGCTATATCTGGACTCATGTTATAATGGGGTCCATGGCATGACCAGGCTATATCTGGACTCATGTTATAATGGGGTCCATGGCATGACCAGGCTATATCTGGACTCATGTTATAATGGGGTCCATGGCATGACCACATTATATCTGGACTCATGTTATAATGGGGTCCATGGCATGACCAGGCTATATCTGGACTCATGTTATAATGGGGTCCATGGCATGACCAGGCTATATCTGGACTCATGTTATAATGGGGTCCATGGCATGACCAGGCTATATCTGGACTCATGTTATAATGGGGTCCATGGCATGACCAGGCTATATCTGGACTCATGTTATAATGGGGTCCATGGCATGACCAGGCTATATCTGGACTCATGTTATAATGGGGTCCATGGCATGACCAGGCTATATCTGGACTCATGTTATAATGGGGTCCATGGCATGACCACATTATATCTGGACTCATGTTATAATGGTGTCCATGGCATGACCAGGCTATATCTGGACTCGTGTTATAATGGGGTCCATGGCATGACCAGGCTATATCTGGACTCATGTTATAATGGGGTCCATGGCATGACCAGGCTATATCTGGACTCATGTTATAATGGGGTCCATGGCATGACCACATTATATCTGGACTCATGTTATAATGGGGTCCATGGCATGACCAGGCTATATCTGGACTCATGTTATAATGGGGTCCATGGCATGACCAGGCTATATCTGGACTCATGTTATAATGGGGTCCATGGCATGACCAGGCTATATCTGGACTCATGTTATAATGGGGTCCATGGCATGACCAGGCTATATCTGGACTCATGTTATAATGGGGTCCATGGCATGACCAGGCTATATCTGGACTCATGTTATAATGGGGTCCATGGCATGACCAGGCTATATCTGGACTCATGTTATAATGGGGTCCATGGCATGACCAGGCTATATCTGGACTCATGTTATAATGGGGTCCATGGCATGACCAGGCTATATCTGGACTCATGTTATAATGGGGTCCATGGCATGACCAGGCTATATCTGGACTCATGTTATAATGGGGTCCATGGCATGACCAGGCTATATCTGGACTCATGTTATAATGGGGTCCATGGCATGACCAGGCTATATCTGGACTCATGTTATAATGGGGTCCATGGCATGACCAGGCTATATCTGGACTCATGTTATAATGGGGTCCATGGCATGACCAGGCTATATCTGGACTCATGTTATAATGGGGTCCATGGCATGACCACATTATATCTGGAATCATTTGTAATGGGGTCCATGGCATGACCAGGCTATATCTGGACTCATGTTATAATGGGGTCCATGGCATGACCAGGCTATATCTGGACTCATGTTATAATGGGGTCCATGGCATGACCAGGCTATATCTGGACTCATGTTATAATGGGGTCCATGGCATGACCAGGCTATATCTGGACTCATGTTATAATGGGGTCCATGGCATGACCAGGCTATATCTGGACTCATGTTATAATGGGGTCCATGGCATGACCAGGCTATATCTGGACTCATGTTATAATGGGGTCCATGGCATGACCAGGCTATATCTGGACTCATGTTATAATGGGGTCCATGGCATGACCAGGCTATATCTGGACTCATGTTATAATGGGGTCCATGGCATGACCAGGCTATATCTGGACTCATGTTATAATGGGGTCCATGGCATGACCAGGCTATATCTGGACTCATGTTGTAATGGTGTCCATGGCATGACCACATTATATCTGGAATCATTTGTAATGGGATCCATGGCATGACCGCATTATATCTGGAATCATGTTGTAATGGTGTCCATGGCATGACCACATTATATCTGGAATCCTGTTATAATGAAAGGTGCTATAATAAAGGAGAGCTGTCCTTCTTATCATTGGATATTCAATTTAAACATAATTTGGAGAAATAAAGACAAGGATATACTGTAAGTCATAATATTTAGCATCCTTAAATTTTCACAAAATCAATAAATTTAGCATATTTGTACCATAATTCTGTTGCAGTTTGCTCATTGGCAATATACATATCATATAACAGTATTGCTATTAACATTGGGGAAATTTGTACAAATTCAGTTTTCTCCCTTTAACCTTTTGCTTCCCATTTGAAAATCTAATCCTATTACCTGTGCCTTCCATATGACGCTCATGATGTCATACCCTTGCTCCCCAGAAAAAACACACAAAGTGTAAGGCAACGTCATCTGGATGAAATTATATTCTTGCATTGCTTGAAAAGCCTCTAATTAAGTTAACCCTTTCCCCCGCAAGTTATCATTTCTTATCACTGCCGGATTTCCGCAAGTTATAATTTGTTCTCATTTCATTATGAAAATGTACCAACTTGTGTTTCGAAACTTCAGACATCAATATGTAAATACCAATGGGTGTTTTAAGAAGAGAATCAGTGAAGGCACTTTTTAAATATATTTTTTGCAGATTTCAACTGCCGTGCTTGCATTATCTTCTTCATAATAGCAGTTTGAAACCGTAAGTGAACCGTCATAGAGTAATAATGGCGGACATCGCGGTAGTCTTTGAAAAACCACTTCATTAGACTGGCTGTTTTCGTAATTCATTTAGCACATACATTAAAGAAAATATACAATTCGTAGAAAGCAAAGTCTAAATATTATGTGAGGAAAGATTGAGCTAAAACAATACTTTTCTTCAGTTCAGAAATGTATGGGACAATGCTATGTTGTGGAATTCAAAGTCAAGGTTGTTTTCTTACATCACTTTTTTTTTTTTGAAAATATGAAAAGAAAAGAAAAAGCAGCAAAGCAAATACTATCTGACCAATAAACAACAATATTAATTGTATGTAGCCAAATATTGAAACCAAAAATGTGCAATCATATCCATGGATTTTTGTAACGAAGCTAAAAAGTGCAAGTTGTCACACTAAAAAAATCTCTGTTTCTAAAAATAGATGCACCCACATGGCATGCATGGCGCCATTTTTGCTCTTGGCCGTGTGCAGATTCAGCTGGAAAGAAGGATCTAGTTCATTCATATAGTGACTTTAGTGCTTCATTTCATCGCTGATCAATAGCTAAGGTAACGTTTTATCGGCAACAATGAACTTAAATGCCAAAGTTTTGATGTTATTATATATTTATAGCTTGAAAATATTCGCAGTTCAGGTGCTACTAATTATAGAATTTTCAAGCACATGACAATCACCTTCGCAAAAACTTATTTTCTCGAGTTATTATTGGTCTCGTTTGGCCTGCTTGACATACCTGGGCATATTAAAGGTTATTACAAACATATTTCAAATTGTGTCTTTGTTATTTGTCCTTTCAAAATAACACAAGAGAAAGAAGAAATATGACATATAGTGAGTCTATTGAGTTATGGCACATTTAAAATCGCAGACATATTTCTTGAGCTTGATCTTCATTAGTGTAGTACTACATCATAATTACATTGTTGCACCATGGAATGACGATCTTAAATATCAGAAATGTCAAAATGGAATCATCAGACGAGTTTGGTGTTTTCAGACTTTGATAGTCAAGACACCAACTGTGTTCCAACATTGCCAGATTGGGTGTTAGTTTCTGAATTAGAAGAGATGGAAGAGGGCAGTGATATAGATTTTAATGATGTTAGTAATGTGAAACTGTCATTAGACGAGGAGTAAGTGGAATGTGAGACCGTCCCTGAAATGAGCAACCTGGACAGTCAGTCAAGCTCTTCGAATGATGACAACTTTTCGTCACAAGCTGCCATTGCTGTTTACATCTGAAAGTTTATTGAGCTCAGTGGACCATCCCCTCAGATAGAATATGCCACACCACTGTATAATTTTTATTAGCAGATTGAGGAGAACTTGTTCCACTTACTAGCAGACCAGACCAATATATTTGCAGCCCAACAGCATGAAAATTAACTGCAGTGGACAGATACCAACCCAGAGGATATTTTTTAAAAAATTGGTTAGGCATGCATTAAATTAATTTATGCAAGTATGTAATTTAAAACAAATATCTTACCAAATGATATTTTCATTTCATTGTAGAGTTGATTCTGAATATAAATATCAACTGTCTACTAAATGAATTGTTCTCAAACTTTTGTATTCATTGAGGGAAAAAAAAAACATACATGAAAAAAAAAAATATTTACAGCTATATTGCAGCATATGTTTGTTACTCCTCATTTTATGACCATGCCTTGATGAAATGCGCTGTGACATTCTATGCTGCAGAGATGGACACGGCAAATGCCACAGCCAAAATTGGTTTCCTTTCTTCTCTTTTTCCCATGCTTGGTACAGTATTTGCATGTTGATCTTTTCCTTTTAAGTGTCTGCAGTCTGTTTGTGTCAATATTGGCTGGGGTCACTAGGGCTAAAGATTTTTGCTGAATGGCAATCTTCCTGCATTTGAAACCACCTATCAGTTGCTTGGCTAAATTGATTCTAAAATCTAACTTTTCTAAATTTTCCTTCTTTCTTGACTCTCAAGATGACTCTCTACCATTGTTATGAAGGCGTTGATGATGCATATGTTGACTATAAAGTGGAACATATATCGCCACCATTTCTTCGATGCTCTTCCAACTGGATATTTGGCCCCGAGTTGGTCACATATGTCAATAGCTTGGTAGTACTGTTAGTAGTTTGTGACTGCCCTTGGACGGTTCACTTGTTGCACTGTTCCATCTTTCTGTTTCTGGTTGGCTATATCAATAATGGTAGGGTCTGCTGCTGTGGATAAAACTGTAAGTTGTTTCTTGTCCTTCCATAGTGTGGCGGTCAGGTTTCCATCCTGTCTGATAATATGATCTCCTTGCTCCATGTATGGTGGGTACTTAAACTCCTCAGGGAAGCCTTTACGTTTTTTTCTGATGGTGCCACTAGCATAGATACCATGTCTCAATAAGCTTCGTACCAGTCAGATGGATGCGAAAAAGTTGTCAAAGTAGACATGGTAATATTTGCTTCTCAATGGTTTAGTTAGCCTTTGGACAACTCTATAGCCAAGACCCTTCCTGCTGTCATTGACTTGATCTACATCTTCCTTCCCTTGATAAAATTCAAACTGGCGACAGAAACCAGACAAACTGTCACAACGCATCCATACTTTCAGGCCCCACTTGATTGGCTTCGATGGAAGATACTGCTTGTTCGTGTGTCGTTCCTTAAAGGCGATCATACCTGTAAATTGCATTATCTTCTTGATAGATCATTTATGGAAATTGTGTATGAAATTATACTCTTAACTTTCAACTGGATCAATTTATGAAAAGTGAACTTGTTTTATATTATGAAAAGGTTTGCATTTCGAATGGTGTAAATGTTAGTTTTACTAGTATATAATATATAACATAATTTATACCTTTAACCTTTTCACTAGATTTCAAATTTTCATGAGTTTGGTGCTCTAGTTTTATGTATAGAGGCAGGAGAATGTGGAGTTGTGAAGTCAGTGGATATATGATGTGTGTGTATGTGATATGCACATGCGAGTGGTTCATACTTCATATTGGACATAATTATAGTATGTGCCGGCAGTCACTATTATATTTTGTGCTTGTTTTGTTTGGGTTTTTAAAAATTATAATGTTTATTGTAAGGATGAAAGACAATAAAATATGTATGCTTCCTCCTATGATATCTATTTGTGAGTGTGTGTCTGCTTTGTAATTTACTTTTTGAAAGGAATGCATTATTTTTAATTAATTTATAAGTGTGTCAATATATAAACCTTTATCAATGGTTTGATGTTAGTGAGACTTGTAGGTCTTCTCAATGTTGGCCAGAACTTCATCTAATACAGGACGTATTTTGTGAAGTTTGTCATGATTAGGGTGGTCTGCAGGGAAATCTGTGGTGTCATCATTTAGGTGAAAGTACTGGAGCAGTTTCTCAAACCTTCTGCGTGGCATTGCATATTTAATTCCTTGCTTGGAAAGAAAGTTGTAATTTGACCAATAAAAACTATAGTCAGGGGCCTGTATTATGCCCATAAGAATCAACATGCCAAGGAAGGCAGACATCTCAGGCACACTTGTGTCTGTTCAGTTTGGATCACAAGTTTCATGATCCTCCTGTTGTTCAGCTGCAAATTTGTTGGTTTCAATTACAATATTTGCAATAAGTCCAACTGGAAAATATAAATGGAAATAATCCATTTCTGGTGCTGTTTCCGGCAGATTATGTGATGGTCCTGACTGCTGAATAAATGGACTAATGTCATTATCTTGCACGTCTGCTAACCAATATGGCTGATCATCATCAATGTCACTCGAGTCTGAGGATATTACAGTGGCAATATCTGACAACAAAATGTCAGATCCACCTTCAGAAATTACATCGTTATCAATTAAATCAGGTATTTCGTCGGAACTGAACCCAGAAAAATCACTGTGATTTAAATATGAGGACGATAGTGCCATGATGAAATCAGGGAATTCCCTATGTAAATGCAAAATTTCACTTCCGGTATCGTCTGTTGGTATGATTTGATTGAAACTTTGCATACTGAAAAGATTCAAACAAATAAACAAAACAAACATTCTTAATTTTGATATTTTATTTCATATGTCCCACAATTATGTCCGATTTAGTGTTTTAAACACCTTAAAATGCCATTAAACATAACAATGTATAGAAGAGGACTTACCATATTTGCCACGCATTCTAAAAATGTGCTTTTAAACAGAAATGAGATAATGACAATATGAATTGATTCTCCTAATGTAAACTTCAACATTATATTAGGAAATCCTTACGCTGATATATAACTTACATACATTGAAAAGGCCACAATATTTACATTGAATTGGGGTATTCCAATTAATTAACAGCGTCATTTTGGTTGTGGCTTGGGAAACCCCCTCTAAGTATGATTGGTTGGTTAAATTTAGATTTACATTAACTAATAGCAGGAAATACGTCATTAAAACCGGATGTTAGTAAACATGCTTTCTTAGTTTGACTAACTTATGGTTACCTCACGGCAAATCAACAATAAACTGGGAGATATTACCTATGTTTATCAGGTTCCATGTAATGTGTAGAAATGCGTAGATGGGGGGGGCAAAGGTAAAAGCATAGTTATGCATAGATGCGGGGCAAAGGTAAAGGTGTAGAAAAGCGTACTTGGCGAGCAAAGGGTTAATGGTCATAAAATTTTGCAATTTACAGTATCATTATTCATAATTCATTTGGTATGTACATTTCAGATTGACCTAGCAACATTCCTGACTCTCACAGACCAGGATCTTCGAGAGCTGGGAATTACAACATTTGGTGCCAGAAGAAAAATGTTGTTGGCTATCGCAGGTAACCAGTCTGATTTAATCTTATATTTTGCTTGTTTAGCACAATTCTCCCTTTTTTGGAACCATTAATTAGATTCAGAATCTACTGTTATCATTAAAAAGAGATCTAGACTTACTGCACTCATATTTTGGTAAGTATTGTATAAATTTTAATTAATCGCATATTTTTTTAATATAAATTCATAAATGTTTAGTTCTTTAGTAAGTTGATTAATTCATTAGCTTGCTAGTTATGAATTTAGTTGTTTTTGTTGGACCCACCTTGGTGGAAGCTCAATATAGCAATCGCTTTTGCATCCATGTGTGTGTCCCTCCTGTCCACACCCTATATAATGGTCAGCGCTTTTGCATTCATGTGTGTCCCTCCTGTCCACACCCTAGATAATGGTCAGCGCTTTTTCATCCATGTGCGTGTCCCTCCTGTCCACACCCTAGATAATGGTCAGCGCTTTTGCATCCATGTGCGTGTCCCTCCTGTCCACACCCTAGATAATGGTCAGCGCTTTTGCATCCATGTGTGTGTCCCTCCTGTCCACACCCTAGATAATGGTCAGCACTTTTGCATCCATGTGTGTGTCTCTCCTGTCCACACCCTAGATAATGGTCAGCACTTTTGCATCCATGTGTGTGTCCCTCCTGTCCACACCCTAGATAATGGTCAGCGCTTTTGCATCCATGTGTGTGTCCCTCCTGTCCACACCCTAGATAATGGTCAGCACTTTTGCATCCATGTGTGTTTCCCTCCTGTCCACACCCTAGATAATGGTCAGTGCTTTTGCATCCATGTGTGTGTCCCTCCTGTCCACATCCTAGATAATGGTCAGGGTTTAAGTTTTTACATTAAGCTCAATGTCATTTTTTAAAAATGTATAGCTACAAGTCAGATCCAACTGCAAACTGCACAGACCCAGATGTGCCGTCACATAATATACCGGCAGATCTGTTTCAATGCAGTTTGTTAGGTTATCAGTAGAACAAACAACATAGACCCTGATCTACTGGCACATTATGTGACAGCAGATCAGGGTCTATTTTGTTTGCAGTTGGACTGACACATAAGTGAGTATATACAGTAATTGATTTGACTTTAGTTTATACCATCTTATAACCATGACTGCATTCAATAAAAAGTGTTATGAGGGTAATTAATATAATCTGGCTTTGAGCCTTAGTAGGCTGTTTATGGAATTCAGTATGAAAGATAGTGGTCAAGAGAGACAAATTTCTGCAAGCAAGTCTTGAAACAATTTTTTCATTCAGAGAAAAACTTGATAGAGAATACAATTATACAGAAGTTAGTTTACTTTGAAATTTGGCAGCTGTGAATGTTCTGATGTTTATTTTACATTTTCAGAAAATAACATTTAACATAGATGATTTATTTTTTATGTGGGTTTTTTTATACAAGTTTGGGGATCTTTTAGTAACAGATAATAATGCATATAAATGTGTACATGTTTAATTTTTATGGAAAGACTAGATGCAGAAAAAATAAGTAAAACTTTGTAAGGCATAAAATTTCTCATTGAACTTCATACTTTTTCACAGCAAGTAAAGTTATTTGTAAATGGATGAAGAATACAGTTGAAAAATTGCAGAAAATAAGTGTAATGCGAACTCAGTCCATGCATTTGTAGTGTTTCCCCAATGATCTATAAAGGGCATGGTAATTATCCTCAAAAAAGGGTACTTTAAATGTGTATCTCATGATCAAAAGGGTGCCTTATTTTATGGCAAATTGTTGTTGTTGTTGTTGTTATCTTATATTTTTATTATTATTGTTGTTGATGTAAAATGAGGAAATCTTCAAGAGAAGTTGTTGACTTGCACAGTTATAAAAAAATTCTTGATACATTATTTCTCATTATTTTTTTTATTTTTTTTATCTTACCTGAGCAAAAGATGCATGTGTTAGTAATGCTTGGAAAGGAAATGTAATGCATGGTTAGTTACACCAATAATAATTATAATATTATTCATTAATTACTTGTAAATATAAGAAATTTCCCAATTTTATTAGACCTTCTATTTCTTCTCTACATTCATGTATAGTTTAAATTCCATGGATAAACTGATTTAATTGATAGAAGGGCAGGATCTGTTTTTTTGTTCATTCGATGTGCCTTTTACATACCTGCCAACCACTGTGCTTTTGGCATAATCATTACGCTTTTTTTCACCTAATTAATGGCTTTACGCTTGCCTGTATATGGATTACTCTTTTCTTGTACATTAATAAAAATAATAATAAAGCAATAAAAAGCTGTGTTTGTCATTTTTATTATCATCTCTTTAATCCCACACATCATATAAATCTGAGAATATTCTAAAAAAAAGAAGACTGCTGCATAAGAATAATGTAAGAATATATTTCTTATAGACCTCTGTGTACTTTCCTTATTTTCTATTTATAGCAGCTGTATGTGACCCATTTCCAAGAAAACAGACGGGTGTCTTCAGTATAAAAATTGTTCTCACAGATTCATTATATTAATATACTGAATATTTTAGCGGACCAGTCTATACTTTAAAAAAATGGCGGTAGATGTTAAGTGAAACAGGCTTTATCGATGTGACTCTTGGATGTTATATATGACTGAAACATGTTAGAGAAGATGGATGTTTTTAAACTTTAAAACATGTCGGATCAGAAAAAAGACAAATCAATAGTGCTTTACAAATTTTGAAAGATTAACGTGAGAGGGGTAATACAACACTGAGGTTGAGCACATCGTAATGATCGTTGCAGAATTTGTTGAGTTGTCTGTACAATCACTTGGCAAAAGTTAGACACGTGGACTAGTTATAGTGAGTGTTGTGTATATATAATTTGCCAATATGTTTTGTGGTTTGTATTCTGATACCAATTCACCTGGATTTTGCCCATTTGTGATAAGAATTTTAACCAACTGCAGATCCAGATTAGTAGCAAAACTAAATGTACAGTTTTCATGCAGTTTATTGTAATTATGGCATTTAGTATATAAATTACACTTTTTATGCTCAGATTACGCTTTTTTGCCACTTAGGTTATGCTTATACTTCTGTAGGGGTTGGCAGGTATGCTTTTAGAAAGAATGCTATAACCAGTCAGTTGCATTTGGCATATCCTTGGATTTTGTCCTTTTAAGAATGGAGTAATACTACTAAAATGGCAATAGACATTTCATATTTGATTTTCAGCTTTACTTTGGAGCAATAAACTACATAAATGTCATTAAATTATTAACTGACAACTATCAAAACCTGTAAAAAATTATTTTGCTGAAAGCATAGTTTTTCTGACAGGCTACAGTTCAATGCATTGCTTATCCAACATTAGTTGTAGCTTCTTGGATGAATGGGCAATAATCAGCATGTCATTTAGAAAAATACAAAATTGACCATACCCTGCCATCGGATGCAGAGACAATTAACGTTAGGAAAGATAATCAAGATGTCTGTTAGATGTGACTATGAGCAAGATCCACACATATTAATGACATTATCTTTCATTTAATTGACTGAGCTTGTCAAGACTTGCAACTATATTTTCTTATCAGATTGTGATCAAACTTGTTAAATAGTTGGGTATTTTTGATTTTACTCCAGCTTGGTAAATAAGATATATATATTGTCTTACGTTGTATAATAAATGAGATCTGTGCATATTAATTAGATGATCCTGCATCTAATTGGCTGAGCTTGTTACATCTCTATATCTAGAGATTATGTTCCGCATCCAATTTTTTTTTTAAAAGCACTTGGTAAATAGGTTGATATCATCAAGATCTTGGATGAGTTTGAATATGATAGAGAATATTAATTAGGCCCTTATCTTTGGAAAGAATTTTTATCAGCTATGGTAAAAAAGCTTAAAATTTACATGATATAAAGTTTGGGAGATAGTTTACATAGTTTTATGTTCTTACAATACTTCATGGGCCTACTTACTGAAAAGGTCAACTTTTAAGTTATGTGTGAGTGATATCGGGCCTCTTGTATCTTGTTACGACTCTTGACAATGAACTCCATATTTTCACATGGGAGTTTGCTTGTAACCAGCAGAGCTCAAAAACCAATCATCTTATTTTAGTGCAGTTTGGTGTGAACATTGTCCTATAGATGTGCCTATTATTGGTTTAGTGTCATCTACTTCAATTTGGACAGAGTTATGCCTCTTGTCAAGCCTGTTCTTGTCTCCACATGGAAACTCGGAATGTTGTTTGCAATCAGCATAACTCAAGAACCATTCAACATATTCTGAAGGAATTTGGTAAGAAAATTATCTCTTTGACCTAGATGTGCGTTTTATGGGCTTTGTCTCATCTACACCATTTTGAACAGAATTATGGCCCTTGTCAATCAACTTCATATCTTTTACATGGGATTTTGCTTGTAATCAACATAGTTCAAGAACTATTCTACATATTCTGATGCAGTTTGATGTGAAGATTGTTGTATAGACCTATTTGTCTCATCTATTCCATTTTGGACAGAGATATGAGCCTTGTTGATGAACTTCACATCTGTATCTATCCATGGGATGTTGCTTGTATTTATAACACCTTGAAGAAGTTGGATTTCAAACATTCTACATCCATACATGTGACTCTACCGGCAGTAGGCATAAAATAAAATTTTAAAGGCCATCTACCGCACTTGCTGTTTAATATTTGATATATACCGTTTTTGAAAATTAAAAGATATTTTTTAAAAAATTAAATAAAAAATACCCAAACATGGTACTTTTACGCATTCTTTCAACACATTGGAGATACCAGCCAGAACCAATCTTCTGGGGACCAGAAATGTTTCACCAGTGCAATGACTGGTGCGATAATGCATGGCTGAGTAATCAGATTAAAAAAATTTTAAAAAAGAGCTAACATGGGTGTACAGCAAGCTGTTAACTGATTATCTTTTTGTTGTAATTTGGAGAGTTTAAGGCCAAGTGCTGGATTTTTTTTGAGGTGTTATAAGTAATAAAGGGATCAAAGGTGGTCCATGATGACTTCTGAGTCTTTGATGAAAATTGGCCTACCTTTGGCAGAGGGGAGATAAAATTAAGAGATTGCAAAAAGAAAAAAACTTTGCAGTGAACCAAAAGATATGCAACTGTTCCTTTTTCATTTAATTGACAATATACTGACTTGTATTAATTTATTATAATTGTAATATTTTCCATCAGAATCTGAATCTGATTCATGTTCAGAACTTGCTGTTTTATTACAGTATGAAGAGAAGACATATTATGGCAAAAAATGCACTTTTCTGTTTTCAATCACTTAAAACATATAAAAGTTTTGCTATTAAAAAAAATCTACTAGTTTAGAAGCCAATCTACTAATCAAAATTTACAAATCTACTGGTTTTGAAATCCTGGATCTGTCAGATGTATGCACATCATCATTTACATGAGTCATAGCTCCTGATTGCTCATCCTCACCAAACTTTGGGGTTTCTCAACACAAGTCTCTCTGTCTAAGACCCTACAGAACAAATTTTAGTGAGCGGAGTCTTTTGTGATGCAACTATTGCCAATAGCTTTAGTTGCAGACAGGTTCATCATAAATGGATTTGAGTGTAAATTTTCTTTCATATCATTTGGTCAAAGATTAATTACACTGTGGTTATCTGTGTTCAAGTCAAGAAACATATTATTAATGTCTTTGATAATTTTGCAGAATTGAACAAGAGGAAAACACTCCTGTTGGCCAACCCTGGGAGCAGTAATCCATTTGAAGATAACACAACTTCTGGACTGGGATTGAGGAATGCACGACCAGACATTGTTAGTATGAGTGGCAGGTGGTGACATGTACAGAAGGAAACAAAACACCCCAAAAACTAAAGGACTATTTGTACTATTTGTGATTCTTTGAGGAGAATTATATCTGCTTGGCTGTATAGATAAAGCATGTTATTGTCAAACTGTCATCACGGAATTAGGTGATGTGATTTAATGTTGCCTTTTTTATTCATGTAGTAGCAATTTTCATTAATGCAGCATGTAAAGAGATAATTCTTACTAGGCCAATAGCTTAAAGGGATGCTTCTAACTAGGACAGAATCTTAAAGGGATCTAACTAGACCAGTTTCTTAAAGGGATGATTCTTACTTGGCCAGTATCTTAAAGGCAACAGTCAGCTTATCTCAGGTATGTAACACCCACTATTTCATGATAATCAGGCTAAACAGTCTCATATGTAAGATTTAAAATTAAAAAAATCGAATGATTTGCTTGAATCCCAGACTTAATACTAAAAAGCAACTAAATAGATCCTCAACATTTTGAAGATAATTTTTTTTTTACCAGCAGCATATATTTTCTGGTCTGAGCTGATCTTCCACATTGATGTGTATTTATAGGATATTATCTATAGATTTTCAAAATTTTTGGTGGTTTTCAAATTTTCCCATTCTTGATGCCGTAGTAAGAATTATTTCTCCCCTCAACATTTTGAAGATAATTTTTTTTTTACCAGCAGCATATATTTTCTGGTCTGAGCTGATCTTCCACATTGATGTGTATTTATAGGATATTATCTATAGATTTTCAAAATTTTTGGTGGTTTTCAAATTTTCCCATTCTTGATGCCGTAGTAAGAATTATTTCTCCCCTGAAAAACTGCAAACATCAATTGTTACTATATGATAAATCTTGCCATTGTCAAAGATGCTTATTCTTAGTGTTTCATAAACTTTAAATCTTCTGTATAAACAATATGCTTCTGTGTTGATAGCAACTCTTCAATTTAGGAAAACATTTTTAGACTGTTTAGGTACCAAAAGGTAAGACTGATAATTTAGACTGTTTAGGTACCAAAAGGTAGGACTGATAATTTAGACTGTTCAGGTACCTGAAGATAAGACTGATAATTTAGACTGTTTAGGTACCAAAAGGTAAGACTGATAATTTAGACTATTTAGGTACCAAAAGGTAAGACTGATAATTTAGACTGTTTAGGTACCAAAAGGTAGGACTGATGATTTAGACTGTTCAGGTACCTGAAGATAAGACTGACGATTTAGACTGTTCAGGTACCAGAAGATAAGACTGATGATTTAGACTGTTTAGGTACCAGAAGATAAGACTGATGATTTAGACTGTTTAGGTACCAAAAGGTAGGACTGATGATTTAGACTGTTTAGGTACCTGAAGGTAAGACTGACGATTTAGACTGTTTAGGTACCAAAAGGTAGGACTGATGATTTAGACTGTTTAGGTACCTGAAGGTAAGACTGATGATTTAGACTGTTTAGGTACCAGAAGGTAAGACATGATTTAGACTGTTTAAGTACCAGAAGGTAAGACTGACGATTTAGACTGTTTAGGTACCAGAAGATAAGACTGATGATTTCGACTGTTTAGGTACCATCAGGTTAGACTGATGATTTAGACTGTTTAGGTACCATCAGGTTAGACTGATGATTTAGACCAGGGGTGTCCAACTCATTTGCTATGGTGGGCCAGATTTGATATAAGTAATAATAAATGATAATAATAAATAATGAGTCTGGTTTGACACCCCTGATTTAGACTGTTCAGGTAACAGACGGTAAGACTGACGATTTATACTGTTCAGGTACCTGAAGGTAAGATTGATGATTTGGACTGTTTAGGTACCAGAAGGTAAGACTGATTATTTTAGACTGTTTAGGTACCAAAAGGTAAGACTTATGATTTAGGCTGTTCAGGTAACAGAAGGTAAGACTGATGATTTTGACTATTTAGGTACCAGAAGGTATGACTGATGAAGTCCTGTTGTAATGCTCATAAATCTAACATACAGTTTAACATTCCAGATCTTGATTAGGAGTAATGTGATTGGTCAAGCTGATAAATTTAGTTCCGGTTTAAAATGAGAAGAACTTTTTTTTTCATGCAAAGCCTTTTGAATAAACATACATAAACATAAACCTAGAAAAAACTATAAAAAAACATTCTCTCAGTTCATCATTAATACTGTCCACACACAGATATTTGTATAAATATATACATAACTAGCAAAAGCACATTTCATTAATGAGTGTTGTTTAAAATTTTCATTTAATGCAATTACAGTCAACAGCATAAAGATAAATACTGGTACATGCCAATATAAACAATTGGGTCGCCTGGCAGCCAGGTAAAGGTTGATGACATGGATAATAAAGATATCCACAAAGAAGCATTTGTTTCTTTACCCATCTTCCTGCTACCAAACATAATTTTTTCTTATAAAAAAGTAAATGTAGGCAACATATTTGGATATACTATGAAATGAGCATATTTGGAAGTGGCAAGGTGAATTTGTTATTAAGCTTACCAATCAATTTGACAAGAATCTTGAAGCTATAGAAGAGTGGACCTTATCCGATCTCTAGTCTTAATGACAGTCTATATATTTATGATGAGTGTGTGTGCCATTTCTTTTATGCTTAAAAATCCATTTTTCTTTTGTTGCATATTAATGTGTCACAAGTACACATTGTGTTTTTTTCATTCAGTTAATTTCTATCCACATCTCCAGTACACAATTTTGAGTACATCTTAAGATTCATGCTTGTATTATAGTGTAAAAAAGATATGACACATTTGAAATGCACAATCAAATAATTTCATAAAGTTTTATAGAGTTATATAAATCCCTCCAACTTTTATATTTTACTTATTTTTAAAGAAATCCGTCCATGTAATTGATATGTGATATGTATGTATCATGATTCTGATTTTTCTTTACCAAATTAGTGATGCAAATATGATGCTTAAAGAAATCTTTTTGTTTGTAAGCGATAGATTGTAGAACATTCTACTTTATATTTTCTTGATTCATTCCTGTTTTCATTTAGGAAATGGAAATTTAAGGAAGGAGATAATGTTGTGTTACTAATTTGGAAAATTCTATTGAGGAGGATTGGAAATGTCATTATTTATTTTCAGCCACAATCTATTGGTTCCAGACACTTTATAAGTGATAGGCTTAAGTCCTTAAGGCTTCTGTTTAAGAAAATAACTAATGACAACTTGATATTACAGAGGTTTTTTTTTGTTTGTTGATTAAAAATTAAGTTTTCTCTTATTTGCCAAACCAAATTCTCTGGTCCCATGACAAACAATACAATTTGCTCAAAATGCTTGTACATATATAGATATATATGTATTTTTTTTATAAGAGGAGAAACTTAGTTTTGATAGCTGCTCATTGGAGCTAGGTTCAGACAACTTTTTTTCAATAACAGCTAATTTTTTAGATGAAATATTGGAAGACACAAGTTTCTCTTAGGAGATCGATACATTACTTTCTGTGTCAAGGAAGAAAGAAATTTCAGTTGTACACGAAAATGTGTGGCTCTTTCTGGCCATTCATATTGTTAAAAATGTGACTTGGCCTGTTAATTCTTGCATAATTTTGGTAGAAATAGATAACACTGTATGTTTTGATTGATTTTTGTATGTCAATAGCAGCCAACTACTGATTATGCAGCTATGGCTGCAATTGCTACCTACTGAAACCTGCACATTAATCCAAAAAATTAATATGAATTCAACAAAATGTAACTCATTTACCATGAATTATTATTTTTTTGTGGGTATCAATTTTTGTGGTTTTGGGAAAACATACATTTTTGTTGTTACTTAGATTTGTTGATTCAGGGAAGGTGGTCATATTGTGTCCATGGAATGATAATATTATGTAAGGTCTTTAATTTTGTAGTTTTTATTAACCACAACTCAGTGAAAATTGGTACCCTACAACAAAGTGAATTCACAGCATGTCAATGAATGTTGCAAAAGGTGAAACATGGTGGTCACAATCTGTCCATCTTTCTGTCTTGTGTCATCTTTTGGTTAAAGATTTTCAGAGGGCAATAGCTCCCATTGAGATTGAAGGTTGAGGTCACAGGAGCAATTTTTTAACATTTTAAGTGGGTGTTCATTGGTTAAAATTGTTGGATCTGGCAGTACTGTCTATTTTGCTGCAGATGTGGAGATCAAAGGTCAAGGTCACAATGGTCAGTTTCTCATATTTAAGGGGGAAAAGATGGTTAGGCATCAGACTTTTAACCAGTGTACATAGCACATTCTTGGGGATTATTGATCCAGGCATCAGAGGTCGAAGTGACATGGTGAATTTGTTAGTTTTTAGGGGTAAATTATCCTTGGGGATGATGGATCCAGGCATCAAAGATCAAGGTCACATATTGAATTGTTTAGTTTTTAGAAGTAAATTGATAAAAAGCTGTCTTGAAGGGGATTATGTCTTCTGTTTCCATACAGGTATTGTTATCTGATTTATCACATTAGCAGAGGAATGGAGTGGTTAAAAGGTCAGAAGTTGTTTGGTCATGTGTTACAAGGGCTGCAGCAATATTGTTGCAGGCGAGATGATAAATTGATGTATTCTTATGCAGATCATTTGTGCAGCCATATTTATTTACTCACACTGACTGCTGGAATTACTGATTGGCCTCCCAGCCATGTGCATGTGTTTGAAACCAAAAAGAAACAAAATGAATGTGCCCATAATTGCTCAGTGGCTACTTAGTGATTCATTGGTAATGGACTTAAGACAACTAATTAAATCAAATATTTCATTTGAATCTTGTTAAGAAGTAGAATGTAATAAGAGAAGGTTTTAGTTATGTCAGCTCCTGATAGATGAAGAGGTAATAAAACCATGACAGTGTTGTGTTGGCTGCTGATATATCAAATCAATGTGAATCTAGTCATATCTTTTGGAGTTAATTTTGCTAAATGTTTATGCGTGATTTGAATAACAGGAATAATAATAAGTAACAATACATGCAAATGTGATATGAACTTTTACATAAAATTAAATAATTATTTTACACTTTGTAAATTTTGCCATGTTTATGTAATTTTTCCACATTTTTATTTTCCCTTAGATCAAGAAGTAAACAGGTTATTTCATACATAGGAAATCATTTTGAATTAAGGAAGTCAAGCTGAATTTCTCTAGTAAGGATTAGTTGACAATTATTTCCAGCTACATGTGAAATTTATTGCCGGAATAAAAACGTGCATGTTTAATTTTTTCTTCTATATGTAGGAAAAAAATAGGACAACTGGAATTTCACCAATCTATGATAATTGAGTTATCTTTTTATTCAAATACTGTGCTTATTTCAAATTTTGTATTGTGCTGGATCGAGATTCAAGATTCTTATGATAAATTTTTTGTAATAGTGAACTAATGTACCTCATAAGGTATTGAGAAATGAGAAAACGTGAAAAGTTATATCAGCCAAAATTATGCTTTATTTGAAATATTTGCTTTGTTTTTTATATCTATGCATCTATATTGAATGTGCATTCTGAACTGTCGTTTGTACTTTACTGAATTATCTGATTTTGTGAACCTTTTTGTTTATTTTATATGAGACAATTTAATATTTTCTACTGAACCATCATATCAGATTTATTTATGGAATAATTTACTTTTTCATTTTGCTATGTCCTTTTATTGCTGACTTTGATTTTTTTTTTTTCGTTTGTAGTACATATTTATAGTTATTTTCAACCTCAACTTGTGCTTTCTTTTACTGATATTCATTTTATCTATGGTACTTCACAAGACACAAGTGTTTAATAATTTTGTCTTCCATTGGTCTAAAACTGTGTCATAGCTCAAAGTCTCGTTAAAATTAGCATCAGACATGTAAGGGGCTAAGAGATGACACAATTTTATTAAAGACATCACATTTCCTATGAGGGAAATAAAAACCCTAATGACAAAGATAAGTAGATATATATTTCTCTTGAAAGAAAAAAATTATTTAATAAAATATACTGACACCTACCCATAAGTTTAGAAGTTAACATTTGAAAACTAGTGAATCATATTAACATGATTTTTGTTGTACCTAATAATAATATGTCGATTTGTTTAAAATTGTTTTAGAATTAAAGATTGTGTTGAAATATATTATCAGGCACCAAAAATTATCTTAACTCCATTGTTAATTAATCTTTTCTGTTTTAAACAAAAACAAAATTCATTCTTTTTAAATATGGAGAGGAAATGTACTTTCCACAACCTAGAATTTAAGGTTTGACTTTATATGATTGATGTATGATTGCCTACCCTTTTGTAAAGTAACAATTAATTTTTCCAAGTGTAAGTTTGTAATCCCTGTTTTGTTTTTTTTATTATTATTTTTGTGAGAAGAAGTAAGGTCCACAAAAAATATCAAAATGTTACCTAGGAGACAAGGAGTAGTTGAATTGCTGTAATGCTTTTACAGAAATAGAAGTAAAGGATTGAATACAACATTTTATGAACCAGTGAAATGCAGCTTGTAATGGTTGCAATAGTTTATTAAGGTATGACTTGTTTACCATATGACGTGCCTAATTGCAAATAGAATAGACCCAAATCTGCTGTCACATAGTCAGGATCCAGCAGATTTCAAAATCAGATTATAATTCTCAGAGCTACCAGGAAAATATCCTGGTAGCCCACCTTACATCAAGTAACCCAGGAAGGCACTTTCACATGCAACTGTTAGCTCCAAGACATCTCCTTTTCTGTGTTATCAATCACTAATGAGTGAAATCGAATCTGGATCTGTGCTGTTTGCAGTGTGTTATACACAGATATACACTCATACATAAAACTTCATATGTTATACACACATAAACTGTACTACTATAGAGAAGTCTTATTGGTGCAACATAGCATGAGGTCGGCAATATTGTCAATAATTTTCCTTGTCTTTTTAGATAACATTTTAACAGCTAAAACAGATTTGCTTTAGCACTCCCAGAATATAAGTTACACACTCGCACACAATACATAGGCAGGCTTTTCAGAGAGGCTTGCCGCTTGTTGGTCAAACTCACAGACTGTAGACAGAATATAATGATGATTCTTGTCTGCAGATTAAAAACCCTCGTAAATATGTTCTCTAAAGCCACAAAATAGAATCAGTCTTGGTCTGCCTTGCTAACCGATTGGCTTTAATTTTGTGTCCCCTTTAAGAGTGGTCAACACAGGTGCCACTCTCTTTCAAAGTTGTTTCAAGAGTAAATTTTTGTGCTCTTTTTTTTTTGTCTCGCATGCATTTAAGCTGAAGTAAGAGCCAAAAGATTAAATAACATTGACCAGGTTTTACTCTGTATTTCAATGACCAATGAGCAGCAAGCCTAAGGAAGCCAATGAAAGTAAAGATGTATCTATTTAGCTGCAATCAAATTGGCAAGTCCAAATATATGTTGTCATTAGAGATGTTATATTTTCACAATATTGTTCTAAACATCTATCCACCACATATTTTGTTTGCCCCTTGAGAGGAATGTAGAATTTCACAGTTATAGTCTTTTGCTTAAAGCAGTATTACTATATATTTACATGGATATATTTTATCTTTCCTGCAAGAGTTTGTTGAAATCAAGCATATTTTGAATACTGTTTACCTGTCATATTAAATTTGTGCCTCGTACCATATATACTCGCTTATAAGTCAGATCCAACTGCAAACTGCAGACCCAGATTTTCCGGTGCATTATGCAATAGCAGATCAGGGTCTGTGTTTGCAATTGGATCTGACTTATACGCAAGTATATATGGTAGCTTGTATATACCTTGTACATGTATATAATTGCTAGCTTAAGATTAATCATTGCAGTCTGTGTTTCTTATTGTGCACAGTAAATATCTAGATCTGTCAAAAAAAGTACATTTCCCTTGAAATTGTTGTTCAAATTCTCGTCAATTTTACAGGTTCATATTTGCCTCATTTTCCTGTAAATAATTTGTGCACCCGACTGCAAAGTCCGAAATTCTCACAACTTTTTGAGCAAGAAACTTGGTTTAAGTTCAAAGTCCCAAATTGTTGACAGTCTGTAAATTAATTTAGAATCAGGAAACTTCGAGAATTTTATTAGAGCAAGTTATTTTTTTAAAGTGCTAAATAATAATTTAAATGTTCTCCAAGCATCAGGTCTAATTTTGGGGGTTTTGAGATTCAGTTTTGTGCTCAGAATACGAGGCCTGATCTGCCAGTCTGTGCTGTTTGATTGAAATAATAAGTAGAACTGACAGCATAGATTCCAGTCTGCCAGCAAATTTTGCAATGTTAGATCTTAGTTTAGGCTGTATGTAGTTGGGTGTGCATTAAACAGACACAGATGGAAAGTGTATGCACGTATAATTTACATTACTGACGTCTGCAGTACAGTGCTTTCTCACTATAATATATTTTAAGAGTGCTATAACAGTGTACTATGATATAGGAAAGATTGCCTGATACTGAGGTACATTGTATGGAAAAATGTAATCCAACCAATATAATGGAATCCATGACCATGTCATATCAGGGACTGTGTTATATTGAGGTGCATTATAGTGAGATTCATGACCATACCCATGTTATAGCAGGGACTGTGTTATATTGAGGTGCTTTATAAAGAGGGACCACAGTAATTTGATTGAAATTAAATTGACCTGTATCCAGCATCTCAGTAGATCAAAATTAAGAGTTTTCTCATTCACAGATGCTTGACCAAATTAAATTGGATGTTATAATGGGGTTTTTTTTCCTATGTCCAGAACATTACTTAATTGGATTCTTGGCAAAATCTTGAACACATGCTTACCAGTACTCAAAGGAAACTGGCATCCATTCAGATTTTTTTAATCATGTTCTGACAAAAATTTCAAATTGTGCACATGCTATTTGCTTATCATGTTGTCACTATTTTATCATTATGGAAATGGGCTCATCATTGAGTTATATCATCCTACAAATACAAACAGGATAAGGTAAGAATATGATACATCAATTCTTAATTTATATTTTATATTGAAATATTAAGATATAGATTGATTTGATCTGTTTACTGTGATATACTTATCAATATTTACTAACCATTTATAAATGGGTTGATCATTTAGAACACTGAAACTATCTTTTTCATTGCCTCAAAAATGTAATATATTATTTTTCAAAATGATGAATTGAGTCATTAATCATTTGAAACTCAAATACCCTAAATGCTCAATATATTTGAGCTCAAAATTTGGTTTGATAGTGAAACGAAGTTCAGTATAAGATATAAATTTTAGTTTCTTAACTATTAGAGTTGATGTGCAGTAGAAAAAAACTGCAAAATGTAGAAGCCTTAATTATTTATATACAGTATACATTGAGAAAAATGCTGATATGATTATCACTGCTGAGCAGAGATAACTGCTAATTATTATGTAGAATTTTCATTATGTGTGAGACTCCTTACTACAATAATTTAATAAAATATTCTTGAAGTATTTTTTGTCTCTGTGGTCTTGTTGCTTTTCACATAAACATTTGTCTATGGCATTTTTAAAAATATACATTGTAATGTTAAGATTCCTGGATAGCAAGATAGTTCTCATGATTTTAAGATTCAGAAGTATTTAAAGAATGCATCATATTTTAATAGCTTGTAAAGGTTACACTTTTAGATTCTATTTTCATGATCATCACATTCTGTCAAATCTGATTTCCTTAAGTTAGGTTAAACAGCTGAGATCTACATGATCAGGTGGACACTTGATGTAACATATTTAACAGATGGTCTGCAAGCTCTCCCGTGAATTGTCAAATGGCCTGTGAGCTCTCCCATGAATTGTCAGATGGCCTGTGAGCTCTCCCATGAATTGTCAGATGGCCTGTGAGCTGTCCCATGAGATGTCATATGGCCTGTGAGTTGTAAGATGAATTGTCAGATGGCCTTCAAGCTCTCACATAAATTGTCAGATGGCCTGCAAGCTGTCATGTGAATTGTCAGATGGCCTGCAAACTCTCATGAATTGTCAGCTCTCACATGAATTTTCAGATGGCCTGTGGGCTCTGACTTGAATTGACAGGTGGCCAGTGAGGTCTTGCATGAATTGTTAGATGGCCTGTGAGCTCTCACATGAATCATCAGATGGCTTGCAAGCTCTCACATGAATTGGCGGATGGCTTGCGACCTCTCCCATGAAATGACAAATGGCCTGTGAGCCCTTGTATGAATTGTCAGATGGCCTGTGAGCTCTCCCATGAATTATTAGATCACATAAATTGTCAGATGGCCTGTGAGCTCTCCCATGAATTGTCAGATGGCCTGCAAGCCCTCACATGAATTGTCAGATGGCCTGCGAGCTCTCACATGAATTGTCAGATGACCTGCAAGACCTCACATACATCATCAGATGGCTTGCAAGCTCTCACATGAATTGTTGGATGGCCTGCAAGCTTGCACATGAATTGTCAGCTTTTCCATGAATTGTCAGATGGCTTGCTTGCGAGCTCTCCCATAAATTGTCAAATGGCTTGCAAACACTGAAATGAAATGACAAATGGCCTGTGAGCTCTCACGTGAATTGTCAGATGGCCTGTGAGCTCTAACATGAATTGTCAGATGGCCTGTGAGCTCTCACATGAATTGACTGGTGGCCTGTGAACTCTTATGTGAATTGTTAGAATGCGAGCTCTGACATGAAATGACAAATGGACTGTGAGCTCTCACATGAATTGTCAGATGGCCTGTGAGCTCATGCATGAATTGTTAAATGTCCTAAATTGTCAGATGATCTGCAAGCTCTTGCATGAACATTGTCTGATGGCCTGCGAGCTCTCACATGAATTGTCAAATGGCCTGCAGCTCATATATGAATTGTCAGATGGCATGCAAGTTCTTACATGAATTATAAGATTGCCTGCAAGCTCCCATATGAATTGTTAGATGGCCTGTGAGCTACTGCATAAATTGTTAGATGGCCTGTAAGCTCTAGCATGAATTGTCAGATGGCCTGTGAGTTCTCATATGAATTGTTAGATGGCGTGTGGGCTCTCACATGAATTGTTAGATGGCCTGTGAGCTCTCACATTAATTGTCAGATGGCCTGCGGGCTCTCATGTGAATTGTCAAATGGCCTGTGACCTCTTACATGAATTGTCAGATGGCCTGCAAGTTCTCACATGAATTGTCCGATGGCCTGCAAGCTCTCACATGAACTGTCAGATGGCCTGTGAGCTCTTGCATAAATTGTTAGATGGCCTGAATTGTCAGATGGTTTGCAAGGTCTCGCATGAATTGTTGGATGGCCTGTGAGCTCTCACATGAATTATCAAATGGCCTGTGAGCTCTTACATCAATTTTCAGATGGCCTGTGATCTCTTGCATAAATTGTTAGATAACCTGAATTGTTAGATGGCCTCCAAGCTCTAATATGAATTGACAGATGGCCTGAATTGTCGGATGGCTTGCAAGCTCTCACATGAATTGTTGGATGGCCTGTGAGCTCTCACATGAATTATCAAATGGTTTGTGAGCTCTTACATCAATTGTCAGATGACCAGTGATCTCTTGCATAAATTGTTAGATGGCCTGCAAGCTGTCACATGAATTTTCAGATGGCCTGCAAGCTCTCACATGAATTATCAGGTGGCCTGTGAGCTCTCAAATAAATTGTCAGATGGCCTGCAGAGCTCTTGCATGAATTGTTAGATGGCCTTTGGGCTCTCACATCAATTTTCAGATGACCTGCAAGCTCTCACATGAATTGACAGATGGCCTGCAAGCTCTCACATGAATTATCAGATGGCCTGCAAGCTCTCACATGAAATGTCAGATGGCCTGTGAGCTCTCACATAAATTGTCAGATGGCCTGTGGAGCTCTTGCATGAAGTGTTAAATGGCCTGTGGTTTCTCACATTAATTTTCAGATGGCCTGCAAGCTCTCACATGAATTGACAGATGGCCTGCAAGCTCTCACATGAATTGTCAGATGGCCTATAAGCTCTCACAATTCTTTAATTGAATCTATGGTTTTGAAATATATCAATCTATATATTTCAAGATGGTCCTCAATATCTCCTAACTATGGTTAAACCACATCAAGCAAATCCAAATTCAACCTTTTTACAATCTTTGTCAATTGATTACAAAAAAATCCAAAACCTCAAAAAGAATTCAAACAAGTTTTCCATATTCTGGTCCATTGATTTAGAATAGTTTACATAAAGATGTAAAAGAAGCACCCTCATTAAATGCTTTTAATCAGAGAATAAGAAAATGGCTACATGATGCATCAGCTTGATTGATAAATACATTCATTCCTTCACAGTTTTCTATTCTATTATCTTTACTATTATTTTTATTTTCCTCTCCTTCAATTTCTCTTTTCTATGAAATTGTAAACAAACTGCTATAAATGCATCCTTGTAAATTTACTTCAGAATATTTGCATATAATAGAGGGCCTCAAGGGAGATTAGTTTTAAAAAAACAAATTAGGTTACTGTCTTAAAGTAAAGACTTTATTATTATTATTGTTATTATTATTATAATATATACAGGATTAGGGCAGCATTCAGCAAGGCTAGTATTATACTCTGTTGGCATGGAAGACGGCATTACTGAATGGCCTGTCCTCTGGCAGGAATTTTTACCATGGTGGACAAATGCTAATATCAAGTTGACACAGCATTTAATTTTGGTGGTTTTTAATATGTGCTTTTTATAGATTAGCAAAAATGTAAGTTTCCTTTAAAAAATTTATATTTAATGAATATCGTCGAGTATATGGATTATGTTAGGCAAACAATATTCAAGGTAAATTAACTGTGTATCTTGGTTCTCCTAGCTTCTGTTTACATGGCTCAGTTGGCAGGCACTTCTGAGAGTTGAAAAAAATGTGCATGCATTGCTCATGGAAAGCTACCTCTCTCATCTGTTAACTTTTGTCACTTAGTGCGACTCATGAAATTCTTGATCAGTCGGATGACTTCTAGCCTGGGTCATCCAGCCTGCTTTAGCTTTCATTGCAAAGCAATGGATAGCCAAAAAGGGCCTGGGAAAAAAACTAAGTAAAATGAAATTGGCGGTGCTGTGAGTGTTGACCAAGATTAAATAAAATTATTCATGAAAGCAAAGCATACCAATTTACATCTTTAAGACAATGACGAGTAAAATTTATATGTCAGAAAGAATGTTGTTAAAACAATTTAGTTGTATACGAGCCTAATGTCTTTTTGACTTCATGCATATCATTATATCATAATCTTGATGATGTTGATGATGTCACCACTTTCTCAAAGGATGAAATCAAAGTGTATCTGCTTCATGAAACAAACCACATGTGGATGCAATTTTTGCCATTTTTCCTCTAGACTGATATCTGCAAATTCTCTATGCAGATACAGTCTAGGCAGGCTGAGACTAGATGACTTCAAAAATCTTGTTTTTGAAGATTTGTGCAATTTGTAGATTTCACAGAGGGCTTGTGTGATTTAAACATTTTAATTTGAAGATTGTGCAATTTGTAGATTTCACAGAGGGCTTGTGTGATTCCAACACTCATTTTAATTGCATAATCAAAACTTTGGGGAATTTTTAGTAGGTTGGGTAACCTAAAAGAATGTCTTGTTTTAAAATATTTTCCACATTTTTAAATTTTAAGGCAAATGTTTTTAGATTCAATAATATGCTGGTAATTCATAGATACAAATGCATTCATCATTCTGATATGTAATTACTATATTTTTTTTTAAATTTTGAGATGGGTTGGCAAGTTCAGAAATAAATTAAAAAAATAATTATAAGAATTCTTTTCCTAAGATATAAAATTAGAGTACATTGGATTAACACAAATTTCACAACAGTGTTGGAATGTGTAGCAAATACCCATTGACAGAACAAAATGAATGACAAGGACAGACACTATGGAAAAAATCCATTATTGTGACCTCCTTATCGGACTGAATTTTTACAGTTATCTTGCCAGTGCAATGGCAAGACAGGTATCACTCATTCTGGTTTAGTCATCAATATTAACATTAGTTACAGTTTTCTATATGACCACAGGTCCCAAAACCTGGGAGTGATATCTATTGTACTTGATTGAGAATCTGGAAGCTCTGCCCTTTCATATCCATGTGCCTTTACCCTCTATTTGACCCTCTCAGAAGGTCAAGGTCATTTTGAAAATCTTGGTTAAGTGTTCAAAGTTTTTCTGTATGGTCACAAGTCCCAAACCCTGGTAGGAATAGCTCCAAACCCATGCTTGTAAATTGTACCATCTATACTCGCTTATAAGTCGAGTCCAAATGCAAACAACATAGACACTGATCTGCCATTGCATAATGCACCAGCAGATCAGGGTCCATGTTGTTTGTTCTACTGATTATTCCTAATAAACTTCATAGACCCAGATATGTTGATGCATTATGTGAAGGCAGATCCGGATCTATGCAGTTTGCAGTTGGACTTGACTTATATGTAAGTATTAACAGTATATTTCCAGGATAAATTAATCTAAATTGTCACATATTTTAAATAAATAGATTTTGATTTTGTAGAATATTCTATCTGTAGTAAAACAGTATTTTGAGATAGTAATGCATTTGGATGTGTTATTTGTAGTTTTCACAGATGGTTAAGGGATTCACAGATGGACTGTGTTATTTCAGTATCAATCAATATTAGATGATTCTATTATTTTGTGATGCATATGTCAACTTTTCAGAATTCGGTCATATTTTATGTAATTGCAAGAAAAATATATTTTTCTGTTAGTCCTTGTAGTACAGCAGTCCCATTCTTGTGACCTTTCAAAAAAGGCCACCCTATGATCAGAGACCACTTTACTTTACACCAAAATAGTATATTATTCACCATTCTGTCTCCTGCAAGAGGCTACCTCTTTTATAAAGTCAGCTTTTCAAAGCAAAAGGGGTGACCTTATAAGAGGGGGACCACTGTACATTGTTTATCTGCTTTGCATTACATCATATTAAATGAGTTCTTATGACATGCAGCTCTTAGTAGACTAGGATGTTATGTTTTGTTCGTTATACAATTACTGGGTAGTCATATTAGACGGGTCCGACCTAACACATGATCAATATTCAGTCCTCTTAATGCAGTCGAATCTGTTTATGTCACTGACATTAGTTTGATCAAACAGAATTTTAATACATGTATAGGTCTGGATAAAGAAATTACACTTACAGTGAGACTAAATTGGCACTGTTGTATTTCCTGGGTTTGTTATCACTAGGTTCTGTTATCAAAATTAACAGAAATCATAACTTTACAAGAAAGGAATAAAGCCAAACCTGACTTACAGCCATCTTTGGGAAGTGAAAAAATTAGCCTTTCAGGACAGATGGCTGCTTAAAAGAGGTATTATGACTCTAGGTCTTAAAAATATGTAACAGAAAGAAAGTGAAACCAACAATGTAAGTAAAATCAACAAGCAATTTATTTCCAGACAAATAAAGTGAAAATTCAAAAGACACTTTCAATTTGTGAGTTAAATTCCAAATAATCCTAAATGTCCTAATCACAAGTCCAAAATAATATAATGTTCCAAATGAATTTCAGTAGCCTTGAATGTCCTGATGTACCACAAAGATATAATCCAGAATGTATTTGAATGAACTCAAATAAATCCCAAAATCATGTATTAATCCAAAAGTCAATGAGCACTTTTAGTATTTCCAAAGAATAATGTAAATAAATAATTCCTCTCAAATTATATCCGATTTCAACAACACAACTAAAATAGATTCCTTACAGATTTTAGAACTGAAATTCTAGAACAGGAATGAATTTGTTAACCAAAATCTGTATATAAATGCACATGCCTACATGACCTATGTCACATTAGTCTAATTGTGATATGTCTATGAAAATACTGGCCTACCTGACACATGTCTCAACAGTCTAATTGCAAAATGCCTATGAAAATACTATGTAAATAACTGGACAAAAGTTACATATGTATTATCAAATAACCATACAACTTACAATCATCGACAAAAGTTAAGTATATAAACATCATACATAACAGAGGTTATTCCTTCAGTAATTTTGTGAAATGGATTTTGAAATGTTGGCCATTAAAGACAGCTGAATCTACATATGTACACACCAAGTGGCTGGCATAATAATGAAAAATATCTTTCTGCTTCCAATCGCCCCAGAAGTAACTATCGGCATGCCATCTAGTGACGAGATAACTTGAAAATCACAGATTGTGGAATGGGCCATTAATAAATGTTAAAAAAGGCAGATTAAAAACACTGAGTGGAAGATGCAGGGCTTATAACTTCATCTCAAAAGCTCTTTCTTTAATGAAAAAAAAAGAAAGAAAGTAAAATTGCTGTACATATCACAAGTATCTTTATTTAAAGACGGCAGCAATAACCTTGCAAGCTGTATGAGAAAGATAAAAAAATAATGTAAACACACATAACAATGCAAGCAAATACACAAGGGAAAATTTTTCTTACTCGAGTAATTATATCACATAAAAATGATGTATCAAGAACAAATTTTACCAATATTAATTAATAAATTTCGGTGATTTAAAAAAATATTATTTTTTTTATCTTCACCCTCTTCAAAACACTATGCTTTTGGAAAATTTTGTATTAGAAACACTCAAAGTTTTAAATTTTTAGGTGAATTAAAAGCAGAAAATGGTAGGAATTCTTCCCTGTTTATCCGGACTATTTTGTGAACATATGACAAAAAGAACTGACACATTTAGTCAAATCGCCCAAAAGTTCAAACAGTAAAATAAATGTGTAAAAAAAAAGTTGAAAATGTGCGGCAATGGCTTGAAAATCTAACCAGGTCACCTGCAAATAACCATGAAAAAGTGTGTACAATTTTATCACTTTAAGTTTAATAGTTTTTGTGCTACCATGCTAAAATGGATTCCGGATGGATATACATATGTGAAGATGTATGAACATATAGATGAAGAGAAGGAAAGTAATATGCGCCTTGCTGCTATTGCATAAAACTGACTGGAAAGTAGTTCCATTTGTGAATTTTAACCATGCTACCATATATACTCGCATATAAGCCAATACCAACTGCAAACTGCATCGATCCAGATCTGCCATCACATAATACGCCAGCAGATCTGGGTCTGTGCAGTTTGTAAGGACAAATCAGTAGAACAAACAACATAGACCCTGATCTGCCAGCGCATTATGCGCTGGCATATCAGGGGTCTATGTTGTTTCCATTTGGACCTGGCTTATATGCGAGTATATACTTTACTCAATTTTTAAATATTGTATACCCTACAAAGACTCCATGGAAGACTGCTGATTGCATTAGAGTCAAACAGTTTTAACTCTGAGACTGCTTTATAAATGAAACTGTCTTAAATAAGTGACTATAAAATAGAAAATTGTGCATTTTTCTAGCAAAACAAAAATGGAGACCATAACACATTTATTTAGAGGGTAGATATTCAAAGAAATTATATTTAAATGCTGGACTTTCATAAATTAAGTTATTAATTCTTAAACTATTAATATATGCATTATAATCAAACTTGTAAGGAATAATACAATAATGGTGTAATATGTTTATCACAGCCAAGTAACCACTACTAAAAAAAAAAAATACACTGAGGACTGTTCCATGAAAAAATACCAATGAGGTGTAGGAATGCTCATCCAATTTTGGGGTATCACCAACAGAATTGTATTTCTTTCACAGGCACAATCCCAAAACTTAAAATTCTGGCACCATGTCTCCACCAGAATTTTAAATAAAATCTTCTGATCCTGTGGTTAATTGTGACAAATATATCTTCAGAAACTGCATCTCTCTGCATCCATTCATTTTAGTGTATGTATGCAGTATTAAAAGTGATACTGGAATTATAAATATTGTTTTTACTGCAGTAACTTATATTTAATTCACAATCTGCCTTTAAAATACCAGGAGATATTTTGCATAGCACAAGATCAAGGCCAAGTTTTATCTTCAGGAACTTGCAACATCTGTAATAGAGAAGCAACCAGCTGACATGCTCTTAAATTTCAAAGTTTCTGTCCATTAAGTTTTCAAAGCCTTGAATGGTAATCAAAATGATATGCTGACAATATAATTAAAGATCAGATGGTGAACACAAAACTAGTTGAACAAACTATGTGAAAAATAAACTCCCTTTATTATTGTTTACTGTATTGCATATTTATGATACTGTATGCAGTTAAAACTTATATTTCACACTAAACCTGTCTTCTTCATCCATATGGCACAGAAATACAGGATATTATGTATGCAGCATAACAACCAGGAAATACGGGGTTTCCACATCAGCAATCAATTTCATTTTAATTTAATAACTTCCAGTATACTAATTCATATTCTGTCATCTTAATTCTTATTCCAATGTTTGGCTGGTGCATTTGTTTTATTTATTAACTTGATCATAATAAGATGTTTTGTCAGCTGAACTATGAATGGCAAACTACAGGACACCCATGACTGATCCATTAACCACAGGACACCCATGACTGATCTGTCAACTATGAATGGCAAACCATAGGACACCCATAACTGATCCATCAACTATGAATGACAAAACCATAAGACACCCATGACTGATCCATCAACCACAGGACACCCATGACTGATCCATCAACTATGAATGGCAAACCATGACACCCATGACTGATCCATCAACTATGAATGGCAAAATCATAAGACACCCATGACTGATCCATCAACTATGAATGGCAAACCATAGGACACCCATGACTGATCCATCAACTATGAATGGCAAACCATAGGACACCCATGACTGATCCATCAATAATGAATGGCAAACCATAGGACACCCATGACTGATCCATCAACTATAAATGGCAAAACCATAGGACACCCATGACTGATCTATCAACTATAAATGGCAAAACCAAAGGACACCCATGACTGATCTATCAACGATGAATGGCAAACCATTGGACACCCATGAGTGATCCATCAACTATTTCTGCATGGAAATTGAAAAGGGATCAACTCCAGATGCAATGCTGACTGGTGCCAAGATAGAAATGGCCCAATTACTTTTAGTCTGGGTATTTTGTGACACTTGTATCTGCAAATACATATTTGTCTTCTTTAAAATGCGTAATCACTTAGCAGGTGTCAGCAGTATTCATAAACAGTTTCCTTCAAATTTAGAATTGGGGAGGGTTGGTTGGTTAAATCCAGGAATTTTAGAAGGGATGTGGTCTAGGGTATCATGGCAAGTTGTCCCAAAGACAACTTGCCCTAAAAACTTAGTAACTTGCTCTGACTTCAGTATCATGCAACACATTTCAACTTGTTTTCTCTTCACCTGGTATCCCTCCTGTTGTGTCTGCTTTACATTATTATTATTATCATGCAACACATTTCAATTTGTTTTCTCTTCACCTTGTATCCCTCCTGTTGTGTTTGCATTACATTATTATTATTATTATATTATATTATTTTTCCTCCTGTTATATTTGCATTACATAATTATTATTATTGGGGAGGTAGATATTAATTATAAACCATTGACATGATTGACAAAATTCATCTGAAACAGCAAAAGATGATCATCCTTCTGCTTTGACTTGGCAGAAAATTGTATGATTAAGTCTAATTAATCACCAATGAACTCTGATTACATTTATCTCAAAGAAGGAAAGCTAATAATTGTTTAACTTTGTTTTTGCAGCCTTAATTACATTAAATTGGTTATTATTGTGCAGGTAGATAGATATTCACCCTGGGATCCAGCAATTAGTTATGACTGACCCTAATCATTATTACACTCTCTCTGGGACTAGGAAACATTGGTGCCTTCATTAATCCATATCATTTTTTACATTTAGTCCACCACTCTCACACTAACTTTTTTACATTTAGTCCACCACTCTCACACTAACTTCAAATTATATGCATAAACTGGTGGCACTTTTGGTAATATAAAACTGCTAACACCTGGGTAAAACAAATGTAGGTTAACACTGTTAATTTGAAAAAGTCGCCGTGAAATAAACATTTCTTCATTGAAAAAATAGCATCACAAAATAATTGTTTCTAATATTAGAAAAACAATTTCATCAACAACATTTTTCTTATCATTTTTAAACAATTACCACTGTAACATTTGCTATCATATTGCTGACTCAAATGATATTTGAATACATCTCGGCTACAAAGCAATCCTGTAGCAACTGCTGTTAAATGAGCAACAAAGTTACAGTCCAAGTTACAAAGTAGTTTGCATCTCTTAGGAAACATAAGTATCTATACGACACAGAACTTTTTTCTGTTTGTGTGTCATGCTCATCCAATCAGATGCATATTCAAAATGGCAATATATTCTTTATGATATTAATCTTCAATAGTAAAGAGGACATTTAGAATCATATTTGTTAAGACTATGCATTTCTTTTTTATCTGGAATAAACTAAGGACAATGCAGTCTGTGATAGTATGTATACCTTGTTACAAACATTAGCAAAAGTGTTCATAAAAGTACTCAGGTGTGAATAACACCTGGTTACTCCATTGCTAAATATTGGATCGCTTTAGTACCCTGCCAACGGAGGTAGGAGTACTAATATTAGTACTAGTGCAACATGTGTGACGATTCCAATGGTACATTCATTGCATTAGATTGCTTCTTGTCTGGCCCATACTATATAACATTTACTAAATAAAATATATACAGCGAACAACATATAAACACATAAAACTGTCAAGTGTGCCAGTACTGTCATTCCTTATATTTTTTTTTACATCATTACCTGCACTAAATTGAAGGTGAATTGACCAAAGTGTCAGATATACCTGACTAAACTTGTGACAAGTTGCCTCAACATATAAAAGACAAATAACAACAGGGTAATTTGTCCATTATTTTACTTTGTAAAATTCTTACTCTAATTTTCCAAATAACTTTTTGTGAAAATGCATTAAAAAGAAGGAGTAATGACTCCTTTTGCTCCTCTGGTCTGTCTTTGGAGATCTTCAATTCATTAATATCCAGGTATAGATACAAGTGGGGCATAATTTACCACTGCCATTTTCATTTAACATCACATGCTCAGTACATTTTGGAAACTTTTCCAGGGCACCTCCATCCAGCATTACCCATAATTTTTATTTCTCAAAGGAGATTTTCTTCAATATCTTTGAAGACAGAAACTAGGTCATTCAGTCCACTGCCTCATAACAAGCAACACATGTTCTGCTTGCCCATGTTTCCACTGCCATGGGGTGTATCTCACGCAGTGAATAGGCTACATTCAATTCTGATTGGTCACAAGGGTTTGTTACCAATGTATTCCAGTCCAAGGTAAATAACCACCACCAATCAGTACTAAATGTAGCTATTCACTGTGTGACACATCAGAAGCTTATACCCTGCAAACTGGATCCAGGTTGACAAGATATGAAGCAATTTAGAAGCTCTGAGTAAAAAAGAATATTAAATGATCAGTAAGGCACATAAATCACACATGGTCAAAAAGTTTGGAATGTCTTCTTTGCTGTGATACAAGGTATGAGAGGCAGAACATGCCAATGGTGTAAGAAAATTAGCACAGAATTGGCAAGGGGTCAGATTTTGAACCACAAAAGTTAGTCACCTTGGCTTATGTTGATTGGGAAAATGGCAGTGGGTGTCATCAATAGTTTTTTTCATTTTACCAACAGGAATGAGTGCCTGTGTTTGTGGTGGCACTAAACAGTATCAGGCAAAGTCCACATGCCTGCATGCACTATGTCAGATGAAAGTCCACCCACTGCAATACATTACAATGTAATCATAAACATGTATATGTTTGTATGCTCTTACAAGGACAGAGAAACTGTGTAAATAAAATAATTGCATGACAAACAAATCTTCAGGTTATTTTCCCCATTTATTTTCACACCCACCATCCTTCACACAGTGAGTGAAATACAATGAAACTCTACATTTTCAACCCCCAATACAGGTGAATATTAAACACAATCGTGAAAATGACAGTTGTAAAGATTTATAAAGTGAGATTCAAATATGTAAAATAAATTCAATAGAAAAGTGGATGATTAAAGGACCATTTTTTATGCAAAATTACTTACTTTGAGAATTACCAAACAGGAGGTGCCTCTGCAGAGTTAGTTCACACTGGTCAGCCACCCATAACAACTGTGACCTTGAACTTAATCTCAAACCCAACTGGTACAAAGTTTTTCTGCTCAAAACTGGCATTAACAAGGCTTACCATAGATGGACATACATTCATGACACCTTTGCTAATAATGATGGAGATGCTATGGAATAACAGTAAGCCATACTTCTAGTAATAAAAATTAACCCCATAGCCAATCATATATAACTGTTTAGTAACCCAATATCACAGCAAGAGGAAGTGGAAGTAGTCAAATAACTATACTCCACAAGGTGGTTTGAAGAGCTCTGTAAGGGAATATAAGAAATAACCATAACCATGAGAAAAAACTAATATCACCTTCTGAACCTCTACTGCATTTTTTCCAGCAACAGCCCTTAAATAATATCTTTTTATTTTTGTGAAGAGGTATATAATGAAACACTTTAAGCAATTATAAAACTTTTGCATTGATTTGAATTCCCTGTGAATGACTGTTAATCATGTAACTTCGTAGCCATCAGAGCAGAAAATAATATATATACCAAAAAATACTGACCATCTATATAATTTTATGAGAAAAATGCCCACAACCACAGTAACAAGAGTCTCTTGAAGGGACCAACATGTGAATTTCCAGGAATTCAAGATCAGACCATTTCTTCCTTTTAACTGCTGAGTGTTGAAGCCATCTCTGATATTCTTCAGCAATAACAAGATTTTCAAATTAACTCCTGTGGTGCACATATTGGATTTCAGCTTGGCACTATTTTCATTCAAGACAAAATAGACATCATAAGAAGTCTTTTGGTGAAAACCCCATGTCATAATGATCATCCATTCATGGGGAGTAGTGACAACAAGATTTTTAAGACAGTCCTCGTGGCAGCCATATTGGAGGTATGACTGGCACCATTTTCATTTAGGACAAACTAGGTATTATTATAACCCTTCTGGTGAAAACCCCATCTCAAAATGACTTTCTATTTAAGACAAGTAGCGAAAACAAGATTTTCAAGATGTCCACATATTGGATGTCAGATCAGTACTATTTTAATATTGGATCAACAAAACATTATAAGAAGTCTTTTAGTGAAAACTCCAGGCTGATAGGAACATTCATTCAGGAGAATTGTACAAAATTTTCAAGATGACCAATGTGGTATATATATAATCATAAGAAGTAAGTTGGCGAAAATCCCATGTTGATATAGCCATCCATTTGGGAGGAGTAGAGATAACAATATTTTCAAGATAGCCACCATGATGGCCATATTGAGGGTTAGTCATTTTCATTAAGGACCAACCAGACACCATAAGAACTCTTCTGATGAAAACCCCATTATCAAAATGACTTTCCATTTAAGAGTAGCAAAAACAAAATTTTTAAGATGGCCACATATTGGATGTTAGATCAGCACCATTTTAATTGGATCAACATTATAAGAAGTCTTTTAGTGAAAACCTCAGGCTGATTTGAGCATTCATTCAGGAGAAGTACTGATGTCAAAATTTTCAAGCTGGCCACTGTGGATGACATATTAGACATCAGATTGGCACCATTTTCATTCAGGACAAACTAGACATCATAAGAAGTCTTCTGATGAAAACACCATGTCAATATAACTTTCCATTCAGAGGGAGTAGTGATAACAAGATGTTTAAGATGGCCACTGTTGTGGCCATATTGGACATCACATCGGCACCATTTTCATTGAGGACCAATAAGACATCATAAGAAATCTTTAAGTGGAAACCCCATGTTGATATGACCATCCATTCAGGAAAAGTAGCAATGACAAGATTTTCAAGATGGCTGCCATGGGACCATATTGGATGTCACATTAGCACCATTTTCATTTAGGACTAACTAGATATCACAAGAAGTCTTTTAGTGAAAAGCCCATGTTGATATGACTATCCATTCAGGAGTAGCCATAACAAGATTTTCAAGATGGCCACTGTGCAGCCATATTGGATTCCAAGAAGCACCACTTTCATTTAGGATCAACTAGACCAGGGGTGGCCAATACGTCGATCGCGGTCGATCGGTCAATCACAAAGTAGTTTCTGGTAGACCGAACTGTGTTGGTATGACTCGGTAAAAAGTAGATCCCATGTCACTAAAGTCTGGCCACCCCTGACATATTTACATTTATTAATATAGACTTTGTAAAAAAGTATGTAAGAGTGTTTGATATATCCACAGGCATATTATTTGATTATTAAAAGAAATTCAATATTTTGCAACATGTTTCAATGTCTTGTGAAGGCTGGTAGATCGTGTTGGTATGACTTGGTAAAAAGTAGATCCCATGTCACTAAAGTCTGGACACCCCTGAACTAGACCATGGGATGAATGTGTGTGTAAAGTTTCATCGCAATCCTCCAAGTACCATAGTTTAGGAGGAGTAGCGATAACAAACTTTTGTTAATGGGTTGACAAATGACAGACAAAAGACCATCCCGTAAGCTCTTCTTCACCCCTACAAAAGAAGAAAAAAAATTAACATCGCATTCCAACCCTCCGTGGTATTATTTCCTAGAACAGTCTTTAAATAATAAAATTTTATATTTGTGCAAAGGTATAAAATGAAACATTTTAAAACTGTTTCATGTGCATAAGTATTAAAAAGAAACTTTCTACAATTATTGATAATAATATATCGTACATGCTCACTTATAAGTGGAGTCTAACTGCAAACTGCACAGACCCAGATCTGCTGTTGCATAATGCACCAGCAGATCTGGGTCTATGCAGTTTGTTAGAAATAATCAGCAGAACAAACAACATAAACCCTGATCTGCTAGTGCATTATGTGACAGCAGATCGGGGTCTGTGTTGTTTGCAGTTGGACTCAACTTATAAGTGAGTATACACAGTAGTTATTTTTATCATGAATAAGCTTTAGCAGGAAATAAATATAGAAATCCTCACACATAATTTGTTTATAATTCTACTTTTGTGGATTAACAATAAGGTACAACATTTTATTTTATGCTAGGCAGTGAATTACTGGATTTTCCGTGTGAAATAATTGTGATATTTCACTAGAGTGAAAAAAATATCAGATTTTTTCACTGGCCATCAATAGAAATTGATAACATTATGAGTAAGAAATTTCATGTTTTGTAGGATGGTTGCATGGTGTAAAAGTAAAGATGGCTGCCTTGCATAGAGACGAACCAGCATGGGGCAAATATTTTTTTTACATTTTGTTTTTATCTGCTGTTTTACCTTGAATTGGGAAGGTGCATTAGGTAACTACTGATATTTTATGTGCAAATATGACATTATCGCGCAGGATACAGTAAGACATTGGCTACTTCAGTGTGTTGTACAAATTGCTAAACAATACGCTTGAGCATAAAATAAAAAGAATATTTGCTTGCTCCAAGTGAATAACGGATATATTTCATCTCTTGGGTGAAAAACTTAAGCATTTGCCACTCAAGAAAATACTGAGTTTTTCACCTACTCAATAAAATATATCTGTTATTCACTCATTTCAAGCAAATATTCTCTTTGTATTCCACATGTATAAAAAATTGAGTAGAATGCTGGCAATATGCAAGTATAAAACATCTAACTAAATGCAAGTACAGTCTTTGAAATGGCTGTGCAAGTATAAAATAAATACTCCCTTTGAAATGGCTGTGCAAGTATAAAATAAATACTCCCTTTAATTTGGTTCTATTATTGCTGAGCTAAATTCTCTTTTGACAAATCTTATATATCCATATCATTAATTATTTTTTACGAAGCCTTTGTAACAAGCATTTAGATTGGTTAAAATTACATCATATCACACAGGAAACTAAAAGTTATTAGTTCCTAACACCAGCAAGAACTACTTTAATATGTATTTATATGCACTTCTTGGGTGCTTTGACAATAATTTTGAAAACAATGGTTAAAATACAGTTCTGTTATTTATTTCTTTGAGATTCAATATTATTTCTTTAAATATTTGTAATTAAAAGAACTGAACTTTATATTTTACAGGATTCATGAAGTCATAAAGCTTGAAAATCAATTTCACACAATGCATGAATGGCCTTTGCTTCACTACGGCCATTTATGCAGCATGTAATTGATTTTCAAGCTTAATGACTTCATGAATGCTGAACAATATGAAATATAATTCTTATATAGAAAGTGTGCACTAGTTACCGCATGACTGTTACTTACTCCTGACTAAATGCAATATATTTTCAGCTAGCAGAGGGAAACATTAACACATAATGCAATTACATGTCTGCAACTAGCAAAAATACCACATAGAATTTTTAGAACAATTAATAACTGTATGGTTACTGGTTCCATGCAGCAACTGGTGCAGACCCTCTAAAGTAAATAATTTTCCATCGTATATAATTTTAATTTGTCACATGTTTAAAATGTATAATTGGGAATACCATTCAAATGCAAGTACATGTATGTCATAAAAATCTCTGATGATAAAAGAAAACAGTGGAGTACCCTGTATAATTTATATTGTAAAAGTTTAATATGGACTATTTCCTTTATTATCATATAAATAAGAGTCCAATAAATACATTCTTTAAAATTCATATACATGAAAATCAATGTAAATTCTTATAAATATACCATAAAAATACCATTGAAAAAAGTAAAAAAAGAATTAAAAAAACATTTATGACTAATATTCGGTAATGCTTCTATAAATATGCATATAAAAGCAAAGAACAGCAACATTTTCTAAGAAACTGATGTCTATGACAAAAAAGGGGCATATTTCCACATAAAAATAAAAGCCATTTGACCATAGATTTATATTTTCAGTTTTAAATAAAACTTACACATTAATTTTCCTTCCTTTCTCAATTGAAAGCAACATTACTTTTTGATAGCTGATAATGTTAAAACTGTTCAATTTCATACACAATAAATAAATTGAAAGCTAACCTGAAGCTTTCGTCCTTGTACTAAGGACTTCATCAGCAGGATGATTTATTCTCTACTGATTGTTAACATCACCTGAGGGAATAGTGAGTGATGTTAACAAATTGTCCCAGATATGTGGTAGATTGTAACAGCCCGCGTCCCCGTTCAGCGTTGGTTTGTGAGCATGGATGTATGTAGACTCTTTAACCCCCCCGCTCAAACCATGAGGGCCGTGGGCCGTTACAATCTACCGCATATCTGGGACAATTTGTTAACATCGCTCACTATTCCCTCAGGTGATGTTAACAATCAGTAGAGATTAAATCATTCTGCTGATAAAGTCCTTAGTACAAGGACGAAAGCTTCAGGTTAGCTTTCAATTTATTTATTGTGTATGAAATTGAACAGTTTAAACATTATCAGCTATGAATAATACTACACTGTTAAGCTTTCACCAAAGTTTACTTTTTGATGATGAACAAATGTAATGAAATTTGCCACAAAAACTCCCCTACTGTATTTCATGTATGCAGAATTAAAAACCTGATATTCTGTACCAAACATGTTAAACTTACAACTTTCATGTTGCCTTCATTATTCAGTAGATTACTAAAATTCTTTAAAAAGCAACATGTACACATCAATGTAATGTATATACTCACTTATAAGTCTACTCCAACTGCAAACAGCACAGACCCAGATCTGCCATCACATAATGCACTGGCAGATCTTGGTCTATACAGTTTGTTAGGAGTAATCAGTAGAACAAACAATAAAGACCTTGATCTGCTGGCACATTATGTGATGGCAGATCAGGGTCTATGCTGTTTGCAGTTGGACTCAACTTATACTCAAGTATATACAGTAAGATATTTATAAATGTACACAATCCAAGTATAAGTAAGAAAACTTGCATTTCCACAAAACAAGGTTTTACACAATTTTAATCCTAAAGAATTATTTACATAATATATAACATAAATGCCAACAGAAATTTCAACTGAATATATTCCATTTTCATTAAATAACAGACCCCCCCAATACAAATTAAACGTAACAACCATTCATTCAGGAGAATTAGCCATATGAAACCAACTACATACTGCAAGAAGTGTTTCAATGAAAACAATAAGTTCATACAACGATCCATTCAGGAGTAGCCATGAAAAAATTTCAAGCTGGCCTCTATGGCAGCCATGTTGGACATCAGATCAGCACCATTTTAGCTCAGGACTATCTATATGTCACAAGTGAAAACCTCATGTCGGTATGACCATCCGTGTAATGTGGTAGCCATGTTGAATAGAATACCCCACATCGATATGACCATCCGTGCAACGTGGCAACCATGTTGAATGTCAGATTAGCACCATTTTCATTTAGGACAATCTACATGCCATAAGAAGTCTTTTGGGAAATACCCCATGTTGATATGAGCATCCATTTTTTTTTAGTAGAAATGAGATTTTCAAGATGGCCACTGCTGTGACCATATTGGATGAACAAATGCACCATTTTCATTTAGGACCAACTACACCTCGGGATGAAGCTGTGTGTGAAGTTTCATGACATTCCTCCAAAAACAAACAACTGCTCATAGATGCCAGACACAGAAGCATCACATAAGCTTTTATGGTTTTTGATGCATGGAGCTATAAACTAAGCAATCAAGTCCCCATAAATCTTCATTTAATTTGAAGAAATTACAGATTATGTGCAAGGGTAGTCCACCCTATATTTAAATTAAAGCTGTGAAGTATATTTTAATTAAAGCTCTGTTGAGGTACCTCTTATATCAGAGGGCACAACTTGTTGAAAAAAATGAATAAATTTATCTGTAGGTAAACCAGATGTGTTAGAATGGAATCTTAGTTTTTAAAAACAATTAGATATTTTTTATTTTTTTACTTTTAAAAACTTTTGAGGGGTTTGCTGTGTATAACGTAAAATGCAAGCCCTGATTAACTATCCAGGCAAACATTATCCAGTTACATAGTTACACAGAAAACATTGCTTAGAATAGTTTGGCAACAACATAAAGCACAGACTGACTGAGAAGCATTCAAAATGCAGAGGTTCCCATGCTTGTAAGGACCTTCTAAAGAAAATTACCCCAGTGGGAAACCACTTTATCCTGCACCAAAGAAGGGAAATTATAATTCTGTCCCAACCAAAATCACTCAAGGCCACTCTCTAATGAGGCCACCCCTCCTTACATGGGGGGTAGCCTTGGAAAGGGGAGGGGGGAGAGAGGAGGGGACTGTTTTGCTATTAAAAAGCATAGGTATAATGGATATACAGTCCAGTCTCATGTATCCAACATGTTTTTTCAACCCGACTCTTGATTTAATATGACATTATACAGAGACAGTTCATAGATGATTGCAAATTCCTTGAGTTATTCCAAGTTATCACATGGCTAGATAGATCTAGTTTACCCTAGAGGTACAAAAGTTTATGCGTTTCCAATATAGGGATCATACATATATTTTCTGTTATCAACGTTTGCCAAATCCTTTGAGGTTCAAATGAAGTCTCAGCTCAAAGCAAAAGAATTTCAACACACCCAAGAGATTCAGTGAATGCCGATATGTGAAAAAACATTGTATGATCTCTATTCTTACATAAAAATGGAGAAACAAAAAACCTTTTAAATTTCAGATTTAATTTAAAGTTTCCCAAGTGAAGGCACCTATCCAGTATGTCGGCTTTACTTAATTCTTTTCCAGGGTGGCATGTGCTCCCGATCAATTTATGTACAACAATGTACATGAGTATCTCATAAGATAGCCACCTTCAAAGATCTATTCAGAAATAACCACTTTTGCAAATCATTCAGTTTAATATGTCATTTCCAAGGAATAATGCAACTAACTGATGTTTTACAGATAAATACATGAAATTACACATATGCAAAACCATATTTTGATTAATGCACAAATGAGAATACACATCGGTTACTGTGGAGCAGACGAGTTGAAAATCCACTTTGCATGCCTTGTTATCTCTGAGTGTATAAGATGTATTAGGAAAAGAGAACACATTTTATTTTTCTACTCAGAAAACTTCTCTCTTCTGTGTGACTGTAGAACATAACATGACTGCATAATTTCTGCCAATACACACACAATGCAGGATGCAGAGTCATTTGTGTTGGGTTGAGCCTGGAAAAAGGACAAGTATAACACACCATGGCATCAAAGCCTCATGAAATCAGATGCTAATACATGGATATGGCCACATTCGTACATCTCATCCAACAATGCAGTGCACAGTTTTAAGTAAGAATGTGACATAATTCAATTGAGGTCACTGATGCACATATTGTAATGCATGATTTGTGCACCCTGCAATGTTTTCACCAAAAAAAAAAGCATGTAATTAGCGAGAGAAAAGAATCTATGTGTGGATAAGATAGAGAAATCTAATCCTTGAGGAATATGATTTGTGCCAGAAAGTCGGTAAGCCTCATTCCTGAGAGAAATTGTATCCCCATGGATTAGATTTCCATATCCTGCCCATGTACATGGTGAAGATTTCTTATTCTGACTGTTGGATTAGTGTGCTGTTTTTAATGGCATAGTTTTTATGTTGGATTAACAAGACAAGCCAGCATTTTGCCCCTACTTCTGCATGGTAGACTGACATCAAAATATTTAAGACATTTGATGAGCCTGGCTATACAGAAATTTTATAATGTTAAATTATACATGTCACGTTGTATCCAGTGCCACCTCCAGTTCTGACTTTGGATCTGGATACATGGAACTCCAATGGGACATTGTACAAACATCTAGCAATGGGCAGGTTTCCTGCAGGTCCTGTTTTGAACAGGAATCATGAACATCCCAAAAATTGGCACTCAACTCATCTACCCACTCGTTAAGAGCTTCCCCTGTCTTCATTCCATTTATCACAGCTTTCGCTTTTAGATTCTGGGACTCACTCTCACTTACTTTTAGTTTATCCTGGAATTCTTTAAAGTCTCTTGAAGAGTATAGGCCAATTGGACCATTGTGAATTATGTGGGCTTGTGATGGCCAAATAGGTTGGCCATGAAATATTGCCAATGGCAATACAAGAAAATGGATTTCTGCCACCACCTCCAACTTGTACAACAGCTTGGTTGTCCAAACCCCAGGTCTCAAAGGGGTCTTCAACTGGGGCTTAGTAGACCCTATATGGGTTTGTGTAGGTACTGACACATCCTGAACAGCAGCTATGACCCCTGTGGGATCTACCCAGGCTACAGTTGCTGAGAAATCTGGGCCCTGGCCCCAGACATGTCTGAGCTGAATCTCACTATAGGGACCCATCAGTCTGGCATAGTTTCGGAAAATTAGCTCTTTTGGGTCAACATCAGTTCCCACCTATAAAAATTTAGAAGCTCCAATGAAACTAGCAATATCTAAATTTTAAAAATGTATCAGAATAATTTATATATATATATATATATATATATATATATATATATATATATATATATATATATATATATATATATATATATATATATATACACACACACACACATACAGATTTACACATTACAACATGTTTACCTCTATTAACTGAGTCATTTATTAGGTTTGCAAAGACAAAAAGTCACAGAGACATAATATTCATATTTTTTTATGTGACCATTTACCATCATCCTTTCAGTTACAACTTCTACTCTTTGATATCTCCATAAAATACAACAGAGCAGCTCATATCAAGGTACATTTCTTTATTTATCAGAAATATTATAACATATAATTTCTTATTTACCTTGTAAGCACTGACATCATTATTTTACCAATTCTGAGTGGTGGTTTACCTTTAAATACAATCACAAAACTAACTGATGTCAAGTAAATTGATAAGAAAAAATTAAAGAATGAAAACTGTCTAATACAGGATTATATTAGAACAATGCAACCAGCCTCATATTCTAATGTTCACCATATTGTTTGTCAGGTTGTTCCTGGATTAAAGGGGATAATTAAGACTGTTCCAAGTGTTTTATGTTGTCCAGTCAAATTAAAATGGAAAGACGATGGAATCTGAAAAAGTGCATAGCAATCCCCTCCCTGTTTAATTCACTCTGAAAATTTGTTTGCCCAACTTGAAATGGCAAGTGAATTTTCCAATCACTCGCCAGATCTTGTCAGTGCTGATTTAAGGCTAACCAATGTTTTACTTAATGAAAATAATGTTCAGTAGAGAAAATTGCTGAATTTGTTCACTGAAAGTCCATCCTTTCTACTGGAAGTTTGTTTTCCACTTGGTTTCATCATCAAGCACTTCACTCTCACTCTTCAATACTAATAAAAGTTTACCAGAGGGAGAGCAGACTGGTCTCAAATTTTAATTAATTACAAATGGTGTTAGAAGGGTCACAAAATAAGTTTTATAAAAAAAACATGTAACACGATCAAATTTAGGTCATTAACACCGTCTATTTGTATATTTCTATAGCATCTGGTTGAGTAAGAGTTATCCAGGATGAGTAAAAAGTTTTAGTACTTGCCGGACTGGGTGAATGGAGTTTTAGTACTTGCCGGACTGGGTGAATGGAGTTTTGGATATTTTTAAACCCATTTAATTCTGGCATAATCTTCATCATAAAATGGCTTTTGTTTACGGCAACTTGTACAAAATTTCATACAGTGAAGAAATCATTGTAAATAAGGAGTCCCAGTAGTAGCTCAGAACTTTGCACAATGATATCAATATATTTTATGGAGAATTTATTTTTTTAATGATAAACATTTAATCACAAACTTTAAATTTCCCGCATTTAAAGTTAATATTTTAGTAAATTATGTTTCTCCAAGAATACTTACCTGCTCACAATACCAATATTAAACAGGCTCCACTATCTCTTGAATCCAGCCATCATGGGAAGACGAAAAATGTTTTTTCTTTCCATTTGATATAACACACAAAGGGAAGAAACTCTTACTCATTACCTCCCCTTACCACTTGCTAGGTGGTTACCTATCAACCAAATGTTTACCAGTTTAAACAGTAATGTGATTGGGTAAGTATTCTCGAAGAAACATAATTTACTAAAACATTTACTTTCTCCATTGAATACATTCCCCAATAACATTAACATTAGGAGAATAGGTACTAGGAGGAGGAAATGCATGAGTGTCAAACCTCTACCATGGGTACATTCAAGGAAAGTGCTAAACCCACACCCATGGGGAGGTTGTGCTGATGTCATATAGGTCTGGTGGTCTTCTGGACCACAGCCACTGGATCCACCAGATTTAATTCTCATCACTGCAACCCTAGAAAGAAACTAGAGAAGGTTGACTGTGCATGCCAGCCAACAGCTTCTATAATATCTCTAATTAAAACAATGCATTACAATAAACTGAATACTTCATGAGGTGTATCTGGTCATGTGAGACCTCAGAGTAATCAGGGCATACTACCCACCTGAGATACAATGCTAGGGCTTGAGGAATTATATCCTCATTTCCAGACTTTATGTGAAGAGGTATTGTCAGGCACCCTGAACCTTCTTCATGCATTTCAAGTAGTGCTTGAGAGCACAGTCAGGGTCTTGCATCACTATGTCTCTTGATGTCTCACTTGAGGAAAGGGGGCAAATGGCCACTTTCTGGCTGCCTGCTGACAGTAACCAATTCTTATCTATGATGCCCAGTGCATCATTAGAACCATGGAACCATCTGATCTGAACTGGAGATAGTCTGGGTATGTCAAAAGGGCATGCAACTCGCTCAACCTGCATACCAAAGCTAGGACTATCAGAAAACATGTTTTATATGATAGCAGCTACAGAAAGGTTCTGGCTAAAGGCTCATACTTATCTGAGTTGAGCCAAGTCAGAACCCAGAAAAGATTCCACTTGGGAAATAATGTGAGTGATCTGGGTCTATTCATGTAAAAACTGGCCAGTAAGTCTTGTAGATGCTTATTGTAGCTTATATTCCCTCTACCATGATGCCTGAATGCGTTGGAAATCATGTGGCAGTAGCCTCTGATAGTAATAGGAGCTAACTTTTTCTCCTCATAAAAAAAAAAAAAGTCAGTCAAATGAGAGTTCAAAGGGACGAAGCTGCTGCTTGTGCACCAATCTCTGAAAACCCACCACTTTCATTAACTGTTAAAGCAGAGGGCCTCCTTACTCATGAGATTCTCTCCCTGATTCAGGGTTCAAATTTAATTCTACGCAAGCCTCTCCTACAAGAGACAGGTGTAAAGAAGCCTGTCTGGGCAGGGATGAAACACCTGCACTCATGGCAGTTTCAGCAGGTTGGGTCTCGCCAGTATTTTCCTAAGTTTGTCTATCTGTCTATCGCTAGATCGAGCAGATCGTTCAACTAGGATCACTTTGCAGTTCTGGTCCCTCATTATCTGTACTGTCCTCAGTACCAGAACAATTGGGGGGGGGGGAGCATAGTCCCCAAACCCCTCACAACTGCCTGATAGCGCATCAACAGCCCAGGCTTTAGGGTCTGGGACTGAGGAGATGAATGTGGACAGTTTGTGCTACCACATCGTTGCAAAAAGATCTATCACTGAACACTGCCAAAGTGCACAAATCCAATGACATATGAATGGATCACTCAGTGTGAAGGGTCTAGCTCCTTCTCGGCAGAGTTGGCTATAACATTTAGCCAGCTGGGAATATGCCTGATCTGGATCGTGATCTAGAGCTGGAAGCACGACATCAGAAAGTCCTAGACCAGAACTCATAGGTCAGGTGACTTCGACCATCCCCCCCAATCCGTGGAGGTTGATAACAACCACTGAGTTGTCCGACATTATGAGAATTACCCTCCTACAGAGATGATCTGTCCAGAAATGAAATGCATTCACTATAGCCTTCATTTCTAAAAGGTTCATATTAAGTGATTTCTCCTCTGGCCTCAAGTTGCAGCTCACTGTAGTGAAGCAGGGCAACAGGTAAGCCCCTCCCCCCCCCCCCCAACTGTATGAGCTGGCTTCTGTATGAACTGTAATCTCTGGTTTGGGGCTTCTCCAGAGGAATTCCTGCCGCATGCCATTGATTGTCTTGCCAGTGATGCTGGATTGTTTTATTTCACTTGAAAACCCAGCCGAGAAAGATGGCAGAGAAGAAGAGATGCTGCCAAGATTTTATCTTAGGAGGGGATCTCCCCTCTTGTCACCAAAACAATGGGATAGTAGAAAAAAATGGGGTGGGGGCAGCAAAGGAATTGCCATAGTTCATTATGTACCCAACACTTAAACATCCATCTCTCTTTCTTCCTGCTGCACTCTGTTTGGTCTCTACTGAAATCAAAATTCTTGTACAGTGCCCCCTCTTGTATAAGCAAAAATCTGTTGACTGTTTCTCAGCTTAATCTGTTCCTTATCTGTGTATGAATAGTGTTCTGTGCTGAGAACCCTCTTTCACAGTCTGCTATCTGAAGAGGCATATGCATATCTACCTGAGCCACCTTTAACAGTTTGGAAACTGTTCTCTATGGTTGTTTTGTAGAATTTTCCACAGTTCACAGGTATTGTCTCATGGATATCCCTGCTTGAAAATGCATGTGATCTGGTGACTCAGTGTGTTATGTAAGAGTTCATGTCCTAAATTTCAAACAGCCTATTTTCTAACATAAAAGGGTTATTTTTCCCACAATTTTTGCAAATATTACACAGCATACCCCCCGTCTTGGTGTTATGTTGTAACCAATTGTACTATAACAGCCAAGATTTCTGAAACTATGCATCAAATTTTAGTTTCTTCTTTGGCAGTTCATCTAACCCGGCATCTGACATCATTGTGGAATTATCATCATCCATTTGGCAAGAAACTCCACTTCGTCCTTCACTTTCTTTGTTCTGCCATTCACTTTGCACCTCTGTGCCAACACTGACTTGAAGCTGAAAAGAATCAGCAATTTTATGCATAACCATGTGAGACTATAATCTCACCTTTTGGAAATGGACAAAGTTTGAGCATGCACCAATAAGAGGAAAGGGGCATCAACTGCAAAACCCTAAAGTACAAGTTTTTCTGCTATAAATAATTCTAGGGATTTCCAAACATCCTTTTGTATTAACATACATCTGTATACTTTAGAATGGACAGAGATACAAATAAATATCTTTTATTTGTAATAGATTTTAGATTCTTATTTATTCGGTTTATCTCACAGTTAAATACAAATTCTATACTGTGTATAGTGCATTTTTATAAGCACAACTTTTGAATAAATTTGCAGGAGTTTTCACACACCATTACTTTCCAAGTGTGCAAATTCATAAAATTTTTGCATGATTTGCGCACTCACGTGCCCTGGCAGCATCTCTGGAGAAGCTTGTTCCTGCCCTTCAACAAAGATGAACTTACCATGTGTTTTGAAGGATGTCATCCAAATACACTGCAATTGCTGTTGACAATGTGGACCTGAACAGGGTGACATGAACACCATTGGGCTGATGTTGAGCCAAACTAATGGAACTTACGTGAACTCAGGTGAATAGGGACATGAAAATGTCAGTTAGATCTAGACTTATCACAAATTTGTCCCGTTTGACAGAAAGCCTGACTGACTGTGTCATTTCCATTCTGAACCTTGGCACAGCTATGTACTTGTTCAGCTGGATGAGATCTATGACCAGCTAGAGCTTCCCAGTTGCTTTGGGCACTAGAAAAAGCCTGGAATAAAACCCTAAATTGTTCAGCTTGCAAACTCTCTCCTACAACCCAAATGTTGAGTAGAGTGCAGAACTTCGGCAAATTGTCCACCTTCTCTGGATCGGATGGAACGTCCATCATTAAATGGGATGACAGAAGGGGAGGGGGCTGAATACACAAAATCTGAAGCCCCTCTGAAACAACTTGGATCGCCCATTAGTTCTGAGCAAAATGGTTTATCCAGTATTAAGGAGTCAGGTGCAGACAGACAGGTTTTCAGTGGGCATTCAGGGTGGAAAGTCATTGGAGATTGTTGGGAGGTTTGGGGAATCAGACACCTTGTTTCCTATCCCCTTCATTAAACTGCCTCTGAAACTGTCGGGCCCACTGCAGCCTGAATTTTGAAGGTGATCGAAACTGTTGCTGTTGCATTGTATTTTAATTATCACTCCTTTGAAGATGAGCAGAGAAAGGTGTCTCATCAGATCTAAATTGGACAAAGCTGTCAAGGTTTTAGGTATGAAATGATGTGCAGCCCTGTTAATTACCATGGCAATGTGGGCCGTGGACTCCCACACATGCTCACTCTGATTTTTTTTGGCAAGGCAAGAAATTGTTAGCAACAGCAGGGTGAGCATAGACGAAATGGCCGCCATATTCCACACTAACTTGGAGGTGGCATAAAGACACAGTGATCCAACTTTTATAAAACAGTGGCATTGATATGTTCACTGCTGCAATGTTTGTATCCAAGCTTGGCAAATTGGCAATGTACGAGTTTGACTGTGCGGTACCAGTAGGCTGTGAACATACCTTGTAACTGGCTCTCTAAAAGAAAGCCTTCAAATTCTCCAAGTTCCAGATTTTGTCCAAAAGACAATCTGCAATTTCTGTAATCTTCGCTTACTGTGGCAGTGGATGAAAGGAGGCACATTTGTCCACATCTTCAAAGTCTACTGAAGCCATAACCATATAGGCCTGACTTGTAGACGGTGGCGGTGAGTACCTACATGGTGATACAATGTTGTAAATTTCTTCAGCAGCCACTTTGAAACCAAATTCCATATGCTCCAGGGTGGGGCAGAAGTAAGCCAATCAATTGAGGTTGTCCCCATGGTATCTATTCAACAGATATGATGCAAACATTGGGGCTGGGCAACCGACATGGTTTGTCTTGCCAGTATTGACAGCTGGAAAGGCAGCCGGAATGTATGCTAAATTGGTGGCTGGATGGTTGGCTTGGCAGATGGCTGGATGGTCAGCTTGCCAGCTAGCTGGGCAGCCAGCTGGACAGTATCGTAGAAAAACAGAAGGGCCAATTTGATGGATCCCAGTATAACTCCATATATAACAATATGACCAGCTGATATGCAGCATGGGTTGCTGATGCAACAGCCCTCTGGTTACTAGTCAAAGACTAAGGCTGGACAGACAGCTGGACTGCTAGTTGGCAGCTAGAGTGGCTGCATATGGCACTGATGGCTTGCAAAATATGTCATCATGGTCAGTGTTATACTGTATGCACCTTTTTTCTGATTTTAAGCATGGGTGCATGTTGTACAGCAGAACACAAAAAAAAGAATTTTTTCCAGGTTGATCTGACAAAAGGATCTTGGCACAAAATCTGTCTACAAACATCACATTCACTCCATTCAGTCTGTTGCATTGTAACTACATTGTTTACTGGCCTTATATAAGAAATAAATAACACTTACAAACTATGATAGTCTTGTTCTTTGATTGTTTATGTTCATAAACTGATTTTGTTTCAATCGCTGTGATGTTTTCTGTGACTCAACCAGAAAAACCATGACTGGTAACTTGTTCATCTGTCATAATTATGTTCAAGCTGTGCAAAATACTGCATTGCAGTGCAACAAATATGACTACTGTACTCATAAATGTTCAATATTCGATAACTGTTGATCTAATAAATTTTGTCTTCATTGATCAATTTCTTTATTCACGGTTGAACTGAAATATAATTTTTTAAATTCAAGCAGTCTTTATGTTGTCATCTCAGGCACATTTAGGTAGGGGTGAAACGATACACCTGTACTGCGTATCGATACGATTCACGATACACAGCCTATGATACGATACATTATCGATACACATATCAACTTGATGGTCTTTTCATCTTTGGAAGGTCTGTCAGTGGTAGGGTTGTGCTGTTTTATATGTGTTGACATATTGGTTGTATTTCTAGGATGCAGATTACAGACAGACATAGATTTAGCATCTGTTCATATGCCATTTTCATCCTTGACAAGATAAAAAAAAAGTACATCCAAACAGACTGCATATTAGTTGTTAGTGATTTGAATTCAATCATTGAGGCCATTTGAGGCTATTCCATTTGATCGGATCCAGAACTCATCTTGGTAATCACACCCTTTGTTTTGCACTGCATGAATGCTTTTAAAACATCTTATTATTAATTTCATGTCTTCACTTAAATTTGAAAGACATTACGGTGTTATCTTCAAAACAGAAGAAATAGTGCAATTTCCACCTGCAAGGAAAAAATCTTATCTAGAACAAGTCCAGGTGTGGGAGTGGAGATGACTGACAACCAAAATCTACCACAGTGTACTTCCTGCAGATGTAAAACAACTGCCATGGCCACATGCACTCATTTCTGTTAGTGAAAAGGAAAACTATTGACAATGCCCACTCCCCTTCTATACAAAATTAACAAATTAACACAAGGTGACAAACCTGCACGGTTTGAAATCTGCCTCCTTGCTGATTCTGTGCTAATTTTATGTATCCTGTTGGCACGTTTAGTCACTGATTACCTATATCAACGTAAAAGGAAACATTCCAAACTTGTTCTCCATGTATGACTTTAGTAATTTACAGATCATTTAATAACTATTTTGAATGAAGTTTCTCTGTTGCTTTGTATCTACCTGGATAGAGATTGGATGTCAATACTTCCGGTGTGTCACACAGTGAATAAGCTGCAGTCAATCCTGATTGGTGGTTATTGTTTACCATGGACTGCAACACACAATAACCACCAATCAGAATTTAATGTAACATATTTCACTGAGTGACATACCGGAAGTGTAGCCTTTAAATTCGATCCAAATAGACAAGATACGAAGCAACAGAGAAGCTTCGCATAAAAGTGGTTATTAAATGATCAGTAAAGTACTTCAATCATACATGGGGAGCAAATTTGGAAAGTCTCCTTTACGTTGATATATATTATCAGTGGCTGAACATGCTGATGGGATAAAATAGTTAGCATGTAATAACTGGCGAAGGGGGGGGGGAGGGTGGACACAATTTTTAACTATGTAATCTTGTGTTAATTTGCAAAAGGCGAGTGGGTGTTTCAACAGTTTTTTTTGTTTTTTTTTACTGACAAACATTAGTGCCTGTGCCTGCGACAGCCATCTCAGATAAATTCTCAGTTTAAAGATTAAAAAGGCAAAAGACTAATAATTATTCATGACTGCTGAAGATTAAAATAACTTATATAGAGTAAGTATCATTTTGTATCGATACTTCACCTCTTGCATCGATACGTGTATCAATATGGCAAAAGTATCGATGCATCGATATATCGATGAATCATTTCACCCCTACATTTAGGGGCATCTTTCTCATGTCATGGATGGTCTATAAGGTAACACAGATACATATTGTGCAACAAAATAACAAGTACATGTATGAAATTTGGCAAATAATTTACTTTTTTTGGAAAATAAATTTGGTTCTTAGTTTTATTTCTCATCTTAAATTACAGTATTTGATCATTCTTTGTAACTAAACAGTGATCAGTGCTTCACTGACTCGGTGTGATGTTTTCAAGGTAATCAGTGCTGGCTAAAGCTTTGATGTGCTAAATGTAATAGTGTTTAGTCTAGGTAAATTTGCAATTTATTTAGTTTTCTTTGGAAAATAAACTTGGTTTTTGTTTTATTTCTCATCTTAAATCATGGTATTTGATACTTCTTTGTGACAATACAGTGACCAATATTTAATTGACTCAGAGTGGTGTTTTCAAAAGGTAAATGGTGCCAGTTAAAGCTTTGATGTGTCAAATATAATTATGATGCACCCGGACAGTGAGGACAAAGATGGTAGCTATTAAGGGCCAACCATAAAATCGCAAAGATATACTTTCACTGTTGCCACTCTTTTTCCTTTCTTTTATGAAATCTACACAAAAATTACTGATCATTATCGGATGCCTCTTACAATTATTAAGACCTGACAGAAAAGAACAGAGAAACAGTAAAGCACTCTTTTACTGTAAACCAATCAAACATCATATAACACATGACAATCAGTGCGCTATCCAAAATCGTGGACTATTGCTGTACAATGAAAATGGAGCAAAAGCATCAAGATTTTGAAATGTATTACATCACATGCGCATTATATGGCAGAACTATGTTTTTCATCTCATTCTGGGTCAAAAATCATAGTGTGCGTTATACACACGTAACTACAGTATTTAAATATATACCCCCTTAATTGTGGAATTTGGAAAGTTATCTCTATATAATGATTACAGCTTTTTTCTCACACTTATGGTCCGAAGGTTACCCTCAGTGTTCCATATTTTACTCTCAGGTTTTGACAACCAAGGGCATACCACCCCTGGTTTTGAAATCCTATGGAGAATCCTGATACTAATATACATCCATTGCGATTACCCCTAGTGTATATTTGCAGAGTGAAATTCCCATTATTTAACCAAATTTCTTAATGTAGACTCAAGCGTATATAAAAACATATTTTGAAGGAGCTACAGTGGCTCAGTGGTTAGCGTACTGGACTCACAACCAAAAGGGTGCGTGTTTGAATCCTGCAATTGGATCATCCTGGGTTGGCTACATTCCTGTATCCTTGGCACTTTACTCCAATTGCCTTGGCCCTAAATTACTTACTTGTGATGCTGTGATGTAAAACACCAAACCAAACCAAACAGATTTTGATAAAGCTGGACTAATAAGATTTCCTCGAGGTTCTGCAAGTGTTCAAGTGTCCTTGATAAAGCTAGACTAATGTGAGTACCTCTAGGTTCTATAAGCATCGAATGTGTCCTGGATAAAGCTATACTGATGTGATTACCACTAGATTCTATAAACATCCAATGTGTCCATGATAAAGCTAGTCTAATGTGATTACCTATTGGTTCTGCAAGCATCCAATGTGTCCTTGATAAAGCTAGACTAATGTAATTACCTATTGGTTCTGCAAGCACCCAATGTGTCCTTGATAAAGCTAGCCTAATGTAATTACCCACTGGTTCTGCAAGCATCCAATGTGTCCTTGATAAAGCTAGACTAATGTGATTACCTATTGGTTCTGCAAGCATCCAATGTGTCCTTGATAAAGCTAGACTAATGTGATTACCTCAAGATTCTATAAGCATCAAATGTATTCTTCATAAAGCTAGACCAATGTGATTACCTCCAAATTCTGCAAGCGTCCAATGTGTCCTTCTGGATTAAGAACTTTGTAATAATGCTTATGTTGCATCCAGATCTCTATGGTAACTGGCTCTTGCCGCTCTGCCAGACTCGCGTTAAATTGGACAACCAGTCCGCTGAAATGGTCCGAGTTATATAGCAGATTAACTTCCAAGATCTTGTCAACTTTCAAAGCACACCTACTCCTGTCGCTCTGAGATAATTTGACAGCTCTTCTGATGAAAGAGTCATAAAATGTCCTTGCCACATCATTACTTGTGGTGGATTTATCCAGATGATGATACTCATTCTGCCAGAAGTGCTTAAAGGAAATTGTATCTGGAAAGAAAGCAAGATATCTCATACAATAGTGAAATATATCTCATGCTGCATGAGTTTGCTTTAAATATATTTTATTTTCTTCCCAGGTAAAAAATGGGTTGGGCAACAAGTTTCAAACTGAGACAAAGGCATTCCACTACAAAAACTAATTAATATACACACTTGTGAGAGAGAGAGAGAGAGAGAGAGAGAGATAGATGCAGGAAACAAATTCATCATGAACAGGAACTGTAATATACTGGTACATGCTGACAGTAACTACACAAGAATACACAGACTAATTTTAAAATGCTGTAGAGAATTGCAATGAAAAATTTATAAGCAGCCAAGAGTTAAACACATCATCTGATTTGTCAAACATCACAATTTGCAGTAGTAAAGTTACAACATACTGTTAGAAATGTTCAGATGTTTGTGATTTCATGAACTTTAATATGATGTTGAACGAAAAAAGACAAGTTTTTCGTTGTTTTGTTTTCAATTTTCTTCATGGATTAAAGATATTGTATTTGTCCAAATGAGGTTCAGTCTTGTATTTCATGATTTGATGACATTATTGGTAGTTTTACTTTCACACAATCTTTTTGACATTTACCAGCTCTCCTGATGTATATTTGGTAAATTTAAATTATTAACAGTGAAATCTCCATAGAAATTCTCAAAGCATCTAATAAGAGATCAACATCCTCTAATTTAAAGGCATGACTATTAACAGAAATCACAACAGGTAATTTCTATGAAGTAGAAAATACTTGCAATTCATTTATTTTCATGGGTATCAATCTTCATGGTCGTTGAAAAAGTGTAGTTTTTCTTGGTACTAAATTAAATGATGGGGGAAGATGTCCTATTGTTTCCACAGAAGGATACTTATTTGTTGGGTCTTTAAATCCATGGTTTGTAGTCACAACAAAATCCATGAAAACTTATACTCCATGAAAAATAGTCAATTCACAGTAAATTATACAGTGGTTTCCTTCTTGAGAGTCTCCAGGCATGGGAGGCCACCTGCCAATCAGAGGCAACTTTGCTCGACACCAAAAAAGTATATTTTTACCATTCTGTCACCGTCAAGAGAGGTCACTCCTTTAATAAAGTCAGCCTTTCAGTGCATAAGGCATGACCCCACAAAAGGGGATCACAAAAGGAATGTACTCTCTGATCTTTAAAAAGTCAAAATTTGTAGCAGTTTAATTTACAATAAACTGTCAACAAATATGATGCCATTGTGACATCATGATTCTCCCTGTTCACTGTGCCGCCTAGAATCACATTTCTGCCTCTCTTTCACCAAAATGCCACAAAGATTATTAGAATGGAGATAACAGACTTGTGTTTAAGGATCTGAGGACATTAATAATGGTTTTACTGTAGCAAATATCCACTTTACAACTTTGCTGATGCATCACTGGTACAACTCAATTTGTGAAAGTAAAACCACCATATACATACAAAAATCCTCATGTACATTGCTTTCTCTTTATAACACTGTTAACATGAGCCATAAAAGTGACCCAAATTATAAGTGAAGGAGCCTTATACCAAGGAATGTTCCAGTAGTACATTAAACCACACAAAACATAATTTAATTAGAGAAATGAAATCATGTTTTACTGGTTTTCATGATTCAAAAACTAAAATAAAGTGAAATAAATTAAGTAGTACTGATAAAACAAAGTTTGACCACTTTCAAGGGATCCATTATCCTACCAACATTAAAAGAGGGAATGTGGTACACTGAGGGACTTTATAATGATGGACCAATGTAAAAGACTTATTCCCTAATGCTATACTATCATATCCTTGCATATTGGTATACATTCATTTGGCATACCTTTGTGCTTTCCCCCAAATAGATGAATATCCAGCATGTTGATAATTTCTTGATTCACAACTGGTTCAAACTTCCTTGCAAAGAAGATTGGCTTCCTTTCATAGCGCTTCAGAAATGAAACAGAAACTTAGTGCTGATGAACAATGCCACAATACATGAACATAAAGAAATATGAAGCCAAACATAATATGTCACATGTTTACAAAAATGATCCTAAAATATTTGTGTCCAGTTTCTTACTTCACAGTACCTTCTAGCAACATGATAAGGTCCATTGAAAATTATTAAAAGATAAAACTACTTCTCTTTAAAGGATATTAACTCCCACTCATGTTGATGGGGAGAAAATTATTTCAAGGTAAAATGATTTCTGTGTGGATAATAACAATAATATAAATTATCAACAAGAAGCTGGCCATGGCCAACATGTCAATCCTGCCCCCCCCCCCCCCCCGAGCTTCAAAATGAAATATAGGTCATAGTGACAAACTTTTGGTGGAATGGTATTGTACCCATCAAAACACATTGACATATCAATTTTCATGACTATGTGGCTAATAATACCCAAGAAACTGCCAGAAATGCAAAACTCTAAGTATCTGAAAGGTGAAATCTAGGTCAAAATGACCAACTTTTAGTGATTTGGAATTTTACCCAACAAGATTTATCCACAAATAAAGCCTGCATGACCACCTAACCAACAGTACACTAGAAACTGAGTTAAAATTAGAACTTAACCTAAGTCAAGGAAGCATAAAATTTAGGTCACACAGACTTAATTTTACCCAACTCGTGTTGTACACATCAAGATGTATCCACATACCAAGTAACATGACTCTGTGGCAAACTGTCATAGAGAAACTAACCACATTATTTAAGTATATGCAAAGTAAATAACTTGAACATCAAAGTTAATTTCAAGCTTAATGTGTTATCGCTTTGAAAAAAAGGGAAAAATCCTCACCCATGGGATGATCAACGAACCAGGATGATACAAGATAAAGATAAACGCATAATTAAATTATATTCCAATCTGAAGAGGGTGGGATAAGATGGTACTGAAATAAAAGGAAAGTAAAAAACTTTAACACTGAGGTTAATCTAGGGTGTGGATGGACATATGGTCAGACAGATGTACTAACTGACAGACAAGCACACAGACACCAAAGTGATTGCTATGTCGAACTTCCACCATAGCAGGTTTGAAAAAAAATCAACCAAAGAAACAAAAATTTAAGCTGTCAGACAATAGTTAAGCTCATCTGTATGTATACATATATATATATATACTGACCTAAACATAAAAAGGTGTACATTTGCCTACACCAATGCCAATGTCAACAACTATGACACTGGGGGTAGAGCATACATTCTCCTGCACTTAGTGCAGGCAAGTAAAAAATTACTCAAGTTCAAAGAACATAACTTTCTAAGCACAATGATGGAGAGAAAATTTGGGGTAAAACTGCTTTAATGTGAATAACAACAATAATTTTTTATATTCAGAATAAAATCTTTATATAAAATTAATTCCACACTGATAACAACAAAAATTATGTAAATTAAGAAAAGAATTATTCCTTTATGTTGTATATGCAATCAGCACCGATATATGTTAAATGACTTTAAACACAAAATTTTAACATTATTGATGCTGATGCTAGCACAATGCTGCCAATGTTTAAATTAACTTTTAGAACCTGCTGGAATTAAGGCTAGCAACTACTGTAACAACTGTAAACATTCTTTAAACAAATACTGGCATGCTCTGAAAATTGCTGATTTCAGGCCACAGAAGAGGCAGCAATATTGAACAGTGGATGCTGCCCCTATTGTCATTCTATCTACTTAGAGTATGCAAGACACAAAGCAATCTTACAAGAATCTTGTCAAAATCTTCTGCATGGAAATCATTAGGAGAGCAGCCGCACCAGTCCACAATGTGCTTGTACTGACATTTACAGCCCTGCTTTCGTCTCCAATTGGTGATATGTAGATTGTTATCTGCCCACATCCCACAAAACATGCTGTTATGTAGCAGGATGTGGAAAAAGGACTAAAGAATCCCAAATAAAGAAAAGAAAATGTACAATATCAGCATAAATGAAAATGTAATGAAGCATGATTGGTCCCTAGGATTGTGGGTAATTTTCATATTGTTACCTTTAATACATTAGTTTTATGTAACAATATACTGTACTAAAGAGCCCTGATAGACCCTAACATGTCAACTTTGACAGTGATTCCTGCTAGGATTGAGTATTGCTAAACAGATTATGTACCATGATATATTGCAGTATGGTAAAGTCCTGTTGCAGTACATATTGATTCATACCAAATTAATTGAAAATAAAATTTCTCACATTTGCCACGACAAATGATTTTCAGTATTGTCATTTGTAATTATTCTGTCCTATGTAATAATAGTTGCCATATAGCTAGATGTTTTTTTCAGTCATTCATAGTGTAGAAATAAAGTAGTACTTTAAATTACAGAATTAATACTGCCAAACTTGCAAAAATTTACTGGACTTAATTTATGGATCTCATGCACTTACAAATCATATATTAATTGTATCAGAAAAACTGGTACACAAATATGTATTGTTAGATACCAAATCTGTTCCATTACATTGCAATATGCCTGAATTTCAAGCGATAAGCTGCTTTTGAAATCAGGCTATTATAAACTTTGACACAAAATACTAGATACACCTAACACATGAGCAAGATTCTCCAACCAATCACTTTTTCATCCTATCACTGATAAAACTGTGCAAGTTGCAGAAACAAATGTAACAAAGTGAGTTGTAAGTTCAAATAGCCAGGCAAGTTTTAATCCAAAGTGTAACCAACAATTACATAGTTCATCTCTGCAAAGATTTTGGTAGTCTCAAGCAGCAATTATGAGGGTGTAGTATTCATCAAGATGCATCTAATCACCAAGTTTCATGACCCTAGGTATAACAGTATGTATATAGTTTGCAAAAAACTCGAACTTGGTGGCAGGTGCTATGAAACCCACTTCAAACTGTTGCCTAAGACCTAGGAAGAAAGAATGGTTGTGATGTAGTAAGGCTGTACATATGTATATGCTTTTATATGTGTGAACACTGATGCTGGGGGTAGTATATAAGCTCCCCTCTACTTCATAGTGGTGAGCAAAAAAAGGATTTAAGTCTTCCTGATCTTACAAACTGCTCATAAGGCTGGAGTTTATCCCAGTTTCTTTGGCATGCTGTGACAAAGATTAAATGACTCACTTGAATGGGACACAAATCCACCACTGGTTAATCTCCCAGCAAATGTCAGTACACATTTATATCTGGGTCAAATGGTACAACTGCAACAAGGTTCAGCACCTATATGAAGTGATTGCAAATGTGTGACTCCCCTGGATGAGACACCAGTCCTTTACAGGTTTACCCATTTAGATTTGGGTCAACTGGAGAGAGGTTAAGGGCCTGCATGAAGTGACTGAGTGCGACTCCGCTGGTGGGGACACTAGTCCATCACAGGTTAACCCATTTACAGCTTGGTAAAATGGAGCAATGAAAGTTAAGTGCCTTGCTCATAGGAAAATAGCAAGGACTCTATTGACTGATTAACTGATTAGTGTTCAATAGTACATAAACACATCCAAGTTTATATTGTGTTGATGCAAACCGGGTAAAATGCCTTGCCCAGAGACACACTATGGCAGCTGACCCAGTATGGTCTAGGCAGGATATCACATCAGGGCTCAAACACACAACCTCCTGATAATGAATATTCCATGCCAACCACAAGACTATACCCCCACCCCCGTCCCATTTTATATAAACCCGGTCTGGGTAGGATCACATCTGGGCTCAAATGCACAAACTTCCGATCATGAATCTTCCATGCCAATCACAAGACTATACCTCCACATCTTATGTAAGTAACACATTACAATCTAGTTGCATAATTTGCACATGGCAATTTAACTCATTTGATGGTAACAATGTAGATGATCTTACCTCGACAGGAAGTAGTGTGTAATTGAACATCTGTTTGAGGCCTATCACCACCTCATCTTCTGAGTTGAGAGCATAGCGGCAAAAATCATGGTGTAGTCCCACCCAGTCACTTCCTCCATCAAAACGAATTCCCTTCGGCAATTCACGGTGTCCTATTCTCCATAGGTGATTCTCACATTCATAAAAATTCTGATCCAGACCCTGCTTTCTAATAAATCTAGGTGAAGAAAAATAAAGGTGTGGAAATGCATAAATGCACAAAGTCCTTGCTTAAAATCAGCAAATTCAATGTTGTAGAGATAACAAGAAACCTGCTCACCTGACATATATTGGTCTAAAAGGCAAATGTAGTAGCAAGGGAGATGCCTTAGGTAGAAAGACACCCATGTCTGGATACATTCAAGCTATTTGGTTGAAATTGGTGGTACTGTATACAACATATTTAATGGTGTTTCTACTTTGAGTAACTTCAGCTGGACTAGATAATGCATTGACATCTTTTGTATGAAAGTAAATGGTGTTCAATTTAGGACTATACCTATCACATCTAGTCTGATATGGTAAGGCTGTTTTGGAAAGAATGTTGTCCTATAGTAGTTTGTTTATATATTAGTAGCTGATAGGAAATAAATATCATTTGTAGGTTTTTCACCTGGTTGATATGGAAACCACTTCACTGCTAGCGGAGCCACACTATACACAACTTTGATACAGCATGTCCTATGAAACATTCATAGCAATTTTGATCTGAGGAAGACATTGAAAATAGGTTTTCCATGTGTTTGCCATGGAAACTATGCTACTGCTATGGGTTCATGTTAGACACAATTTTAATAAATCATGTATGAAGAAACACTCCTACCAAGTTTTGATCAAAATATTCTGCCATTTTTGGGAGAAGAAGTAGAAAATAGATTTTCCACCTGTTGTTTAGGAAGCTACACTGAACACAATTTTAAAAGGACATGTCTAATGGAACATTCCAACCAAGTCTGTTGATCAACAATAGTGACTTAATGGCTGATAAAGTTAATTATCTACCAGCACAGGTGTAAAACAAATCCAAGTCAGCTGAGTTTACCTTTATTAAGACAATATTTACATAATTACTGATACATATATAGTCAAATGTATGATTATCAGACCTATTTCATTCCAATACTTCCATCCTCAATTCTACTTTTTGACCAAAAGTTGATCATCTGGATGACCTACTATCTAGACGAAATCTAATGTCCCCCCGAAGGGCCAGGACAATCAACGTTTTGCTGTAGATACTTCTGTGTAAGGAAAAATCCTGATTCTTGGTATGGGCTTTAAATTCACAGGTTCATTTCCTTTTTTATGGGTTTCCTGTCAGGAATATGATGATATTTTAAGTTGGAAATTCATTCCAACATACACTGTAAAGTATCAAAAACACAAAATCAGATGTAAGGCTATTTAATTCATCTTTAACAGTTCAGAAAATCTGTTTGTGTGATTAGTTGCCGACACAGATGAATTGCCATTGTGCAACGTTCAATCCCACAATGCAATGCATTTATAGTATTTGTTTACATCGATGACATTTTAGTGACACAAGTCTACTGGTTCAGCCATTTTGGAGAAGAGGTTGAAAGTATGTTTTCCATATAGTTGCTATGGAAGCCATACCACTGCAAATAGTCTGTGGGCTAGGTAGGCCTACCATGCACCCGCCTCCCCAACATCCCACAAGATTCTATATCTTTGTCATTTTGTATGTTTTAGGGTATGCCAAACAAGAAAAAAGAGATGTTAACATTGCAAATTTAGGGATGCACTTGCTCTTCTGGTTGAATATTTAAGATAATCCCATGCTGCCTATTTAGGATACGCAATGAGACAGTTGTAGGATGTGGTGACACTGCCGCTACTGGAATCCTTTCTTGTTGAAGCCATTGGCTTTGATACACATGGGCAATATATTTGGACATTTCCTCTGTCCATATAAACAAACAACATCCAAATATCTCTAACCACTCGGCTACAGGAAGTTTTTAAAAATAATTAGTTAATGTGTATAAGACATCAAGTTGGTGTTTTTACCCAAAATCAATTTTGTCTTCAAATTCACATTCTTTACGCATTTTGCTTGCAATGTTTTGCATTAGACTGCTAGAGAGAAGTCTCTTGGAATGAACTTTAGCCATTTTGCAAGTCCCTGGGGCTATTATTGATGTAATGGTATTCAACTGATCCTCCCAACTCCTAACTTTTTTAAGTTTATTTCTTTCTTTATGAAAAAGAAAGAAAAATTGCCCATGGAGCAATAAAGATATTATAATATTTTTTATAAGAATCTGTGACAGGTTATGGCATGTCTGCATCTTTATTAATCAATTTCTAATGTATTAGCATATAATTATCATTTAGTATTTTTAGTAGTGTTCAGTTTTTGATAGTTTGTTGCTTTACAGCTTATGGATCTGCAGTGTAAATACACTAATCCATCATTTACCAACATAAGATGTCATAAATGTCATTATTATTTGATCTTTAAGTGAATTGAAGTGAATGAAGAAATAGTGGAAGAAACTGGATTCAAAGAAGAGAAAAAGAGAAGACAATGAAGGTTCAACTTTATTGAAAAAGAAGAGACAAATTATCAATCGTTCACTTTGAAGGATCAAACTGAATCATTTACATTTTTATCCAAAACAAAGATCCAAATAACAGACTGAGGAAGTTAAAGATATATGTGAACAAAGGCTGACTCAACATTCTAGGCAAAGGATGGAGGATACTTGTGAACAAATAACTGATGAATTTACAGAGGAAATTGGATACCATGACTGTTACCAGAGGTTTACATTGAACATGTCGCAACTGAAATCATCACTAGTTTAGTCAGAACTTCCAACATGTGCTCCGCAAACTTCATGCCAATCTTCTGATGAATCATATGATTATTTTCAAGCCTGACTGCATGTTTTGCAACAAAGAAGGTTGAAGGAAAATGAAACAGATGGGAGCATTGACAACGTAAGGGACTTCAAAGTTTGAATATAATAGATGGAAATCAGTCCTTGAAATAGTTGAGAGGAGAAGTGATGAGAAACTTCTCACCAGAATTAGAGGTTATGATTTGTTTGCTTGTTTGCACAGTTCCACAGTCAATGTCGTAAGAATTATGTTCAAGATCCAGTCTACTGCTGTACTGAAGATGAGAAAGAAAAGTTCAAGCAGAAAGAGTTTGTGGAGGCACATAATCAGGTTTTTACCAATGTTTGACAAGCGATCAACAGAGACCAAAAAATCCTGAAACTGAGTGACTTATGTAAGCTGTACATTTCTACTCTGAAGAATACAAAATACCCAACCCCAAACTACAGGGGAGAAAACTTGAAAGCTAAGTTAGAGAAAAATTATATCTGAAGACAAAAGTTGTCATTTTGTAAACTTGAAAACCAATGCAAATTTCACTGGCTTCAACAAGAAAGGATTCCAGTAGGGGCAATGTCACCACATCCCACAAATGTCTCATTGTGTACCCTAAATAATCAGCTTGGGGTTCCTTTAAATATTTAGCCAGCAGAACTGGGAGAGTGGGCTAGGTGGGGGAGCATGTTAGGCCTAACTAACCCATGGACTTAAAGAGGAGCCACAATTTGATAGAGCATGTCCTAACAAACATTCCTACTAAGTGCAGACCATGAAATGGATCATTTTACCAAATCTGCATTTTGTTGGCACTTCATTTGCATTCATTTTGCATTTCATTTCACATTCCATTCATGTCTGCATTTTAGCTATCATCTCATCATTTTGCATTTCATTTCACATTAAATTTTCATTACATTCCTGTCTGCATTTTAGCTATCATCTCATCATTTTGCATTTATGGTCTCAGAAATGCATTTTGATTTTGTGTTTATTGCTTCCATTCATAATTTCCTTTCCTTTTCGATCATTTGGAATGCATTTACCAAAGTCGGGATTTTGATAGTATTAAATGGAAAGAACTACTGCTTTTGTATCTTGTCTTATTAACAGCATGCTTGAATAAAACAGAAAATGCATACAATTTATAAACAGTGTTGAATTTACAATAAATAAAAGTATAGCCACATCTGCAATAAATGTAAAAATATAGTTGCTGAATATTTGTCAGGAAATTTTATTTCTTATTTCATTTCATTCAAATAAATATTGCACAGATACTGCCATGATAATGTCATTACTTCAATGGCAGCTGTTAGAATTTCATGGCTTGTAAGTAGCAAAAAATTGTCTGTCAGTGTAATCCATGTTGTTGCTAGGGAAGCCACCACAAACACAATTTTGATAGAGCATGTCCTAACAAATATTCCTACCAAGTTTGATAAAAATTGTCTCAGCTGTTCTAGAGAATGAGTTGAAAATAGAATTTCAACCTGGTTGATAAGGATGTGACACAATTGCTGCAGGAGTGACTCCAGACACAATTCTGATACAGTATGTGCTAAGAAACATGCCTACTAAGTCTGATAAAAAATTGGCCAAGCCATTCTGGAGAAGAAGTTGAAATGAGGTTTTCTATTTTTGTTACCATGGAACCGCACCAGTGCTATGGGATCCATCCCAGAAACAATTTTGGTAGAACATATCCTGAGGAAGAGTCCCACCAAGTTTAATTGCAATTGGCACAGCGGTTTTTGGGAAGCTGAAAATAACAATGCTGGAGGACAACACATGATAGACAATGCACACAGGACCATACCATAAGCTCATGAGCTTATGGCCAGGTAAGCTAAAAGATTATGTTGTTTGCTATTAAAAAGGGCTTTAATAGTTCCAGAATAAAATGTATGGAGGCACCAAGAAGGCACTTTCTAAAATACTTCACCACCTATCAAATCTCAATCAGTCTGGTCAACATAGAACAGTTAGAACAGTCTTAGTTACCTACATCATTTATATATATATTTACAATAAATGCCTCCCATTCACCCACCCCACTTTAATTCTGAAATAGCCCAACGTTAACAACATTTCAACAAAAGAAAAAAAAGAAAAAAAAAAACGTGCAATTTCATAATCTTACTTTACAACTGACATAAACAATTAGAGTCAGTTTTAAAAAGCAATAGTCTTTAATAGCCTATTTTAATTGGACACTGGACAATTCAAAATAAAACACTTAGAATGGTGCAGATTACCTCCACCACTACCTTCAACACACACACACCCCTTTAGTTCTGGATCAGCTGCAAAAGTGCTTTGTCAGGGGGCAAATAGGACGACAATAGCAAGACTAAAACTCAAAACCCAAAGATCTGAGTCCAAAATGACACAACACTAGACGACTTTCCCAGCCACTTTGCCAAAATGCCAACCACTAAACCACTTTGCTGGTTTCTAGAGGCATTTTTGGGGGGCTGAAAAAAAATCGACCATATATACTAGTTTATAAGTTGAGTCCAATTTTAAAATGCACAGACCCAGATCTGCCATCACATGTGCCAGTAGATCTGGGTCTATGCAGTTTTTTTTAGGAGCAATCAATAGAACAAACAGTAAAGACTCTGATATGCCAGTACATTATATGATGGCATATCAGGGTCTATGTTGTTTACAGTTGGACTTGATTTATAAGTGAGTATAATAAGATAATGATTTTCTGCTTTCCAAACATTAAAATTTTTCATGAAATTGCACAAAAATCTATACTTTAAGTTTACATGTTAAACATAATTTTGGACAAGCGATCTAAAACTCCATGTTACCAATTAAGATTTAATTAAAAATAAAGAATTATTTTTTAAAAATTAAGAATTATATATATATATATATATATATATATATATATATATATATATATATATAAATTAACTTGTTTGCAAACCAAGGAATTATTTCAGCCCCCATTGTATGAAATGGGGCAAAGTAATTGCCTTTAAAACTCTGGGCTTGGCAATTAATCTTGCACTGTTATCTAAACTTCAGACCATTGTGTGTATGTGCAAATATAGGAAAACATGAATACAAATGTTGATAATGGCATCTATGATTTTGGCGTATGTCATAAAGAAGAACTGAAAGGAAACACTTACATTGGAGTATCTCTTCCATGTGATTTCAGAAAATTGAGGCCTTTATATCTGCTCAGGTATGAAACCAGAGATTCTATGGTCCTGAAAGAAGACAAATATTGAAATAACACAATCAATAAAAAGTTTACATAAACTAACTGAAAAGTATTCTCCTGTAACTTTCTAGGCTTTAAATTATAATCTACTAATGTTAACCACAGTTTATATTCTATTAACAAAACCAAACCTTACACACATTTACCATCAAGCATTCATACATTTCTGGGGCAAACCATGTAAATGTTTGTTAGGATGCGCTTACTTGATGGGGTAGTCACTCTCACTGAGGTTGATGTAGTAGTCCCAGTGCCAGTCCACAAAAGACAGCAATTCTTTCATGAAGTAGAGGTGTGCCTCCAGTAAACTTGCCCCACCCCATATGGTAGCAAACCTTTGACCAGACATTCGTACATTGGGTAACTTCTCTGCCAGTGGTTTCAACTCATCATACATGTACTGATGTCTCTGTGTGAAGAAATGTAACAGTCATCTTTACTAAGTTTACTGAAATCTTTTATAGGGCTTGAAAATTAGGATTTTTTTCACTAACCCACTAACTGATCCTGCCTAAATGTCACTGATCCTGCTAAAATTAAACATAAGTCAGTTCTGTTTCTAATTCAAAATTTATTATTCATTAACATTCACTCAAAACAATAACAACTGTATTTCACCAACAAGACTCACGAGTGAAGTACCCAATACATTTTCGTATTCCTCCAAATTCTCAGTGCTGACAATGACTTTGAGAATGCATGGATATCCGTACTCAACATTCAGTGTACCAATGAAGCAAGCAAAGGTTTTCTGAATGGCAAAAAACTTTCACAGAGAATGTAGTATTTACAAATTTGATAGCCTCTTCAGACTTCAGCCATTTGTGTTAATTTTCCCAGCATTTCTAGTACTTATTTAGACTCTTCTCTTGATCATATTTGTGATCACGCTATCTCGTCATCATCAAATTTCTGCCATTTCATTGGCAGTTCCGTACCTTGTAAATACTTCCATATGTTTACAATTGTCACAGCACAATGCACTGAATGTTTAACAACAATGATATCAATACTAAAACACACTGTTCTGTAAAATTCTGGATTATTCATCGAGTCAGTGAATGCGACCTTTTCCAATTGGTAAATACTAGCCTGATACCCTGTACCTTTTGTTATCATCAGTAATTAAATCAGTGCTTGCGGGCAGTACACCAGGCTAGTTCCATGTGCGTGATGACTGTTTTGACAATAATCACAGTATGCACGGATGAGTGGTTCAACACTTGTCTATTTGTGCTGCAAGCATTTATTGTACCTGGTCAAGTGCAGGATGTTGGTAGGTACTCAATTAACACAATAAACAGATCAATTAACCATTAAAGGAAATGCCAACTCACAATCACTTCTTAACTGTTATGACAGTGACCAGAGGTAATTTTCACTGCTCCAATGGATTAGTGATGGCTGGGTTTTAGTGATCCATCTACAAAATCACTAACCATGGGATAGCAGATTAGCACTAATTTTGAGCCCTGTTTTACTATACGACACTGACTGGATATTTCATTAATTCATTTTAAATACTGAGTTCAAAAAACACAATAAGTGAACTTACATGACTGTCCTTATGTACTCAAACAAACATAAAATATTAATCTTTAAAAACCCAAACAATTCCAGCTGTTTTGAAATCATGTGAAAGTCTAACTTAAGCCAGGCTAATATATTATGATATCTGCAAAAAGATCACTTTAAATTATGACGGAACAGGTACATATCCAACTACCATATATACTCGCTTACACGTCAAGTCCAACTGCAAACTGCACAGATCCAGATCTGCAGTCGCATAATACGCCAGCAGATCTGGGTCTATGCAATCTGTTAGGAGCAATCAGTATAACAAACAAAATAGGTCTAAGTAGTTTTCATTTGGACTCAGCTTATAAGTGAGTATAAATGGTAGTCTCCATGTTGGAATTCCATTTAACTTCTTGTGTTCATTTCATCTCTGTTATACTTTTGATATTAAATGTTTATAAAATAGTATCTTAGTCACATAAGCTGAAAAATTTAGATTTCAATCTGTCCTTGCTCCAGTTAGTATTTGTAGTGCTGAAATAATATTTTTCCTCGTTTCAGTAATGAAATCTGTGTAAAACATCTCTATCTATATTCATTATTTCTGACATCAGCTTTGAAAATGGAACACAACAAAAACTGTATTTTGTTCTATTTTAATAAGAAGTGTAGAGGATGATACAGTCTTTGTTTCAGTAACATCAGTGTCATTAAATACGTATAATCTAAAAACATGTAATATTTGGGTTGCAAAAAAAATGTAACAAATTAAAGATAATGTCTGTTAAGTTTCTTCAGTGTGCCATCTTGCTATAAACATGGTTTGTAGAGCCCTGGAGAGTTCTTTTCAAGGACTTCCAAAAGTTTTAAAGGAGTATTTTGTCTTACTTAAATTAAACCATTTCCAAATGCTTCTTTGTTAACTACCAGTCTTGTGCTATTTGAGCTTCCAAATTTTATCCCATTTTATTTATTTATTTATTTATTATGGACAAATACATATTAAATAATAAAATGTTTTAATTTACAAAGTGATATATTTTATTCAGTTTTAATGTTCTGTATTCTGTCATATATTTTCATGTAATTGTTGGCAAAATTCAAGGATTGTTTCAACCAATTCAAACTTTTCAAGGCAACCAATCAAATTCAAGGATTTTTCATGGTTGTATGAACCATGTGAGATTGTACAGGGACTGTCGTAGGGGTGACAAGGTCAACAAGATTGTACAGGGATTGTCCTAGGGGCTGACAAGGACAACAAGATTGTACAGGGACTGTCCTGGGGGTGACAAGGACAACAAGATTGTACAGGAACTATCCTAGGGGGTGACAAGGACAACAAGATTGTTTAGAGACTGTCTTAGAGGGTGACAAGGACAACAAGATTGTACAGGGACTGTACTATGGGGTGACAAGGACAACAAGATTGTACAGGGACTGTCCTAGGGGGTGACAAGGACAACAGGAGTACTGAAAATAGTACAGTATATGCCTATGGAAGTAAAGTTTTTGTGTGGAAACAATTTTCCCTCTGTCAATCCCTGTGACCTTGACATTTGACCTTCTGAGTCTGAAATTAATAGGTTTCTTCCTTGCCCAAATCCAAGCTACTTATAAAGTTGATAATGGTTTTTGTGGAGAACTCAATTTTGTAGAAACAAAACAGGGAACAGACAGTTGGATATCTGGATGGAAAGACAGATGCACATCATAACATATGCTCTAACTTATAGTGGGCTTATAAAAAGTTATTTTTGGGCATAAAACTTCACCTTACATTAGCAGGAAAGCAATGTTCATATCCCCTGTATCACCGACTATGGAGTCAGAACGTTTGAGAAAGCCACAATATTGGTTTCATAGTTTGAATGAGCCAATAATTAGAACCAATAATGACGGACCATTAGTATTCAGTGATTATCAAATTAGGGTCATAATCTGCATTCCTACTCCTGGTAAATACTAGTCTCAGGGACTTAGTGAAGCTAGAATGAAGCGTACTTAATTAGGTAATTCTCCAAAATGCGAACCTCACCCCACCCCAAAATAAAATAAACTGATCATTCCATCATTAGTATTCAGTGGGCACTTTAAATATAAGAAACAAAATTATAAATTATAAACATCTATACACACTGTTTATTTCTGCCAAATCAACTTTAAAAAATAGGGTTGACTCTAGAGATTATAGATCAATGGGTTTCAATGACCAAAAGACAGGTATGCAGTCTTGAACTAAATTTAATACATAGAAACCATTATTTTCTTATTAGACTTATCATGACCATGACCTCTGACCTTTAGACCCCAGAATCTATAGGTTTCTTTATTACCCTTAGTGCAAGCCAGCCACAAAACTTGGTCTAGGAGCTCACTCTAAAACATTCGGTAAAACTCATTTTTCTGAGTCACAATGGCCTTGACCTTTGACTCCCAAATAAACTGGCCTCTTCCACACCATAGGTGCAAGACCTCCAGAAACTATGGCCAAGATGCATAGTCTAGAACTAAAGTTATTATGCAAAAACCACTTTTTTCTTTCTGTCACAATGACATTGACCCCAAAATAAACAGGCTTCTTTATCACACATCTTGTAAATAATCCACAAACTTTGGTAAAGGTACAGCTCTCCCTCATTATAATGTGGTAGTCAGAGTCCATTACCAATGACCATGTTATGTACCAAACTGTGTTATACTGAGAACCACGATATACTGAGAATAGCGTAATGTACCGAACCATGATATAGCATGCACTATCAAATTTTTTTAAATAATAGAGTTTTAAAAAGGAAATGAAGATATAAGACTAAGATTCACCTTGTTTTCTTTCAACACTTACTGTTATACATTGGCATGACTTTGGTCATGGGGTCCATATCACTACTGCATTATATCCAGAATCATGTTATAATGAGACATGTTATAATGATGGAGAACTGTACATGGTTAACTTAAATTTTGTGCAGAAACTATTTTCTTCTTTCAGTAACACTGACCTTCACCTATGACCTTTTGAACCCCAAAATTGAGTGGGTTCTTCCTTACCCCCAACTGCAGGCCATCCACATAATTTTGGTAACTGTAGATGATGGACAACTCCAGTTATTGTGTGTTTTTCATATTACATACAAGTAACATCACTTCTTATTGTCAAAAAGGGTATAAGTATAACTAAAAAAGTACTGGTTAGCAACTCTTAGTCATATTTCTCAATCTTTCTAAAGCCTTTTATCAAACAAAAGATTTGCAAACATGATCAATACAAAGATTTTACATATTACTGTGCTAATTTCATTGGACATGTATTTACCCCATTGTTAAAATTTCAACTGATTGCAAAACATAGAAATTAGACTTGTATCACAACTCTCATATGAAATGAACATTTGTGTAAGATTCTCTGTATACTCAAAGGACAACAATTCTGATTTTGCCCAACTAGCCCAACAAAGGTGATGCGGCAAAAATGGTCTGAATATTTGAAGTTTTGTTCTTTCTTCTGTGTAGAAATTAGGCTGCTTGCATGAAGTTTCACCAATCCAACAATGATATTTACTTGCCTGGGCTAGTTGGATTAATGAATTGTCACCCCCTGTGTAGCAGCCTTTGACTCCCTACATACTTACACTGTCTACATGTAAGTAATAATAGTTCTGTGGATGATATATGTTGCTGAGAAGTCTTCTGACCTGCCTCACCGCACGACCATTGACCGTCAGCACAAAGACAATCCGTACCCTTGGATTACTGTCATTACTGGATGACATAACATCAGTCACAAGTGAAGTAGGATTCTTTTTCTTTTCTTCAATGAGTAGAAAAATGTAATCCTAAAAATTCTGATTTATTAACATCATAATATCATGTCATAACATTTTTGTTCACACTGTGACAAAACACATAGCAACACCACATCACAGTGTCAATAATTGTATAGAATATTTACAGTTATGTTGTAATACTGAAGAAAACAATGAAACTCTATTACAGGACTGACATTTCTTTTCTTCATCCCTGGGTCACTGACTTCTTAATCCATTTAGGTTGGGTCTGATCCTAGGACACATGGGTCCCAATTTCTAACTTAAGTCACACCAAACAGGTAAAACAGTATATATTACTATGTACTATGCAAGGTAAATGCAATTTTATGTTATATTTTGCTTTTTCATTGCTCACCTCTGTCTACATTTAAGTCTACATACAACATCACAGCTGTAATACTGAAATGACAGAGTCATCAGACTTTTCAGTTGCAATAACAGATGGGTCCCAGGTGTACAATTTTTGGGTCTCAGGCCTCAGGTTTAGGAAATTTACAACCCTGGATTATTGTGCCACTTATTGGATATTGTGAATCTATTTATCTTCATGGTTACCAATTTTCATGGTTTTGTGAAAAATTATATTTTTGTTGGTACTTCAACTTATGCAGTGCAGAAGGGATTATGTTGTATCAATAGAAACATAAAACATAATTGTTCATTGGCTGTTTAAATTACCACATATACTCACTTAAAAGGCTGTGTCAAACTGCAAACAACATAGACCCTGATCTGCCACTTCATAATGCACTGGCAGATCAGAGTCTATGTTGTTTGTTCTACTGATCAGTCATAACAAACTGCATAGACCCAGTTGGATCTGACTTATATTTGCGCATATACAGTAATTAACTTCAAAATTTTTGTATACAGTAATTAACTTCAGAAATTTTGTACACAGTAATTAACTTCACAATTTTTGTATACAGTAATTAACTTCAAAATTTTTGTATACAGTAGTCTGTTTGATTCCTTTTAAAAACCCATTTTCACCTGTACTTTTAGGCTAAATGAAACTAAAGAAAAGTTTTAATACTGCAAAAATTGGTCTAATGTGTGTCTGTAACTAATTAAACATCAAATTTTGAACTTTATGTGCTTTAACAAAATTGTTTAATTTTTTTTCATCTATATGTCAATTGGCAAAAAGTAATCCCTGTACACATGGGATGAGTGCTGTTCCTGACATGAGCAAGTTTGATCTCATATAGGTGTATATACATGCTATTGTTTACTTACCATCAACTGGAACTGACCTTCATTGTGGACAAGCCACTCATGACATAAGCTGGTAAACAATCTAGGCTGTACATGGATTGTGTCAAAAGCATATAGAATCTAGGCAGAAATATTTAATTTGCCAAAAATGTCTTCTCTTCCTTGATCATTGTTTATTATATTCACATACACTGACTTGTACATGCAAATAATAAAATGTACATTTTACTACATAAAAAGTCTTCAATTTAAACCCATTTTCACTATCGTATGTTTTAACAATCCCTTTCTATTTTGAAAAACAAACTCTTAAAAGGACAAAAATGCAAATGCAACATGTGCTCACCACTCCATACATCCACAAATTCTCATTTCAGTGAAAGTCTGACTGAAACAGTCATTGTAAATGACATGTTTTCAAGACACAAGGAACAGGTGTTGAGTATTTTTTCAATATAGTGTCTTAATACAACATACCATCAACATCTATGTTTGAAAAGTCTGAGTCAACCATCCAAGTTTCAGAATGATATTCTTATGTGATCAATGGTGAGCATTCAATCAAACATTTAATGTAAAAATATATTACAAAATCGATTCCACTATACACTGTACAAATATCAGCTTCTCATCAGTTTTACTACAAAACAGAGGCATATCCATTCCAATGTATCTTCAAAAGTTTGTCTTGAATCCTTGGCTATTTCTGTCACCAACCAGAGTGTGATCAACACTTGCATAGCTCACCTCTATTTCATTAGCCATTGTAAACACCATGAAAAAAAAATACAGACTACCGGATATACTCACGTATAATCCGGGTCCAAATGAAAACAACATGGACCCTGATCTGCCATCACATAATGCGCAGCAGATCAGGGTCTATGCAGTTTGCAATTGGTATCAGCTTATACATGAGTATATACAGTAAATTGATCTTGGCCCCATTTTTAACAAAAGATTTTTCTATAATCTTTTAACTTTACATCTGAACTTGTAATCATTTTAAAATTTGAAATATGAACATTTAATTGAAATCACCAAACAACCTACCACATAACTGCCAACCCCTATAGAGGTATAAGCGTAACCTAAGTGGCAAAAAAACGTATTACATGCCATAATTACAATAAACTGTATGAAAAATGTACATTTAGTTTTTCCACTAACCTGGATCTGCAGCTGGTTAAAGTTCTTGTCACAAATGGGCGAAATCCATGTGGATTAGTACCAGAATACAAACACAAAACATATTGACAAATTATATATACACAACACTCACTTAAACTAGTCTACATGTCTAACTTTCACTGAGTGATTGTAAAGTCAACTCCACAAATTCTGCAAAGATGATTACCATGTGCTCAACTTGAGTGCTGTATTACCCCTCTCATTCTTCCTTCTAAATTTGTAAAGCACTATTGATTTGTCTTTTTTCTGATCCAACATATTTTAAAGTTTAAAAAGATCCCTCTTCTCTAACATTTTTCAGTCATATAACATCCGAAAGTCACATCGATAAAGTCTGTTTAACTCAATATCTGCCGCCATTTTTTAAAGTATAGACTGGTCTTCTAACAAATTCTGTGTATCAATATAATGAATCTGTGAGACAAGTTTTTGAATTGAAGAAACCCATCTGTTTTTCCGGAAATGTGTCATATACAGCTGCTATAAATAGAAAATAAGGAAAGTAGATGGAGGTCTATGACAAATGTACTCTTACGTTATTCTTATACAGCAGTCTTCTTTTTTGTAATATTCTCAGATTTATAAGATGTGTGGGATTAAAGAGATTATAATAAAAATGACAAACACAACTTTTTATTGTTTTATTTTTATTTTTCTTAATGTACCAAAAAAGTGTAATCCATATACAGGTGAAAATAAGATGTAATAAGGTGAAAAAAGCAGAATGATTACACCAAATGTGCAATGGTTGGCAGGTATGCTACCAATCAACTCACCCACCTACCTACCTAATCACTGTGACAGGACATAAAAGAATAAAAAGAACATTCTATTCTATCATATCATATTTGAGGTAATAAGTTGATAAGAAGCTGATTATTGTTGTTTTTGTATTAATTTTTTAAAAGCATATTTTTTTTAATAGTAAATTATGTTTTTTTTATGAATACTTACCCAATTATATTAACATTATGAAGAAACTCTGCTATGTCTCAAATCCAGCAATCGCAGATAGACTAATTTTATCTTTCCCTTTGATAGTCCATGTAGACAAAGGGAAGAAACTCTTCTCAACCATTCCCTTACCTCTCCTCACCACTACTAGGTGGCTACAGTTGTTTACCAATATCAGCTTGAGCAATATCTCACTGAGGATGCTTGCATTTGTGGGGAGGTGTGGGAGGCTTTAATAGTAATGTGATCGAGTAAGAATTCTTGGAGAAACATAATTTACTAAAAAAATGTGCTTTCTCTTTTGAATAAATTCCCTAATCACATTAATGTTTGGAGAATAGGTAATAGGAGGAGGCAATGCTGAGCATCCTACCTCCACCATGGTCACTGTTGAGGGAATAATGCACAGCACTTTTCTGTGCACTTTACGTAGTGTTTGATCATGTGGACCTGGTCTTGCATCACCACTTTTCTTGACTGATTGATGGAGGGGAGGGGACTGATGACTGCTCTTTGATTGCCCATTGATGGCAGCCTGTTCTTTGTTATGAAACCTGGTTGCATCATCAGGACTATGGAACCATCTGATCTGAACTGTAGATAGTTAGGATCCACTGAAAGGGCATGCAACTCATGCACCTTGCATGCAGCTCACTCACCCTGTATGCTAAAGCTAGAGCTATCAAGAAACATGTTTTGTATGATAGCAGCTTCAAGGTGGTGCTGGTTAAGGGTTCAAACTGATTTGAATTAAGCCATGTCAACAACCATGACAAATTCCACTTGTGAAACAGGGTGAGAGATTTTGGCCTATTAAATGAAAAATTGATTAATAGGTCTGATAAATCCCTATTGTGACTTATATCTGCTCTCCCATTATGCCGGAATATGTCAGAGATCATGTAATGGTAGCCTTTGATCATAGTGGGGGCTAACCATTTCTCCTCGAAGAGCCAGAGAAAAAAGTTAGCTAATTGTGGGACTGAGGCACTCAAAGGGACAATGCTGTTGCACTAGTCCCTGAAAACCTGCCATTTCCCCTCGTACATCTTCAAAGTGGAGGGCATTCTAACTCATGAAATTCTCTCCACAACAACTTAAATTCTTTTCTTCACAAGGCTCTCCTGACAAGAGCCAGGTGTGAAGGAGTAGCCTGCCTGGGCATGAATGAAACACATGTTACTGTGGCTGTTTGAGCAGGATGGGTCTTGAGGCAATTTTCCTGATAACGTCTATTGCTAGATCAAGCAGATCCTTCACCCAGGAATTGTCCTACATGTGAGGGGTTATCAGAATTGCTTTGAATTCATGGCCTCTCACTTTTTGAATTAATTTTGGTACCAAGACCATGGGGTGGGTGGGTGGGTAAGTGTAGCCCAAAACCCCTCCCAACTGACTGAGAGTGCATCCACAGCCCATGCCTCTGGATCTGGGACTGGTGAGATGAAGGTGGACAGTTTGTGATTCCACGGATGGCCCCAAAGTGCACAAATCTGCTGAAAGATCAATGAATGGACATACCACTCTATGTGAAGGGACAATGAATCGACTAAGGTATTAAGCCTGCCTGGAGTATGTCTGATATTGGCTGTTATATTCATTTGTGCAAGCCAGCAGAGAAAATCACAAACCATAACACATAGATCTGGTGATCTGGCTGTTTCAGGGAGGTAGGCCACCATCCATAATGAAGACTATGTTTCCATATAATTGATTCTTCCAGAAATGAAATACATTTACTATGGCCTTCATTTCTTGAATGTTGATGTGGAGAGGTAACTCTTCTGCCCCCCATTTGCCACTGATCATGGTGAAGCTGGGCAACAGATGGGCTCCCCAAATGTACAAACTGGCATCCATGTGGATCAAAATTTCTGGCTGGAGTTTTTCTAGAGGAATTCCTGCCATAAGCCACTGTTTGTGAGCCACTGTATCACTGCTGACAAGGTAGACCAGAAAAGAGAGAAGACACAGTTGATGATCTTGCTGAAAGCCCATGGACTGATATTAAGGCTGAATGGGAGAGCACAAAATTGGTAAATGGTTCCTTAGAAACCAAACCGAAAGAACTTGTGCAAAGATGCATCTATAGGGACATGAAAGTACGCAGTGGTTAAGTCTAAACAGACTGCAAATTCGTCTATTTTTATTGAAAGTCTGACTGATCTTGCCATCTCCATTTTGAACCTTAGTGTGGCTATGTACTTGCTGAGCTGGCTGAGGTCTATGACTGTTCTGAGAGGAATATAGACGGGAAAGAATAAATTATTGTTTTTCCACGATTGCAAGATTAGAGAGAGTGGGGCTTCTTCCTAAAGTTATGTGATCGGGGAATCTATTCAAAGGAGAAGCCATTGTTCTTAAAATCTGCTTGAAAAGCTATTATTATTGTCCACCCCTAGAAGCCAGATTTTACTGGGTGAAAGTCACCTTGGAGTGACAGCCAGCAGTACAAACTTCATGCATCAGTAATTAGCTTGATTAACCACTACAGGTGAGGCCACACATGAAAAGCATGCAGTCCACTCACCTAATTCCTATGCTCATTCGAGTGTACAATACAGTTAACCTGCTGAGGGTAAAATATCACAATATACAACGCAGGGATTTACAAATCCACTTGCCTACCTCCCAGGACAAGTTCAAATTCAGCTTGCGCAAGCTCGTTTCCAAGGTACTTGCCCGCGGGTAAGTCCAAACAATTGAGAGAGGGAGAAAGGATCTAGTTTTTCTTGTAAAGCTTTATGTTCTGCAAGTTTTATACCCTGCGATCTCACCACAGTACACATATCAGCACCTTTATTTAGTGTTTATATGTACCAAATTATTCTATTACATAACTGGCCACAGTTTCTTGAATCTATCATGTCATTTCCATCACGTAGTCAATGTCAAGATCAGTCACGCATTTTTTTCACGCAGATGTGATAATGTGAATATTTTCTATTTAAAGCAAGTTACAACAAATAAGGAATAAATATTTATATTTTAACTTATCAGTTACATTTTAATCGTAATATTTGTACGTATCCAGGATTTGCCGACTTTTAGGTCCTAACATAGCCTCGGGCAGTTTGTGAGCTTGGCAACTCTAAACAATCGGTTTGTCAGAGATTGTTTTTGGTGCATGTCGCTGATTTTAAGGTAAGTAGGTGTAAATTGTTGATTCACTTGTGAGATTTCTTTGACAGTTGTGTTTGGAAATAAAAGGCACTCATCTCTAATGATTAACCACCATGAGGACTTTGTTCAAAGCTTGATCAATGTACCGAAAATGTAGCAGCCACAAGCAGTGTTTATGATCTGTTGTTTAAATAATAATTACAGGCGATTGATACATACTTACTGCTTGGCAAACAGTTAAACGGATAAAAATAAGTGTCCTCAATCTCAAATGTCGGCTTGTCAAATATTTTGATGCATGTCGCTGATTTCAATGTGACTAGATGATAATTGTTAAGCAAATGCATAAAAAAAGTATTCACAAATCCTTTAGTTGTGAGTATACATAAATCATTACAGTGTAGCTTTCATTATTGTTGATGTAGTTGATGAGTCTGCTATCTTATCTAGGCAAAAAAGGAAACTCATTGAAGTTTCTAGCTCGAATGAATCTGTTTTAAAGAAAAATAACGAGTATGATGCATCGAAACGTGCAAGAAACTTCCAATCATAGTGGATTAATGAGTATCCCTGGTTACAATATTGTTATTGGTTGTTTAATTTTTCAAGGTCTTTCACCTAAACATGTCCAAACCTTTTTCTACCTATCGATTTATATGTCTATACATGTACATGTCTGTTTTTGCTCTTCTAACTATATCTGCATTCTAACCCTTTCTCATCTACATATCTGTCTACATGTATTATTTACATATATTTTGATAACTTTAATTATAATTATCGGCATATGGTTTTAAGGTGCCAACAATGATAAAAGAAAACAAAAGTTACAATAAATATAATGTGTTTACCTTAAAATATCCCATTTTTATTTTATCTTATTTTTTTACTCGTGTTGGGATATTATATTTGGGGCAAGTTCAAATTTCCAAAGGGCAAGTTCAATTTTCCAGTCAGCCTGGGCAAGCTGACTTTTATAAAATTTGTAAATCCCTGCAACATATAGGCATTATTATGGAAAGTTTACAATTGAATGAACATATATTATTCCTACTTCCAACTGCATTGGTCAGAAAGGGCCTTCTAAGTAGGCTAGGATGTATACAGGTGTAGCATGGATGAATCAATGAGATCATAAACACAAATACTTAACTCATGTTAGTAAAGCATAAAATGTAGGTCACAGTTATCTCCTTTGGTTTTAAGGGCATAGTAGTAACAGAGATGCATCAAATTATCAAGTTTCATGATGGAACATAAACAGCACCCAAGAAATGAACTTTTACCACAAAATTTCAACAAAGGCACTGAGTGTGAAATATAGCTCACAAACACCTCTTTTGGCAAAAAGAATGTAGAACTTATCAAGATGCATCCACCTGCCAAGTTTCATGATTCTAGGTAGGATATTATGCATATAACATGGCAAAAACTCATGTGGACATGAGCTAAATGCAAAAACTTAACCAATACCAATAAAAGATAAAATATAGGTCGCAATGAGCCTCTTTTGTTGTAAATGTAGTAGTAACAGAAATGCATATCATCATCGATTTCACAATTCTAGCATGAACAGTGCCTGAGAAATGAACATCAAAAACAAAATGTAACCAACTTGTGTTACGGTGCCGTAAAGCACCAAACCAAACCAAACCAAATCAATCAAAATTTAACCCAAGTCAGTGAAGTGTAGAATATGATTGATATTGACCTACTACTGAAATGAGCGAGTAGTGCTCATAAAGATGCATCTCAAAGTTTCATGATTCTATATAGGTTAGTACAAAGCATGCCAAAAACCTATATGGTCATGAGCTAATTGCAACAACTTAACCTAAGCTAGTTAAATGTGAAATATAGATCACATTTTACATTTTTTGGTATGGGTGTGGTACTAAAAGAGATGTATAAATTCACCTAGTTTAATGATTACAGCATGAACAGTAAAAATGTCAAATTGAACCAAAGGTAGTGAAATGTGAAATATGGGTCACACTGACCTTATTTTAAGATGATGGTACAGTATTCATAAAGATGCATCCTCCCACCATATTTCATGATTCTTGTTTTAGCACTATTATACATGAGACAAAACACAGATGTAGTCATGAGCTAAATTCAAAAACTTAACATAAGACAGTAAAATGTTAAATGTACGAAATGCTGCAATGTTTACATTCAACTCAAGAGCAGAAGTGAAAATAATTGATACAGGTTTGATAGCCAAACCAAGGCATTCAGAAAAAGCAGTCATTAAAAAAGGAAAGAAAAAAAGAAACAACAAACTTTACTCATTAAGCCTTCTTCATATTCAAAATATTAGCAAACTTTTCCATAACATCATGCATACACTACATCTAATCAAGGTGTAATCACAACTTCCCAGTGCTTTGATTAAGACAGTACATTAAGTTGGAAATGTAATCACACCCCCTTGTTCATACTTTGTGGTGAAGTAGTATCAATGATGTGAGGATAAGTCCTGCCTTGTTTCTACAACTGTGGAAAGCATATGAGGGGAAACATACCTGTATACGTTTTTTTTAATGACATCTTGAGTACATATCTCCGTCTTGAAGAAATTTAGATTGATGGCATATGAAGCCCTCTAGTGGAGAAGTCTTGAAATACAGAATGCCTTAACTTTTAAGAAATATTATTGGTAATTGCTTGAAGTGACGACATGATAGCACATCCAATTTTGCTTAATGAATGAATTCACCATATGTTCCAATCAATGAAGAGGCAGAAAAATCACTTGTCTGGCAGTCTAAGAAAATTTTTGTGTTTTACTGGGCATGTAAAATGTTAAAAAAATACAAGCAAACAAATTCTGTAGGTCCATTTGATTCCTATGATGAGTAATTGCTATTGACATACATAATTAGCCAAGAAGTTCTGGATTTTTCCATCATTTATTTAAAAAGTTGTCTTCTTTGTAATATACCTTTTGCTAAGCAATTCATACCCTCTCTCTATGCAGGTCATGTCCACTTCTCTCAACAGCCAATTCTGACCTCATATTAGCAGGCACATGGGTTTGTGCCATTGTCAGTAGGGTAGGTAAGCACATGTTGCATCTGCATTCCTGTTTTTGTAGGTGGGGTTATTTCAAAACAGAATGGATAATAAAACAGACAATAACAAAAATTGCTTTATATTGTAAGTTCAGATAGTGAAATAAACAGCTTATGATTTATATGAACCAAGCGATGTATGTGAAAACAATAAATCTTAGTCATCAAAGAGAAGAAGGCATTTTGGCTAATTACAAATTTCTGTAAAGTGAATTAATAGTTACTGTGATTCACTATTGTTTTTTTATGTGGTACCTATTTTGGGGGATTTTGTGGTTGTTAAAATCATGAATTTAAAGACCCAATGAACAATGATCCTTTTGTGGATACAAAATAATGCTTTCCCCAATCCACAAACTGAAGTACCAACAAAAATGTCACTTTTCACAAAACCACAATGCAGGTCAGTTCCAGGTAATAGTAAACAGTAGTACATGTATACACATAAATCAAATTTGACTGTGTCATGAACTGCACTCATCCCATGTATACAGGGAGCACTTTTTGTCAATTTGGATATAGATGAAAAAATGTAGTGCATGAAATGTTTCAAAATTTCTTGTTTAATTCTTGTATGCACACACTTTAGACCAACCTCTGTGGTATTCAAACTTTGCTCACATTAGTGGATTTTGAGTAAATGTGAAAAAATCTGGATTATAATAGATATCAAACAGACAATACCCCTTTCATACAAATCTTCATGCTGGAAAAGTAGAAAATGTGGCAACTTATTCAGTCCAGTTATGAACAAATTCGACTTGAACTCCTGTACCTGCTAATCCGGTGCTAAAGATCCTCTGGTTCAGATACCCTCCACATGTCATTTTGGGGTCCCCTGGGCACTTGCTGCTACATGATGACTCCTCCAGCATTTTACCATACAGTCCGTACATGTCCCCACACCAACATTCCTTTGTATACTGCAGTCCAGCAAACTGGTACCCTGCAGAACGACAGATAGAACATAGAGCAGTGGTTGACATTCAAACAATCGATCTATTTTCATGGATACAACATTTTTATGGTTTTATAAAAGTCATTTTTGTCTTAGGACTTAAATTGACAGACTGCCTCAAATGGGGATGGAGGGGGGGGGGGTCCTACTGTCTTCTCAGATGGATTATTGTTTGTTGGGACTTTGCAAGTTCTTTAAATTTATGATCTGTAGCAATAACAAAATCCATCATAATTAGTCAAACCTGTCCCCTATATTCCAATGGATTCATAGTAGTATAACCAGCTCATGCTTCCTAAACATACATTTCCTATTATGCTATAGACCAGCATCAGGGTCTGACAATCTTCAAAATCAGTTGGTAGCCCAGTGGGCTACTAGGAAAAGAATGTGCCCAGATTAAATTCAGTAGCCAACAGAAGGCACTTTAATATCAAACTAGTATCTTCAAGACAACTGTGTTAGCTTCTTATGTGTCATTAAAAACAATTATTATGATTTATACAGTATTTTTGTAGGTATCTTTAAAAAATATATTATACCAGATAGCAGTCCACTGGGCTACCTGATTTTAATATCTGGTAGCCTGGACTGCAACATTCTGGGCTCATGGCACTAAATTTGTCGGACCATGCTGCAAACTCAAACTCGGCAGACAAATGGACAAATTGAACATAAATTATTTCAAGTATTTCAATCATGCAAACAGTTGTGACAATTTGCATAAATTATGCACCATTCTTACCATAAATAGTCACTGAGAATTTAACAGAAATTTTTTTTTTTTTGGTTTGGTGCTTTATCGGTTATTTAGTGGCAAGGCAATTGGAGTAAAGTGCCTTCCCCAAGGACACATCATGGTAGCTAACCCAGGCTGGTCCGATGGTAGGATTTAAACCCACACCCTTTCGGTTGTGAGTGCGGCAATAGCTAACCACTGAGTCACTGTGGTTCCTAGCAGGAAAAGTATGTATGTATGTATGTGTGTGTGTGTGTGTGTGTGTCAGTGTAAGTATGTATGTATGTATGTATGTATGTATGTATGTATGTATGTATGTATGTATGTATGTATGTATGTATGTATGTATGTATGTATGTATGTATGTATGTATGTATGTATGTATGTATGTAGCAGGAGTAGAACAATCCATTGCCTATGAGCCTGGGATAACTAAAAATTAATTCTGGGCAACCATTTTTCCCAGGCAACTAAAAGTATTACTAAAACATAACCATGGTAAAAAATTATAATGGAATTTAAATATTTTGCAGTGACAAACATGATCATTAAATTGTCCCTCTGGGTACCTACAGCAGGGTGCCTGAATTATCTCCACATAATTCCATATTTGAGTGCTGGGTGATTGTTGTTGGTAAGAGGCCTCACTAATCCTCATGTGTCGGCTACTTATTATCTGATTAAACAATGTCCATACTACCACCCCTCAGGGAAAAACCTTAAAAAAAAACAAGACTGGTGAATTTTGCCAACACACTAACATATGGTAGTTGTATCTTTCATCTTTGGCTTGAAACACTTAATGCCTATGATCCAGTATTACTCTTTCTGAAGAAATGGGCACTCACTGTAGAGCATGCGACAGTTGCTCCTGTTGGCTAACTTAGCTAAAGGAATAAGGCAAGCTTAAATAATCAACCAATCACACTTGTTGTTGCATACCAATATTGGCTTGTTGGGTCATGGCTAAAACAAAAGTCCATGGTGATTGTTTACAGTTCATGACAGATTACACACTGGATTAATAATAGCATCGGATTAACAATAATATGAACCGTAATGATGTAAACTCAGATAAATACAAAATATGGATATTTCTGCGGTCAAGGGTGGCCAACTTTTATAAAGCTGACAGACAACAGGACAGCATCAAAAAAGAATATTTTCTGATGATCTTTTATTAGCTGATCTTAAACAGATTAAATAAGTGTGTAAACTTGTATCACACCTTATATTAGCAGGACAGATGGTGAGTTACAAGTATTGTGTGCAATTAGAACTATATATTTTTGACAAAAGTTGTTGAATAATTTTGATGAAAAAGAATACTACAATTATAAGTCCAGTGGATTTGCAAAGTTCTAAAACAGCATACCCATGATGATTGGGTTCCCTTGTATCCATATTTGATCTACTTGTGGGTACATTGTCAGCAACATAATCAATATTATCAAGTAACTGGAAAGTTTTATCAGAGTCTATGTAGTCATTTTCCTGTGCTGTAAAAGCATTGAAATCTCCTCCCAACAAGAAATGAGCATCTGGTTCCAAGGATTTAAAACATACAATATCATTTTCAACTATGGATAAAGTCTCTTCATCCATGTGCACAGATGAATTTTCAGGTGTATAGTATATTAAACCTAGCATAACATTGTAAGGTATACCAATATTTACACTATTAACCTTTAGCCACAAAACATTATTAGATTCACTAGATAAAGCTTCAAAATTTAATAAATCAACGACCAAATTTGTAACAAAACATACTATTCCACCCCAGTTTCTAATAGCATTAAGTTTTTAGGTCTTACACATGCAAATGTTTTGTATCCCACTATATCAAACTGATCAGCACTCTCTGCCCAAGTCTCAAGAAATCCAAGGAATTCATACTGTGTAATAAAATTATAAAAATCAAATTTATCTTTGCATTCACTGGTTCCAGCTGACTTTTTTTTTTGGTTACCCAAGGACAACAATGGGTTTTCAGAAATTTTCTACCCCTGATGTAAGTATATATCTATGTATATATAGGGTTTAATTCCACATCAGTTTACTTAGAACATCCTGTCTGATAAGAAGTCTATCCATTACTCTTTGACAAACGTTATTTGGTTGGCTACCTGCTCTTATTAAAAATACGGTAATCATCATACCTGCTGTAAGACAGAATTCTATGCAATTATCTGGACTGTTTTGAGGGAGCTCTTTCACCACAGCCAAATCCCTCTGTTGGGTTACATCCTTGTAACAACCAAAATAATGACCCTTGGGATATGTGCCTGAAAATAAAACAAGCTGCATATTCTACCAAAATAACTGGTTCAGTACAAGAAAGATGCAAATATAAATTTGGGAAAGGAATGAGTAAGTAAGTGCCTACACCTCGTCTCTGAGGTCTGAAGTTTGAATTGCTATTCTGTAATCTGTGAGAATGAATAGTCGCTGTACCATGGTTGGGATTGGTAGTTTCTCCCTTTTTTGTATTCTTGTTTCATCCACACTAATAAGTTGTCTTTTACAGGAACTTTGATACTGCAGCAGTAAAATGTTTGCTGTTCGATTACCTGAGCATAACATGTGAATCATAACCACCTCATGTCAACATCTTTGACAGTACCTGATAGTAGCTAAGAGTACCTGACAGCAGTTAACTTACTTTACAGCTGTTATGAATCATCAGTCATCTTTCAAATATATGTTATCTCATTCACACAACCAAATTTTGTCCTTCCCATAGACAGTTGGTAAAGAGAGGGACTGCAATGTGCCATATATACTCTTGTACAAACTAGGTCCAACTGCAAACATTGGTGCTAATCTGTTATCGGATTATATTTTGGCAGATCAGGTCTACGTTGTTTGTTCTACTGATTGGGTCTAGCACACTACACAGACCCAGATATGCTGATGCATTATGCAATGGCAGATCTGGACCTATGCACTTTGCATTTGGATCTGACTTATACCTGAGTACAGATGGTAATCTCTTTATCTACAACTCTATAAAACATGATTCATACACAATCAAACTAATTTTACTTGGTTTGACACATGATTTTTCTATAGGAGCCTTACTTGAATAGTGAATGTGCTGTCTGAGTACAGGTTTTTAAGCATTCAATGAAACTCCTCTTGTAGGTATTTGATAATATATTTTATGTACCTAGTATTTCATCAACTCATGAAAAAGAATCATACACAGGTCACTGTGTACAAATGCTAGCCAGAGCACTCAAGAAAGATGCTGAATCCTCTGACTCAAATCCATACTTCATGCTCCAGAAAACGTTTGCACACAGCAAATCATGTATGATCATCCTTATGTTACAAAGTTAACGTCAATCAAAGACATTTGCTGCCAATAAAGACAAGATCTTGGGCATGATTTTACCTTTAAATGGACACAAGCTTGTCAGACTTGAAGGATAAAGCTTTCCCTCTTTTGCAAGACAAGCAACCTTTGTAATTTTCTGTTTACATTCAACAGTTCTGGCTCGGCTAATAGCCGATCTTGCTTCCTTGGCATCAACAATGCACGTTGCCTCTATTTTCTTGTCAGCATTTGGTTTGAATTTGTCACTTTGATTTAAACTTGGGACAGTCTTGACATCAGCTACTTTGGACTTCACAGCTGAATCATCAACATGCCACTGAATTTCTCCATTACCATGATAAGGCTTCTTTGGAACCTTTGAAATTGTTGTTGGCTGAAATGCATAGAATTAGGACATCAACAGTATAGGCAATACAGGACAGTAAAACCTGTCTTGAGAAACCATCACTTCTACCTCCAACTAGAAATGCTTTTATGGAACACAAATACCCAAACTCAGTGCCTGAAATAATCTAAGTGCAAACTATGTGATGGACAGACATATGGAAAAGGTTAACACAACAGGGCATAACAAAAAGGTATTTCGAGACATGTGATATTTCAAAGGAGGTCATTACATTATTTAAAATTGATACATTCATTAAGAACCTGGTCTTAAATGACACAAAGAGAACCATAAATGTTCAATCTGTTTCCTTTCATGCCCAATGGATCATGATCACGAGTGGTGATCCTGTGCCAATAATGAAGCAAGGCATATGCTTAACTTATGGATAGTTTGAAAAATAAAGTGGTTTGTAACAAATTATCCTATAAATTGTGCAGTATGGGGTGGATGGCATGAAACATACATAATAAGATAAGCTTGCTGATGTTTACTGATACAATATATGAACAATACCAGTAATTATCGACATTTTAAACATTTTGTCTATGTCTGACCTAAATACAATAGATAAAAGCACAAGATGGACACAAAAAACAACATGAATACAACACACGTATTGTGACATATACAGTGATCTCCCCAGACATTTTTGATAGCATTGGGGTAAGCGCCTAAGGGTCATAAAATGTTTTAAAAGCATGCATAAACGTCATAAAAGTAAAACAAATTAATATCATTGAAATAAAAAAGAAGGGATATATTTACATAGTATTCTTTATTTCCCAAAGTTATGACAAGACTTAATGTCAAACTCATTTGTTTTTTAATTTAAATAAATGATATCCTTCATTTCTTCTTTTCCCCATATATATTGATTGCGACATAAACACTAAAGCCTCTAGATCCTCTGCTTCTTTGTGAATAGTGCTCTTTTTGGCATCTTTCAAGGCTGTATTTTTCTACTGTTGAAGATGGAGTCTTCACCCATACATCTCCACCATTCTTTGTCTTCATTTTGTGTTTCTGGCACAATTTACACAGTATACCTGCAAAATATATATGCAATTACATAATCTTATTTTCACGAATTTATGAAACATTGGATATAGATCAGGTGAAACAAACTTTTGAGGTCATGACTTTACTAAATAATGAACAAGCATAGGGATGAAACTATCCAAGTTATATTTAGTAAGCTTATAGAACATAACTCACTGATTGAGTTTATTTTGTGTTTATCTACAATTCTGACAAATAAAAAGATGACCCATATTAATGTAACAAGATATTGATTAAAATATATCACTACTTAATTTATAATGTAATACATTCCAACTGCAAACTAATTGTTTATTATTGGAGAAATATGTCAAATATAAATGACAGAATACTTTTTAATTTATGTCTTTTTAAAATAGGTAAAACTGGAAGAAAAAAATTGCTCTGTTTATTGCAGAAAAGAGAATAAGAAATGAATAGGGCAGCACCCACTTAAGTTAAGGTTTACTGATCAAATTCAGAGTAAACTATGTAAATATAAGAGCAACTCGTGAATAAATGCAACTTTCATTCCTCGTCACAATTTAATAAGAACAACAACAATCGCAAATACAACTACTGCTACTACTATAAAAACAAAAATATTACAAACCCACCCACCCCATCACACTTGTTATTAACTAAGTAAATCTGAACCAAAATTTAGCAATATAGAAAACTTACTATCTGATCCAGTCATTTCCACCCATGGGTATGAAGTCTTCCATTCAGTGTTAACCCTGTCCTTCCTTTCTTAATCTCTTTCTTTGGAGAAATAACTCTGATGCTATCAAAATTGGAATCACTGACACTATTGGTGACACCAATCTCTGATCTTCGTAACCAGGCCAGGATGTTTATTTAGCAGTTACATTTTATAAGGATAGTGGGAAACATTAAAGCACAGCAGTGGGTTCTAAAGTGTCAGGGGTTGGATTGATAGCACAGAGGGACTGCTGTGGTAAAAGGCCCTGGAGAGAACACTGATATATTAAACATTTATAGAAATTATTCACTTCCTTTAATTCTTTTTAAATAATCTGTACTTTTATTTATAATTTGTGACATTTTCAGCACAGTGACATAGACCAGAGATTTACAAATACACTTGCCCGACTCCCAGGACAAGCTCAAATTCGGCTCGGGCAAGCTCAAGTTTCCAAGTCACTAGCCCACGGGCAAGTCCAAAAAATTAAGTGAGAGGAAGAAAGGGGACGGTACCATTTGTAATGCCACGGTGCATATTTCCATCTTGTAGTCAATGTCAAGGTCACTCAGTGTTACACCTAGAGTACGGGCCTCCTGCAATTTTTTGTCCTATGTCCCCCAAATCTTGACCCTGTGCACCCCTCTGGGTGAGCTTTTTTGTCAGGAAAAAAAATAAAACAAATATGCCTACACTTTTCTTTCGGGGATGTGCATCCACGTCTCTGTTGGCGCTAGCAATGGCCAAAGTCGCCAAAAGTGATAAAACCTGTAAGATGGCAATGAATATCCATCTCAAAACAATGAATCTGGCAATGAAGACATTCAAGGTTTGTGGTAGTCAGCTGAGTTGCTAAAGTCTTTGACCACCACTATTGTAACGTATTTTTGAGCTTAAAGTCACACATATGGCAGTGAAGATTTAATTTATTCTCAGGCTAAATTCATGAAAAAAGGTACTAATTTATGCAAATACACAATTTGTCATTTGATTAATGATTTAATACTTTTAAAAGAAAAGTAATTAAGAAAACATGGATATTTATTATAATAAATGCAAGATCTGGAAAGGAAAATTCCATGCAGTTCATTTCAGGTTAACCAGATATTCAAACATGTTAATGTTGATCACATGGTTAAACGTTTATTGCAACAATGTAAATGTCCAAGGAAAATATGAGAAAGTTAAGGTGGCAAAATTGTCAAAGCAAATAAGATTATCTCATTTTTTTAGCACTTTTAGTTCATTATGTATTGCAATTTTCCTTTGTCCCTTTAAAATGTTGTGCATCCCCCAAATCTGGAGGGTGAGGGACACAGTGTCCCCTGAACCTGGGATCCTAGGTGCAACACTGGTCACTCTCGCATTTTCTCGCGCAGACATGATAATGTGAATATTTACTATTAAAGCAAGTTTTGTCAAATAAGGAATAAATATTTATATTTTAACTGATCAGTTACATTTTAATAGTAATATTTGTACATATCCGGGATTTGCAATCTTTCAGGTCCCTAACCTAGCCTCGGGCAGTTTGTTAGCTTGCCGATATAAACAATCGGTTTCTCAAAGATTGTTTTGATGCATGTCACCAATTTTAAGGTAAAGTGTTAATTGCTAATACATGTACATGTAATATAACTCGTGAGATTTTTTTGACAGGTGTGTTTGGAAATAAAAGGCACTTGTCTCTAATGATTAACCACCCACAAGCAGTGTTTATGATCTGTTGATTTACATGATTATTAGAGGAGACCGATAGGTACACACTACTTGGCAAACAATTTAATAGATAAAAATAAGTGTTCTCAATCTCAAAAGTCAGCCTGTTATTTTGGTGCATGTAGGCAATTTCAAGGTGACTAGATGATAATTGTTAAGTACATGTAAATGGATAAAATAAGTGTTCACAAATCCTTCAGTTGTGAGTATAAATAAATCATTACAAAGAGTCGAGCTTTCATTATTGTTGATGTAGTTGATGAGATGAGTCTGCTATCTTATCTAGGCAAGAACAGGAAACTTGACGATGCTGCAAAACGTACAAGAAAGTTCCAGTCATCGTGGAGTAATGAGTATCCATGGCTAGAACACGACTCACAAAATGATCTAATGTTCTGCATCCACTGCAGAAAATATCCCAAGAACTGCTCAAAGCAAAAACAGGATAGCAAAACCATTTTCCATAGGGACTGACAATTATAGGAAAGACCCTATCAGATCCCATGAATTGAGCAAAGTTCATTTTGCCTGTATTGCTAGAAGCATGCATGAAAATGTGAAGTCACATACTCCAGTTAAAAGTTTGATGGCTGCATCTACCCAGTAGCTTGCAGCAACTCCACTCGAAAATCATTAGCAAGGCTTTGAGAAGGTGAACTAGTGCACTTGAAGATTCTTTTTCAACACTGCATACACCCTTGCAAAGCATGGAAAACCTATTTCAGATATGGAGATGTTGTGTTCACTTCAAGAAAGAAATGGAGTTGACATGGGGAAAAAAACTAAAAAAATTATAATGCTATTGAAAATTGCATGACATGTGGAAGCAGAAGCAGACATGTGAGTGAACACAACACTGTTTTGTCAGGCTGCATCAATAAAGCATCAAAAGCCTCACATGACTAGTTAATAAAGCCTGTTTAATTAAAAAAAAAAAAAAAAAATGTTCTATTGATAATTTTTACCAACGACTAGCATCAATAACAATTAGGAAAGCAGATAAACAATCTTTCTTAAATGATTTGTATACAAGCATTTAGTTATTAATAATTTACCTTAAAAACAGGCTCTTTTCTATGGTACAAAGACTTCAGATTAGCCTCTTGTCAGCCCTACTTTGCGTCGGTGCATGTCAAGTGTTGTTGTAACCTCGCATGTTCTTGGGACATTTTCTCAAAAACAAACCTACTACAGTGTTTGCTAACTGTAATCAATCTGGTCCAGCATGTGTCATGAATTTAGAAGCTAAAATACATTTCCAAGTTTGAATTTATTTTTAGTTTTATGGGTTTTTTTTAAAGAGTAAAATACCCAATTTGGGATCAAAATTTGTTTCAGTTTTTGAAGTTGAGGGGTTTGGGTTTACTGGATGCGGAATTCAGTTGAACTAAGGGTTTATTTTCTTTAATGAAATGAATATGACTAATCACATTGGCCAAATGTAATCAGACATATTCATTTCGTTAAAGAAAATGTACCACAAGTTAACCGACTTCTGCATTCCTCAGCTATTATCGCTCTTCAACCAACTGATATGCTAGTCACAGATTTTTTAAAACCCAACCACTTGATTGTGCATGAATATACTTCGGTAAAGAAAAAATGCATCAGAATAAGTATAGTATGACTAAAGCAATTAGACTCTAATCTGTGCAACAGTATCAAAATGGGCTGTCAACTATGTGTGATATTCTTGAAAATTTGACCTCTAGTTGTGAGATCAACTCACCTCACAATGAAATACACGAAACGTTTGTTCAGGCAATAAGACGTCGACCCCCATACACACACACCATCATGCATATCAGGGTCAACATCTTACATTGTAGGACTCTGCAACATATAGGTTTTGCTGTTCTAATTTGAAGTCACATACTCAAAATATATAGTGTAATGACTAAAGTGGTATGATGAACCTTAATGAACAATTGCTGTCACTGTCAAAGAACGATGATGTTAAGATCTCGAGGTCACAAGAAAAATGGTGCATGAATCAAGAACCCACCAGCCATTTATTGGAAGTTAGGATGGTCGACAATACTTATAAATTTAAATTTACATAACAACAAAACTGCAAAAAGTTTTAATATTTTCTCCTTTGGAGTTGTGTTTATTCTCCCATAAATTATTGTCCAACCACCCGATGTTGTGTGAGTCCTTCAATTGTGTGCCATGTTTCTTGCGATCTAATGCTCTTGTTTTGAGATAATTATGTCATCAACTGTGTCACCAGTGTTCTTCAAGAGTGACCGGAATGAATTACACAGTAAAATCAGACAAAATGAGATTTAAACAGGTAATTTCATGTAATTTAAAAAAAATCATAATGAAAATCTATTCTTTCACTAATGCCTTATTTGTGTCAGACATTTTGGCCTTAAATTTTATATTATATGCTAAAGATAGTGCCGCCGATCACATGATGGCTTTGCTTACTTATTTTGAACAGGATAACCCACTTTGGGAATTTATACAACTGGATAGCCAATGAAAATATTTGGTTTTAATCATGTGGGGTTCTTATACAATGTAAGAAAAATTTACACTCGAAATGTATATTCACTATGAACTTTTTCGTTTCAGTATTATTTCATAATGAACATATGTTCTATATCAAAAAACATTGAATCTATTATAATAAAATGTGTATCCATTCACCATTGTCTATTTTTTAATTTCTCTCTCCCTCTGTCTGCCTATCTGTCTTTCTCAGTCTATTGAGTCATGTATTTATATGGTAAAGAACAAGCAAGCAGTATTGTAAGTGCAGAAACTGCATATAGAATAAACGAAGAAAAAACTTGTTACATTTTATTATTTTTTATTTAAAAAACATGGAGACGCTATAAATTAATAATATCCATACACTGACCTAACTGGCACATTCCGGTCATATGCCACTTGACTTTGTAGTCAGTGTCACAAATCATGGACGCCCTTCCGGAAATAAGTAAACTTACACACGCTCGGAAAAAAGGTTATTCTGAACTAATGTACATGAATGCCAAATTTTTTTAACGATGATTAAATGAAGTAGATATAGTTGAACACTTTCTATGGTTATTCGAATAGATTATCACAATATTATAATGAACGCGTTCAAATTCACGTAAAGTGCACGAAAAGTGGTTGTTCGAGGATAAAATAAGCACTTTCTCTGACGCGCACGCAGCAAATAATTTTCAGTTAAGACTGCTTTCGGAAAAAGACAAGACAAGTTTTATTGACAGTACCTTTCCTTGAAATCTATGAGGAGGCGGTGTTAACCGCTTCAACTGTTCCTCCGCTTTCCGCTTCCATTCCTCTGTAGATTCGAGTTGCTTCTGAATGACTGAATAAAAATTGTAACCAATAAAGAACTGCAAACATAGCAAACAAAAAGAAAAGTAAAAAAAGTATTTGTATTTGTGGCAAAGCCTCGCACAAATGCGACCCGAGTTCACCCTGGAGGCTGCCATCTTGGAACGGACTAATTTGCGAGCTGCTCCGGACGAGTTTACACTTACGGACTCTGCATTGCAAAAAAAAAAAAAAAAAAAAAAAAACAAAGTCTAACTTATGTATCGTTGAATTTGATGATATCTAGGGTAAACTGGTCATATTCCGACCACTCTGGGATTCTTACTACTTTTCATGTATACATATGCGGATATGACTATTAATTTTAGCTAAGCAGAAGCAGGTCAAAGGTTGATGAGAAGGAACATAAGCAATTCAATTTTACTGTGAATGTCACGTGGCACTATAAATAACAAAAGAAAGGTTATTTTTATCCAATCAAATCAAATTGATCAGAAAATGACCAAAACTATTCTTTGAGCTGGTAACAACAGATAAATTAATCATCGATAAAACCGAACTGACGGCAGACTATGGCATACTACATGGATGGAAAAGTCACTTCGCAAGTTTATCGATCCCAGTGGACAAACCCCAATTTGTCGACACGTTCAGACTGCGAGTATCATAGGAAATGTTAGCAATAGAAGACCAAGCTGTGTGGTGCAAACAAGACATTGAACCTATCGCGACATCATCCATAAGGAAAGCCACAGAAAATCTAAATAATAACAAAGCTGCTGACCACATAGGACTTATAGCAGACAATCTCAAATTGGGAGGAGAAATAGTCATCAGATACATCACAAACTGCTGAATAATATCATTTGAACTGAAGGACTCCCGGACATCCTAAAAATCGGCATCTTTACTCCAGTCCCATAGAAGGGTAAAGACCAAACCATCCCAGGAAATTACAGAGGTATTACTGTCATTCCAAGTATAATCAAGGTGCTAAAAACAGTCCTGCAGGAAAAAAATGAAGGAACCCTGAATCACACCCAAAATCAATTATAACGTGGATTCACCAAGAATACCTAACCTAACAACGCTGCCCTCCTTATAACAATAGCTATAAGTGAAGCATGGAATTCGGAAAAACCACTGGCTATCGCCACTTTGGATGCTGAAAAATCATTCGACGTCGTATTATGGTCTATTATGCAAGCTCTATGACTCAGGCATCACTGGAACACAATAGCTCCTGTTAAAAGACACGCAAACAAAGTCCACCTCGAAAATCAAACGGAGGGGTTTGATCAGCGACTCCATAACTATATTAAAGGGATAAAAAAAAAGGAGACAAATTCTCGCCAAGCCTATATAAATGTTTAAATAATGACCTCCTCGACACCCTACAGAAGCATAAACTAAGAACTCAAATAGGGCACAACTTTCAAAGGTGCACACACCGTCGTTGACGATATAGCATTATGTTTTCTCCAGACCAAAGATTGTTTATGGCTTTGAGGCTTTGATATTAAAAGATAAAGATGTCGCTGCTCTTGTAAAATATAAAACAAAAGTCTTGAGCCAGATCCAGTTTTTTTTTTTTTTTTTTTTTGCCCGATAGACGTGCGCTAATTCCGTTATACACTCTGACTGGAGCTATTCCTATATCAGCACATATTGAGATAAAATATCTTAATTTTTTTTGGCAATATTACGCTCCAGAAAGACACAGTAGAATACGATATTGGAACCGTGAAATTAGCCTTAAAAGATGACTAAGGTTACAGCTGGCTTATATATATGTCCGCAAAATATACTCTCCAAATACTCGCTACCGTCCTTGTGAAAAGCCAGCCTCCTCAAGACAATTGGAACAGACAGATCACCAGTGCCATCAATAAGTGTTGGTCAGAAAAATGGGAAACAGAAAGACGAAACAAGCCTCTCTTAGGTTTCTTCATATTCAGGAAAATCCACTAGTAGTAGAGTTTGACTTGAACTGTCTATGGAAATTAACATTAGGCCGCCATCTTTGTGGGTTTATAGCGACATGTGGAAATGTAATGTTAAAAATGTCCATACGTTTAACATCCTTATGACAGAATGGGGCACAAGGGCAATTCAAAATGGTCTCTAAAGGGAATTTAACACGGTAGGGCTCTCTGGTCTTTAACGGGAAACGTAATGTTACAAACATCCATAGGTTTAATATACACTGACCAATACCTATTGATCTACTATTCATCACCCAGTTATGTACTATCAACACCCCACATTTGCTATTCAGTTCACCTTTTTTTCCCCCCATCTTCCTATAATTTCCTTATGATCCCATTATAAAAAAGTAAAATCACTTTCCGCTCTAAGAGTTCCCTACCATCCCCTTTTTTGTAACTGAACTACCATTCCCTTACTACAAACACAGTCCATACAACCCTAGCAATACTATCACACAGGGAGTGAAAGAAGAGAAAAAAGAGTGGTTCACGTTTATCACCACCAAGATCATTTCGATGCTATTTTACTACCATCGCAGAATTTCTCTGAAACGAATACTTTTGCAACAAATGTGACCAATAATTTGGCAATCTAGATGAGGATATATATTGTGGAGAGAGATGTCGCATCTGTTTAGCTTCCAGACCTTACATTCCTGATGGACAAGAAATGATTCGATGTTCAACTTGCAAGCGAACATTCGTCAGTTCAACGTGTTACGAGTGACGTGACATCGCATCAAACAATTACAAACAACTGAAAAGTGCTTGCGAATTATTGACAGTGTGTTCCACGTGTGGACATCATGTTCGTGCCAATAAAAAGGAAAAGACACTATGTCGTATTTATGACAAAGTCGTCGAGTTGGATCATCAATGCTACAAACAAAGATATGAAAACGAACAAGAGGAAGTAATGAATGACGACCAGAACAAGAAAAAGAAACAGGACCATCGTGTGGATTTTATCTTTTTTGACTTTTAATGTTCTCAAGAGACTGGAGTTCGTATTCCAAATTGTTGTGTGGCTCATCGCTTACAATAATGCATTCAAGAACCTTTATTTTATCACTGCCGGAATTGTAGCGTGATTGCAGGAGGACGCGGGAAGATATTTCTTGGCTCTTGTACTCTTTCTGGTTTTGCTGAGTGGCTCTTAGACCCCAGCAACGAACCTTGGCGGAAGAGGAGGTACAACGTTACGGGAACTGTCATCAATACGCTACAGTCATGGCTCACAATTTCTCGGGATATGACGGGCAAATTCTTTTCAAATATTATTCAGAATAAGGAACCGAATCTCCAACAGTCACCATGAACGGAACCAAAATCATTTACATGCAAGTGGGAAACGTATACTTTAAAGATTCTTTGAGTTATTTGGCCACGCTTTTTGGCTAGAACGCCTACAACGTTTGGAATAACAGAAATGGCTAAATGCTATTTTGCACACTTCTTCAATACCAAAGTAAATCAACACATCGTGCTCCCGCATTTGCCTGAAGTTTACGACTACAACCCTGGCGTTATGCTAACATAACAATCAGAAGCTTTCTACGCCTGGTACCAAACTCACTCTTCAGACCTTTTGATTTTCAAGAAGAAATGTTGAAATATTGTGGACATTTTATGACGTTGTTGTGGAAATTACAACAATTATTTACGGATCACAGAGGTATCGATCCATTGAAAGAAGCTTCTACTATTGCCAATGCCAGTCAGTGAAAAAAAAAGCTCTTTCAGTGAGTAAGATTTCTACCTACGATTACAGGACCGTTGTTAAAAGTGGCTGCTCCTTTTTTTTAGGATTGATTGCTGGATCTCTTTTAGGATGCGTGATGAGATGATGAAGAAGATAAAAAGGACACACTTTCATGGAAGGATGTCAAGCTTGTACCCTTGGATCTTATGGAAGGGCGAAAATTAACTATCGTTCCTTGCAAACTATTGATGGAACGCCATAGTTGGTACGAACAACGAATACAACATTTATCTTTGTATCCTAAACTCATTGATGGATTGAACAGATTTGTCAGAACCGGAAAAATTGCAACATTATGGACAATTATTGTAAGGACTTCAGCTGTTTCATCAGACAGCTTTAGACGAGAGGACTCCGATAGAAAAGCAAAAAGTAGCAGTAGCTCCCAAGATGATGACAGACACAGCCAAGGGGATGACAGAAAGGAGAAGTCTTCAAAGAGGAGCTTCAAACTCCATCTGCTAAAATGCCTAAGTTGACACCTACATCAAGAATTGATTGGATCGAAAAGTTAATGTCCACACCCTCGCCAGCAGAAGGGAAAAAGAAAGAAGTGAAGAAATAAGTCAGTCAAGAACCGATCACCCCTGGTCAAGCATCTCCTGTTGCTCGTCGGACACATAAAGCGTCAAAATCCACCCAAAATAAAACACGAAGAAAAGAGGATCGGCAGTTGGTTAACTCACAGAGTAGCAGCAGCAGCAACAACAACAACATGGACACACCTTTAGCTATCATTTACTACAATCCTGCTCATGCCGCTCGTTACGGAAGAAATAAATGTATTGTGCAGCCAAAACCAAACTAATATATTTACCTTTGCAAGATGTACGACAATGGTTACAAGAACAACCGACGTACATATTACACAAACCCATTTGACGAAACTTCTCCAGAAGTTTAACTAAAGTAGCAGGAATTGATGGCAAGAAGATTTACCTGATATCATTTAGCGTCGTCCATTTGAGGTTAAAAATATTTGTTTTGTATCATTGATGTGTTTTCAAAATCAGCTTGGATAGTTCCTTTGACTTCTAAACCAAGTTCAGAGTTAGTGCTAGCTTTAAAACTTGTCTAGAAACAAAGTGGCCGATACCCTCTACAAAGGCAAACAGATCATGACACCGAATTTCTTAACCAAGCTCTTCAAAAACAATTGAAAAAAAGACACATTAATTTTTTCACAACTGAAAATCCTGAAACGAGGCTAATGTCGTAGAATGTTTTCAAGAACGTATGTGAAAATATTGTACACATCAACATACTTTCAAATGCATCGACGTGTTACCACGTCTAGTTAAAACTTACAATCAATCATACCATCGTAGTATCGTATGTGCTCCCTAAGATGTGACACCTCAAAACGAAGTAATTGTGTTTGATCGATTGATTGGAACGTGAAAGATCTGAAGAAAAAAAACATAAACAGAAGTGTTAAACATCGGAGATTGGGTTCGCATTGAGAAAACAAAACGCACTTTTTACAAAGGTTATTTACTAAAATGGACAGAGACTGTTTCGTGACACATGACAAGTACGTGGACGTGAACCCCCTATCTATAAATTGGAAGATATGAATGGAGTAGTGTTAAAAGGAACTTTTTTACTTGTCTTTACACTTCGACAAAAAAATAGCTTTAAAAAAAAAAAACAATTACCGATTTGAATACCCAAGCTGAATATCTATTTTCCCTTCATGATATTATTTTAATGCTCAACATATCGTCCAAACGATTTCAGCTATATTTAACGATCAATTTGGCAAAGTACTGGATAAACTTCACCGAAGTGTGCTGATCGACTACCATCCAATTTCTCATCGTCTCAAATTAAAATTTCCTGAGGGCAAAACGCTGTCAAAATACATATATCGTTCCTTCCAAAGAGATCATCATCATCAACAACAACAACAATAACAACAACAACAACAACCGCATCTTCAAGTATTTTCGATCCCCTATCGAATTGAACGAAGGACTGAATTTGATGTTTGTGTACTCTGATGTCGTCGAGTACAACGTAGTGGGAAACACAGCTGTTCCGTTGTTGAGAGTCATTCCTTTCAAAGTGGATTCTGCAATAGCTTCTTACGACGAAAAAGGAAACACGTATCACGTTCACTGAGAATTTGTACATCCTCATTATTTGTATAAAAGGAGATCTGGGACTAAATAGTATATCCTCCAAAGGAAAAGTTACCGTTAAACTACATTTTCAAAAAAGATTATTCAGTGAATTGTAACAGCTGTATTCTGTGTACTGAGGAGTATTTCGACAACGATGGCATGCTTTAGGAATAGTCCGAGTTTCCCCTGACCCTTCACACCCCATTTTTGATCATCAAGCACAGAGCACATTGTCAACGTGATAGTCACGTGATACAAACAAAAACATCATTGGCATGTGCTCTGTGCTTGATGAATCTGGCTTTCTCCAGGTTAATGTGACAGCGACAGGTTTCTGGTAGTTGTTCTCGGAATAAATATGTTGAGAATTGTGTGTCCTTTAATTTTTTTTTACAAACATAACGTGACTTTCATTTAATGTTTTCGATTTTTTTGTACAACAACATTGGAAAGGGGTTTATTGTTGATATCACGTGACTATTTGACCTCTGATGTCCTGGACATGTAGGTTGCGAGATTAGGGTAGTCACGTGACTAGCAATGCTAATGGCTTGTACCAGGTCAAATTTCATCAACGCTGCAGTTTCGTCTCGTCTGTCAGCGGATTAAAGACAAAAAGAATGTCATACTCGCAATTTCTGAGAAGATAAATCATCTTCATATCGATTTCATGCGGGTATAGCTCGATGTAAAGTCGTTTAAATTGGCTAGGCCCGGTAGTAAGCAGCTACCCTATGCCGCTACCGCGCGGTGGCGGCGAATTCCAACTTTTCGATAGGCAATGGGCTCTGACCCCACACTCCAACATAAATGTCCAAATATCAAAAATGGGGTGTGAAGGGTCAGAGGAAACTCGGACTAGCTTTAGGAAATATGTTAAAATCGGCTTTTCGTACGGGAGCACCCATCTGAAAACCTATGGTCACTCGAGGATTGCATGCTTTAAAAGATGCAGCTTTGACGCAAGGAAAAAGAATTTCTCCAAAACGTACTCATGGACCAACAAAGTCATAAACAAGCTTTAAAGGAGAAAGTATATATTTGCACGGCCGCCGTACCAACTATTGGAAAGACTATTCGCACGGTCACCGTGTGTCCACAGTAGAAAAGACTATCCGCATGGCGACCGGTCAGTGCATTAGGGATGATCCAAAATATTCCGAATGATGTAAAACATAACGTATACCAGTCAATACCACTACATGTTTAGCGGCCGATTTATCTGACTACAAAACACCATAAAAAAAAGGAAATTGTTTCATAGTGTCTATTTTGTTTGGCGGCCGTGTTCTAAATTTTACAATTCACACAGCTGCCGTGTACCCACTGTGTATACCTGTAACGTAAACAATCCAGGATCGAATCCCACTCTATGAATTTTTTAAAAATTATTTGTAGAGTATGTTTTGTTAACTTGCATTAAGAAAGAATTATATTATTCGGATTTACTGTGTTAATGTACATTTTAAGTGTATATTTTGTTACCTTGAATTAAGAAAGAATTATGCTACTCAGATTTACTGCGCGAATGTACACAAAACACTGCAGAACATAAACCATAAACAGCTGACATTACCTAAGAAATCTGCTACTTTCAAACTCTTAATATACTTTATCCAGCCAACTCGTTTGAGCATAAAATAAAAAGAAAACTTGTTTCTTCTGAGTGAATCACGGAAAAGTTCATCGATTGGGTGACAATACTGGAGTTTTTCACCCACGAGATTAACTCAATATTTATTCGAAAATTTATCTTTCTACGGGAGGTGAAGTATAGCAGTGTACAAGTTCTAACAAGAATAACCTGCAAATATGGAATTAAAGGTAATCAGTTGCAAAAATTTGTATATTTCGCACATCAGGTACACGGCAGCCGTACGAATAGCTTTACGTAAATTATATACACGGCGACTGTACGAATAGTCTTTCCAGATGAGGTACACGGCGGCCGTGCGAATAGTCTTTCCCAGTTAAGGTGCACGGCGGCCATGCGAATAGCCTCGGCAAAAAACGACCAGGAAAAATGTGTCGATTCAAACAAGAAAGGAACTCCTGGGTCGACGAGACACCCCTATAAATTCGCTTTACGCTCCTGTCGAATGCATTGATTCCTCTTCTACGCCACAGCAAAGATGAACAAGGCAGAAAGAGACGTCGAAATCTCTTCAAACCTCGCAAACACGTCCAGAAACAGAATAAGAAAAAGAAGAACAGTAGTCATATATTTTGACTTTTTCGTTTACTAAAAAAAAAGCAAAAAAAATAAAATAAATAAAACCCCCAAGATTCCTGCGAATATTCCAAGTCAGAACTCGATCTGTTTGCCATGCCACCGACGATGATGACGATGCAAGAATCTCAATAGGTAGAATTTCATTCTGTTTCGTCTTTGGCCACCTCAGTACCTATCGAATTTGAAATCAAAAGACAAACTGAAGATTACATTGATCTGAATAAAAGTTAATTGTCCCTGAAAGTCAAAGTTCTCAAAACGGACAGCAGCAATCCAGGGACCGATGCTAGAGTAGCTAACGTCAACAATTTCGTGCATTCGTTGATCGGCGAAACGGATTTGTACTTGAACAACAAACTAGTTAGCAGCAGCATGGACATTTACCATTTCCGAGCTTACCTGGAAAATCTCTTGACGTCCGGAAAAGAAGTCAAGAACATAAATCTGGATGCCTCAATGCTGTGGAAACCTTTGGATGTCTTCAACGACACAGATCTGACAGAAGATGACAATTCACACAATATTGCATTTAACTACCGTCAAAAGAAAATCGAACAATGACGTAGTCTATAAATGATGGATCGTTTACACTTGGACATGTGGTTGAAAGACAAGCATTTGTTGAATGATGTGGATATACGTCAGAGACTGTTTCATTTGATGGCTAATGCTAACGACTACAAAACGAACATCGAAGAAGCCAGACTTTACATGCGACATGTGGAAGTCTTACCTAAAGTGGGAAATGACACCATTAAACTCTGGGAAGAACGACAGCCAAGTATCCTTTACAACGAGTGGAAGTCAAAGCCTTCACCATTGCCTCTGGACTCCAATCCAGGATCGAAGATCGTGTTTTCCAAGGTCAACTGCCAAAATGGTTACTTATTGGCATCGTCAGCAATGCAGCCTTCAGTGGAGCTAGCAATCAAAATCCTTTTGAGTTCCAACATTTCAACGTGTCCAAAATAGAAGTCACCCGAGATGGCCAGATGTTGTGTACCAGATAATTGACCCTAACTATGCCCAGAAAAATTACTTTGAGATCTTAGTTGACTCTGTTTGAAGCCCAATGACAATTAGGAACCAACAGTAGTCACGGTATTTCGTACAACGATGATGCAAAATGATATACTTTGTGGGGATTTGATTTCACTCCATACCAAGGCAGCGACGAAGGACATTTCCACCCTATAAAATCAGGCGAACTCTGTGTGGAATTTCAGTTTGCACTGGCTCTTATGAACACAGTGAACGTCATCTTGTCTGCAGAATTCAATAATATTCTGGAAATCAACAGTTTGAGAGAAGTGATCTTAGACTATTCAAAGATGGAACACGAGACTATGAAAATAGGCGAAGATAATTTTTCTATTAAAAAAAGCGGTCACAGACACAAGGTGCAAACAAAAGAAGAAGAAAAGAAAGATATGGATCAGGAACCCGTGGGGATAGGCGAAGATGATGTTTTGCATCCAGAACTGCAGTCACAGACCTCAACTCAAGAAGAAGAAAAGAAAGATATGGAACACAAAGTCATGGACGTAGACAAAGAGGAAGATGTTTTGCATCCATAACAACAGTCGATAGATACAGCCATGATGTCACGATGGCGAGAACAAGAAAAACACGTAGTCTCCTATTTTGCTCGTCATTTGGCTGAAAGAATCACACGCCTGACCAGAGAACATTATTATGGTTGTCAAATCGATCATCCTAGTCAAGTGCATCACGACAAATGTTTAATGATGAATCTAAGAAAAATTGGAAGATTATCTGGAAGACGCATGGACCTTCATCTCAGAAAAGAAGATCTTGAAAAAGTGATAAAAAGACAGAAGTGACCAAGCCTACTACCACTGATTTCTTTGGAATCGAGACGCGTTGAAGTTGTCTTGTAACAGAGTACCGAGACTGCCCGTTCATCGACTTACTTGACAGATCTTTTTAAGGAAAAAAGTTCAGTGTGAACTCATTACTTATCATTAACCGGGAAAATAAATACCTGGGAATTTCATTACATTCTGACCAACAGTTCGTATACAACCTCTTGGAATCTAGTCGTGTGTGCTAAAGATGAACTTCCCCATCGAAAACCTAAAGACGCTCGAGCTTATGTCATCAACACAGACGATAGTTATTGCCTAGGAATCCATTGGGTAGCTGCTTACTTTCCCAACGACTACAGTGTGGAATATTTTGATTTCTATGGATTACATCCCTTGCAGGACGATATCATCGACTTTAGGAGAAGAAATGCAGTATGCACTCAGTTCAATAATGTGCGATTACCAGGATAAGATTCGATAGTATGTGGACGATATTGTGTGTATTTCCTACATCAACGCAGTCTTTGATTCCCACTAGAACATGTGCTGATTTCTTTAGAACGTGATTTTTCTAGAAACAATGACAAAATAATTAGGTGGTTTTGTGAACATAATGGCCATCTGTTTGTTGTTTGTTTTTTTTATGACAAAAAGGTAGTGTGTATCGATGGCAAATGACACTGTACTCAGTGGTGTACTGGCCATTGGGCATACCGGGACAAATCCCGGTGGGCCGCCGCAAAAAAATCCGTTTTTACCGGTGTTTTACTGGTGTGAGCAAAACCCCGGGCCTGTCCCGGCAGACCGCCGCATCGGTGGGCCGGTGGGCCGTCAAAAAAATCCGTTTTTACCGGTGTTTTACTGGTGTGAGCAAAACCCTGGGCCTGTCCCGGCAGATAAGTCCAGGGCCGAGTTGCTTACCCAGTACACTCCTGACTGTACTAGATTACTGGAAGTTTAATCTTAGTCCACAACTGTGTCAACCTTATAAATACGTTCATGTTTAATGTTTGGTATTTGTACATGAAGAGGAAGGGACTAGCCTAATCCTATCGCTTCATTTATTGATGTTTGAGTTAGCGGGGCGTATTAAAACAAAGACTGATTTAGAAAAAATGGTGTTGCCCTTTTTTTTTACAAACAATTCTTAAATCTTTTTTTATTTTGTCTCTCTCTTAGTCTTTGGGTTTAACACAAGAAAACATTATATCCCTAGTTTCATGTGTCACGAAATGAACTGACATTGGATAAGGTCAGTCAATGCACTAAAACTGAGGGTGGCTAGAGTCACTTTGCATGTTTAGAGACAGAAAAACTGTAAGATGCACACACAAACACACACACACACACAACCTTACAGTAAATCCTTAGCTTCACGCCAAATTCTGACAAACTTAAACATAAAATTTTACTTTCTCTCACTTTATCTTTGGGTTGGGAAAAAAACATTCTATCCAAAGTGACAACCTTACAGTACAAGAAATCTTAGCTTACACCAAATTGTGACATCCTGAACAGAAAAAGGTTACATCTTCACAGTACAAGAAATCTTAGCTTCACGCTAAATTCTGACAACGTGAACAGAAAAAAATGTCATAACTTTACAAGAAATCTTAGCTTCACTTCAAATTCTGACTTAGTTTAACATTGTGTTAAATTTAACACAGCTCATTGGGGATATTTTCGTTAATCGGACAATAAACAAAATTTGAAACAAAACGAAATGACCTTGAGTAAATTAAGTCAGTCAGTGTACGAAATCTAGGTTTGGCACATTTTTATTTAACGAACTGCCTGAATTAAAAACCAAAAATCTATCTCACTTGACATTGAATATTTTTGTAACAAATCTTTCTGCTAGTGAATTAGTAAAATAGAAAAACAGATTACAAAAATTCTAAATTCTACTTGGGTTTCATACAGGTCAAATTCTGATTTTGTCTGACACTGTAGCCATTGCAAAATATAGGGTTGGCAAACATCATAACTAACTGCTGAAGAATCCAATCTGGCTGACCTGACGATGAGTTTGTCTGACACTGTAGCAAATTCAGAGATTAGTCAGTTGGTCTAATTTGTAACATTTGTTACCAAAAAAGCTGAAAAACCCAATGTGTCAGGCTTGATAGTGGCTGTTTTTGCAAACGTTCTGCCTGTAACACAGGTAGCAATTTTTAGTGAGAATCATAAATCTCGGACAGAAAAATCTAAACTCTTCTACTTGAGTTTCATACAGGATTTATAAAGGATATATGTTTGTGTTTGTAAAAAGTAAGTCAGTTCCTTGTTCTTAAGTTTATGTGTGTTTATTCTGCTCTCCATTCTGTTTAATATCTATAGAAAACCACACTTTCATCTTCTTTCATTCCCTGTGTGACAGCATTGCTAGGGTTGTAGGGATTATGAGGGTGGAAAGGGAATAGGAGTTTTGTTTAAAAGTGGATGGTACGGAACTAAGAGAGAAGAAAGGGATTTTATTTTGTTTATAATGGGATCATAAGGAAGTTATAGGGAGATAGGGGAAAAAAGGTGAACTGAATAGCAAATGTGGTGTGTTGATAGTACATAATTGGGTGATGAATAGTAGCTCAATGTGTATTGCTCAGTCAAAGTGTATGTGAAAGCTATGGACGTTTTTAACATTACGTTTTCCGTTAGAGACCAGAGGGCCCCACCATGTTACATTCCCATTAGAGACCATACTACCATTCCCATGTTAAATTGCTCTAATGCCCCATAGTGTCATATTAATGTTAAACCTAAGGACATTTTTAACATTGCATTTCCCCATGTCACTATAAACCCACAAAGATGGCAGCCAAATGTTAAATTCCCATTGCTGCCATAATGCCGCAAAAAAAAAAAAAAAAAAAAAAAGGCAGCCTAATGTTAATTTCCCATTAGACTTATAAACCCATAAAGATGGTGCCCTATTGTTAATTCCGATATGTACCCAAAGTGACTCACTCTACTACTCCCACTTGGAAAGTCACATCTATTATAGACATCAGTAGCAAATAACACCAGAGAAGTTGGGATTCCTTACAGACACATACAGCTAATAATCACAATGCCATAAATTCAACCAACACTCTGTATCCCCAACCTGCACCCTATGCCAATACAAAGCTGAAGTTAGGAAACACTTTCTTCTAAATTGCATTGCCCTAAAACCAATGCGCACAAAATATCTAACTTTATTAGGGTTCATAGGACTGAATGTAGCGGTAAAGCAGCTGATGCGACCACAACGAATGAAGACATGCTTTTACAATTCATCTCGAACTGTAACAGCCCCATTGTCAAAAAATGTTGAAAGTAGGTGATGAGACTCTTGTACAAACACTGAATTTAGTAATCAATTTGTGAGTCTTTAACATGCAATTTATTGAGGGTTAAACCATTTGTTTAATATGCAGTCCAAGTAGTTGAGATACTAGAGAGAGAGAGAGAGAGAGAGAGAGAGAGAGAGAGGGTAAATGAACGTAAATATGTTACCAAAAATACAATTTCATATGATTTCTTAAGAAAACAAATGAATTGATGTTTTTCAAGTTTTATTTTGCATTGGAAGCTAATTGCTCATTTTTTTGTGATGCTGGTTCTATTTTGCTCATTGGTGTTTATGGGTGGTCGGAATTACCCAGCTGGTCAATATTACCGTGAACAAATCCGAACACAACTGAAATCTGTAAATCTTGTCTTTTCAATATTGCTTCACATATTTTTAAAATTAAGACTTTATTATTGTGGACACACATTGCATTAGGCATAGGTTTAACTGTTGTAAAATCCTGACTGATAAGTTTCCCTAGTCCTGCTAGCCACATGTTACTTTTGGAATTAACACTTTTAGATGATGGCAGAGAAGCAAATACTGATGGAATTACATAATTTGCACTTGGGAATGCCCTATTTACATATTCGTGTACAAAGAGACAAACCATTTTGCATGTAGTTATTTTCCAATCACTGATCTCAGTAGCACTCAGTATGCCAGTGGTCAGACTTACTCCACTGGTCGAATTTGACCATCTTACCCTGACCTCTCGAGAGACTCTGTGAAATCTTCACCATTCAATGGTCTAGCAAAGGTCTATAGAAACAATTGTAATGCTCAAAATGAGGGTTACACAAAATCTTGTATTTCAATGATTGGTATATTTTTATGTAAAACACATTTAATATTGTTATGTACATGTATCTTTGGTTGACACTCTGAAACCTGGCATTTGCAATAAAGAATTTGTATTTGTATTTGAATAGTTGACAGGTTAGTCAGCGTTCTTAATAAAAACTTAGATTACATAAATGCACAGTTAGCATGATTTTGTTTATGTGTTGGGCCTACCACATCAAAATATGTATAGGCAATACAGGTTCTTGCTTCTGCACAAAAAGTCTTGCAAATTGTCAGACTGTGACACTAATTCATTGTACATATAAGGGGCATGCACCGTTTGCTCTGGCATCAATACATTCTACTGCTTCTACAGTAAATTATAAATATGTTGACATTTATAGCTTAGTCACAAATAGTGGCTTCATGGTGTGGATGGTGTATTTTGTAGACAGAAGAAAGAAGAAAAAAGAAATCAGTCCCACTTGTTGGGTTAGGTTTAAGGGTTAGGTTTGGGTTTAGGGTTAAGGGGTTTTGGTAAGGGTTTGGGTTAGGGTAATGGTTAAGGGTTAGGTTTGGGTTAGGGTATAGGGGTAGGATTAGGGTTAGGGTGGATTTTGGGTTAGGGTAACTGTTAGGCTTTGGGTTATAAAATTTGTACGAATAAAACAATTTTGATACATGACACTTAAAGTAGCAGACCTATTTGTAATCTTCCATTTTCTGAACCATATTTCTGACAAGATTCGGACATGATTTTGCATACAAGCCTCCATTGCCCATGCGATATTTTTTAACTACATCTGGAAAAGATTTTGCACATAAACTTCCATCGTCCGGACAATATTTTTAATCAGATCCAGACAAAATTTTACTTGCAAGGATACATCATCTGGGGAATACTTTTAACCACATCCGGAAAAGAAATCGACTATAAACTTCCATCGTCCGGACCAATATTTTTATTTGATCCGGACAAGATTTTGCATCCAAGGCTACATCATCCGGGCGATGCTTTTTTACCACATCTGGAAAGAAATCGAATATAAACTTCCAATGTGTGGACCAATTTTTTTATCTGATCTGGAAAAAATTTTGCATGCAAGGCTACATCATCCGGGCGATGCTTTTTTACCTCATCATGAAAAGAAATTGAACGTAAACTTCCAATGTGCGGACCAATTTTTTTATCTGATCCGGACAAGATTTTGCATGCAAGGCTATATCATCCGGGTGATGCTTTTAACCGCATCTGGAAAAGAAATCACACGTAAACTTCCAACATCTGGACCATATATGATACATGGCAAAATGTGTCCATAGGAAATTGAACATAAACTTCCAATGTGCGAACCAATTTTTAATCTGATCTGGACAAGATTTTGCATGCAAGGCTACATCATCCAGGCGATGCTTTTATACCACATCCGGAAGGAAATTGAATGTAAACTTCCAATGTGCAGACCAATTTTATTATCTGATCTGGACAAGATTTTGCGTGCAAGGCTACATCATCCGGCTGATGCTTTTATACCACATCCGGAAGGAAATCAAATGTAAACTTCCAATGTGCAGACCAATTTTTGTATTTGATCCAGACAATATTTTGCATGCAAGGCTACATCATCCGGGCGATGCTTTTAACCACATCCGGAAAGAAATCAAATGTAAACTTCCAATGTGCGGACCAATTTTTTTTATCTGATCCGGAAAGATTTTGCATGCAATGCTACATCATCCAGGTGATGCTTTTTTTTTACCACATCCGGAAGGAAATCAAATGTAAACTTCCAATGTGCAGACCATTTTTTTTATCTGATCCAGAAAAGATTGTGCATGCAAGGCTACATCATCCGGGCGATGCTTTTTTACCACATCAGGAAAAGAAATTGAATGTAAACTTCCAATGTATGGACCAACTTTTTTATCTGATCTGGATAATATTTTGCATCCAAGGCTACATCATCCGGGTGATGCTTTTTTACCTCATCATGAAAAGAAATCGAACGTAAACTTCCGATGTGGGGACCAATTTTTTTATCTGATCCAGAAAAGATTTTGCATGCAAGGCTACATCATCTGGGTGATGCTTTTTTACCACATCAGGAAAAGAAATTTTGAATGTAAACTTCCAATGTATGGACCAATTTTTTTATCTGATCTGGATAATATTTTGCATGCAAGGCTACATCATCCGGGCGATGCTTTTTTACCTCATCATGAAAAGAAATTGAACGTAAACTTCCAATGTGCGGACCAATTTTTTTATCTGATCCGGACAAGATTTTGCATGCAAGGCTATATCATCCAGGTGATGCTTTTAACCACATCTGGAAAAGAAATCACACGTAAACTTCCAACATCCGGACCATATGCGATACACGGCAAAATGTGTCTATTGGAAATTGAACATAAACTTCCAATGTGCGTATCAATTTTTTTATCTGATCTGGATAAGATTTTGCATGCAAGGCTACATCATCCGGGCGATGCTTTTATACCACATCCGGAATGAAATTGAATGTAAACTTCCACTGTGCAGACCAATTTTATTATCTGATCTGGACAAGATTTTGCATGCAAGGCTTCATCATCCGGCCGATGCTTTTTTACCACATTAGGAAAAGAAATCAAAAATAAATTTCCAATGTGCGGACCAATTTTTTTATCTGATCCGGACAATATTTTGCATGCAAGGCTACATCATCCAGACGATGCTTTTTTACCACATCCAGAAGGAAATCAAATGTAAACTTCCACTGTGCGGACCAATTTTTGCATTTGATCTGGACAAGATTTTGCATGCAAGGCTACATCATCTGGGCGATGCTTTTTAACCACATCCGGAAAGAAATCGAATGTAAACTTCCAATGTGCGAACCAATTTTTTTTATATGATCCAGACGAGATTTTGCATGCAAGGCTACATCATCCGGGTGATGCTTTTTTACCACATCCGGAAGGAAATCGAATGTAAACTCCCAATGTGCAGATCATTTTTTTTATCTGATCCAGACAATATTTTGCATACAAGGCTATATCATCTGGGTGATGCTCTTTTACCACATCAGGAAAAGAAAAATCGAAAGTAAACTTCCAATGTGTGGACCAATTTTGTTATCTTATCCAGGCAAGATTTTGCATGCAAGGCTATATCATCTGGGTGATGCTTTTTGTTACCACATTAGGAAAAAAATTGAATGTAAACTTCCAATGTACGGACCAATTTTTTTATCTGATCTGGAAAAGATTTTGCATGCAAGGCTACATCATCCAGGCAATGCTTTTTTACCACATCTGGAAAGAAATCGAACGTAAACTTCCAATGTGTGGACCAATTTTTTTTATCTGATCTTGACAATATTTTGCATGCAAGGCTACATCATCTGGGCAAAGCTTTCTTACCACATCAGGAAAAGAAATTGAACGTAAACTTCCAATATGCGGACCAATTTTTTATCTGATCTGGACAAGATTTTGCATGCAAGGCTAACAATCAATAGCCCAGACCAGTCCCACTTATTGGTAACAATCAATAGCCCAGACCAGTTCCACTTATAGCCCAAACCTTGACCAGACTCTCAGTCAGCAAAGAACTGTGATGCACATGTTAGAGTCTGGTTGAACAAAACCATGTATGAAGTAAAACTATATACCAACATTTTGCCCTTGTGGTTACCTTTTGCATTTTTTTATTTACCTCAATTTTTCTGAACTTTTTCATGCACAGTCATAAAACTTCATTTGCTAACAAAAGTAGGGCACAATGCCTTATATTTCAAGCTCCAGTGATCATGTCAAGCTGTTGCATTTTGCCACCATTTCTCTGATAATGCTACTTGTATAGTCATGAAATGATGAGAGTTCTTTTTATTTGGAGGACTGGTATTTAAACCATGGCAAATGGGTCACAGTGACCTGCTCTTTGCTTGCTGTAGTGACTGTGTGAAACTTTTTGATCCTGCAATGGTGGTGTAGGCAAAATGTAATGTTTGGCTCAAAGTAATTTTATGATCTGTCAATAGATGCACAAACAGGCTGGCAGACAGTTGGGATGTTCCCTTCCCAATGACATATAAGGTAGAGGTTTATAAAATGTCACCACTATTAAAGAAGATAATCAATTTAAAAGAGACAGCTATTTTATGGAAGGTGAATTTTTCGATACCACTATCTAACCAAAATGTAATCAACAGCAGCCATTGTAAATATTAGTTATTATGCAGAATTTTTTTTTTGACCAATGTGATCTTGACCTATGAAATGTTGGCCCCTGTGACACAGCATAAAATACATATCAAAACAGAGGTATTATGATGAGTTGTTGAAAACCATGCATTATTTTTGTCTTCAAATTATTTTTCAAACAATCTGCTGCAGAAGCTTTTATAAGTCCACCGCAGGAAGCCATATTATACTTTGTGAAAGTCACAGGCTTTGAGTAACCTTTGAGTGACAGCTAGTATTACCACTATTAACAGTATAGTTCATGCATCAGTAATTACCTTGATTAGCCACTACAGCTGAGGCCTCATGAAAATGCATGCAGTCTACTCTTCTAATAATTATTAATTCACAGTACAATATACAATTAACATATTGAGAGTAACATGGTATAGTCATTAATATGGAAAGTTTACCATTTGAATAAACATGTTTATTCATCCTTTTAACTGCACTTGTCAGAAGGGGATTTCTGTATAGCTAACATGTTTATTCATCCTTTTAACTGCACTTATCAGAAGGGGACTTCTGTATAGCTAACATGTATATATCAAGCAAAAATCGATGTGGTCATTAGCAAAATATGAATACTTATGTTAGTAAAGCATAAAATGTAATTCACAATGACCTTCTTTAGTTGTAATTTGTCTATTACTAACAAATATGCATCCAGTTATCAAGTTCATATGGTCATGAGCTAATTGCAAAATCTTAACGAAAGCCAGTAAAGTGAAATATAGTTGACATTGAGTTTTGTTGTGAGGGTGTGGTACTAGCAGAGATACAAATCATGATCAAGTTTCGTGATACTAGAGTGAACAGTGCCTGAGAAATAAACTTCAAATACAAATGTATGCAGAGTCAGTGAAGCATAAAATATGGTCAATAATAACCTAGTTTTGCAATGAGGGTGTAGTGCTTATCAAGATGCACATCCACACCAAGTTTTAGCTGATTCTAGGTAAGTTAGAATATACAAATATGCAGAAGTCTATTTGGTCACAAGTCAAATGTACCAACTTAACTTAAGCTAATAAAATATGAAATTTAGGTTACATTGACCTTTTAATGAAAGTATGTGGTACCAACTGAGATGCATACAATCATCTAGTTTAAGGAGTCTACCATGAACAGTACTTGAGAAATAAACTTAAAAAAAAACAAAACTTAATCAAAGTCAGTGAAGCTAAATATGGGTCACAGTGACCAACTTTTGTAATAAAGATCCATCTGCTACAGGGTGCAAAAAGCCCACATTATTATGAGCTAAATAACAATAAACAAAAACAACTGAACCTAAGCCAGCAAAATGTAGCTCATGGTGACCTTCTTTGGTTCTAAGAGTATGGTACTCACAGAAAAGAATACAATCATCTAGTTTGATGATTCTAGCATGAAAAGTGCTTGAAAAATAAACTTAAAGCACAAAATTGAACCATAGTCAGTAAAGTGAGAAATATGTGTCAAAGTAATCTTCTTTGATAATGAGTTTTAGTACTTATCAAGCTGAATCCCCTCAGCAAGTTTAATGATTCCGGGTACAACAGTACCGTATTTGCCGGCCTATAAGTCGATGCGGAGTATAAGTCGAATTCGCTAATTTCGTCAATTTTCAATCCTTCATCCATATATAAGTCGATGCGGAGTATAAGACGAAGCCAGATAAACACCTTGGCTTCGTTACTTTCGCTAGTAACTTCCGGTTTCATGAATATTAATGGTATCACTATGCTATTCCAGATTAATTGGGAAAATGATTAAGATGGTCTGTACATGTATTATTTATTGGTACATTGAATGCAACGATTTTCACGTACGAAATATTACATTAACATACGGTAAAGCAATTTCAATGACATAATCCATATATAAGTCGATTCGGAGTATAAGGCGAAGCCCAGACTTCCAGGTAAAAAAGTATCGACTTATAGGCCGGCAAATACGGTATGTATACAGTATGCAAAAACTTATGTGGTCACGAGTTAAAAACCAAAACTTAACCAACAATGAACAATAAAGTACATGAATTTACAAAGTTAGTTTCCTTAGCCCCTTCCTATGTAAACTAATCCAAACTCTTGCCTAGAACCTGTGAAGAAAATTGTTGAGGTGCAGTTCGGTAAGGCATATGCTTGTATATGTGAGGACACTGATGCCAACACAGACTCAGGGGTATATACAATGGCTCTCCTCTACTTCATTGAGGCAATTTAAAAATGAAGAAGCACTAACAGAGAAAAAAAGATGAAGAGGAGGTTTTTTTCACATCATAATTGCAATTCCTGGGATTTTTTTCAGGTTGTGATTGATGGCAGATCAGGTTCTAGAGTCTGTGTTGTTTGTTCTACTGATTACTTCTAACAAACTGCATAGACCCAGATCTGTCATCACATTATGTGACAGCATATCTGGGTCTATGCAGTTTGAAGTTGGATCCGACTTATACTTGAATACATATGGTACTCAGTAATGGGACCATATTTACATCATTTGAAAGTGCATAAAACAGAATTCATTATTGCGCAGAGATTTGATATCCAACATGCTTGAGCTACATACCTGCATTTTTCTGAATGTACATGTAACACAATAATCTGTGACTGCTTTGATAAGCAAGGATATATAGAATTTACTTTGTCCATCCATCCATCCATCCATCCTCTACATCCAAGCTGTATTCCCTATATTACTACATCTATTGATATCGAACTTACACAGAGGATGCATCTTTTAATGAACTTGCTGTGCACAAAACTAGGTTGCTATCACCTACTTTCCAGGTTTGCTAGCAAACTATAATACTATCTAGACTAATTCCAGTACCTTTTCCCCTACTGCCACCAAATATAGCCTGTGAATGCATCTTGGGATTCTGATCTGAGAAATACCGAGATGTGGTCACAACAAAATAAAATAGTTACAAATGAATCAAAAGCAAAATGAACGGTAAAAGCCTCATTTAAGAAGCATTTCACTTCCGAAATAATTCTCAATTTGATGATAAATGGTCAAGCGATGGAAATTATTAAAGATGACAAGCTTTTAGGAGTGATAGTTGAAAGTGATTTAAAGTGGGATAAACATATTGACTATGTCTGTAAATCCCTTACAAGCAAAATAACGTTTATTAAGTTAAATTAGGAAATACCTACCCAAATAAACTGTAATAACTGACCATAATGCCTGTTACTGGTTATTGTTTGACATATGTAAACTGCCCCTAAAAGCCAATAAGCAAGATTAAACAAGATTCAGAGGTGAGATGCTTGTTTAATTTTTGATGTTATTTTCACACCATCTGAAACTCTATTCCATGAATTGAAATGGCACAAGATAAGGAACCAAATAAATTTTAATAAAGCATTACTTGCCTATACAAATTGTAATATGCCAGAGTACATGTAATAAAGCATTACTTGTCTATACAAATTGTAATGTGCCAGAATAAGTGCAAGAGCTTTTTGACCAAAATCATGAGCCCTCAACTTTATGATGAACCTCACAAAGTCATTTGAAATTTCCAAAACCCAATACTGAACAGTTTAGGTGTAGTTTGAAATATTTTGGAGCAATGATATGGAACTCTTTGCCTGCAAAAAAATGTTTAAATTTTTAAAGAAAGATATCTTTCATGTTTGAATCATGCTCTTTGAATGATTTATTATACTTACTGTATGTGTTGGTGCATGTACAGTCACAGTGTACATGTATGTCCCTATGTATCATTTTTGGATGTGTTTGGCTTTTAACAAGAGTCGCTCAAAGGGACCGATGCTCTACTGGCCAAAAAGAATTTCCACAAATCCAATATAAGACTATTTCTTCTTTTTAACAGCTGAGTATTGAAACCATCTCCGATATTCTTGTGAAACTCCAACATACCATATTTAGCAATATATCAATTTTCTTATGTTTGAGTTAACAAGCTCACAAGATACCTGTAAGTGCAGTACAAATTTCTTTATCATGGCCTTTGATTTTACACCTGATATCATGGATAGAAGATCACTGAACTTGTCTCAGACAATGTCAAGATATAACCACATGTTAAGTTTTCTTAAATCTTCAACTTTTGGGAAAAAATGAAGTTATCTTAGTGGTATTATTCAAGGTATTCTTCAGATATATCCATAAATTGGATTAAATGATATAAATCCATTCATACTTGTTAGTGTTATTATTCTTACAAGCCTGTACAGACAAAAACCTAAGTCAAGATCATTATGCTTAAAATTGATGTCAGATTGCTATCAATTTGCTCATTATATTACAGCTACATGTAAATACAAAGTCTGGTCAAAGTTTACTTGTATATGTAAAAGTCTCTGTTTTCATAAGCTCAATGAAGTACAAATATTCAAACAATCACTTTTGACTTCACCCCAAGGTCAATTAGGTCAGGTTTTCAAAACTCATTCACAAAAGTGCAGGTATGTTAGTGGTCAGATACGTACCATTTTAATTCAAAATGACTTAAATATTGCAAGAAGTGTTTGAATGAAAACCCCAAGTCAATGCCAACATTCATTCAATAAGAGTAGTGATAACAAGATTTTCAAGATGGCTATGGCACTAGGGGTGCACGATAATATAGAATATCGGTATATTGTGGTATTAAACCGGCGATACAATAAGCACGATATAAATATATTATATTGGTATAGTACGATATTGATGTAAATTTTGATAAAAAGTTGCCATGAAACTCTATTATTTTTATAAATTAATATTAGCAATGTTTCACCACTTAAAATAGTTTCTGATTGACAATAACCAATTGAATTCCATACCCTTACCTTCGGTGATCTGCTTCAGTAACATTTATATTTTGTTTTTCTTGAAAGTTGCAGATTGGGTATTGGATATTACATCAATGTAAATCTTAATCCTTCTGAAGCTTTAGCTTCTCTATGTCAATAAAAAAGCACCTTGCTAACATTGATGACTAACTGACATTGACCTCGAACAACAAGTGTTTCAAGGATAGCTGAGCATGACCTGGTAACAAATTTGAAAGTGCGGTTGGCCATATGGATTCATTTTGCTTTCAGAAAGATAAAACGAATGGGAAGATTGATGAGGCAGAGTATGTGAGGTTCATGTTAAGTTTTCTGTTATTTAACCTACCATATGAAACATGCTGCATTTTATTCATTTTCTCTATGTCAAATGACTAAAATCATAAGGAGTGTCCAAAGCATTGAAAGTAAGTAACAACAAATTACATTTGCATTTTACAATCTTTTCCGTTGTATCAGCTTTTAGTTATTTCTTTGCAGTTTGCATTCACTTTATTTCAATAAAATAATTGCAATCTGTAATCCTTTCTTAAATCAATATATTGCAATAATATTGCAATATTTCACATAATATTGTACTATATCGCAATATGATTTTCAATTCAATACCCACCCCTATATGGCACCATGCTGTAGGTCAATGAATACCATTTCATTAGAACTAGCTACATATTGCTAAAGTGTTTTAGTGAAAATCCCATGTTGATATGACCATATGATCAAGGCAGCAATTTTGGAGGTTGTATCAGCGTCATTTTATAACAGGAATTATATATTGCAAGAAATAAGTAGTTTTTAAAACAAGAGCCCCTTGAATGGACTGATGCTCTACTGGCAGAAAAGAATTTCAGGGAAAGTGTTGAAACGATTTATTTGATATTCTTAAGAAATTAAAAGATTTTCCAGATGGTTGCAATGGTGGCCATATTGTATAAAAAGATCAGCAAAAGTTATTTCATTTAGGACCAACTAGACATCATAAGAAGTCTTTTGGTGAAAATCCCATGTTGATATGACAATCCATCCAGGAACAGTTGCAATAACAAGATTTTCAAGATGGCCAACATGGCAGTCATATTGGAGGTCAAATAAACATCATAAAAATTCTTTTGGTGGAAACCTCATGTTGATATGTCTTTCTGCTCATGAGGAGCAGCCATAGCAAGATTTTCAAAATGGCTGCAATGCTGGCCATATTAGATGTCAAATCGGCAGCATTTTTATTTAGGACCAACTGAACATCATACAAAGTCTTCACTGAAAATAACAAGATTTTCAAGATGGCAAAAACTAGATATTGGGATAAATATATCTGTAAAATTTGGTGGCAATCCTCCCAGTAGTTAAGGAGGAATAGTGATAACAAACTTGTGATAATGCATGTTGGACAAAAGACCATCATATAAGCTCTTGTGGTCTATTACCAGTAGAGATAAAAATAGATATTTTTACATTGATAAGGGTCCAAGCAATACAAAATTACCAAAATATTTTGAGGCTGGTGTGCATTATCTTGCAATACTCTTAGTTGAATATGTATCCCCAGGTATGTGTCATTATATAGAAATATATAGGAAACACTACCCTATCACTAATTGTCTATAAAATTGACAATAGCTGAGCAAGCATTTAAAAATGCATCCAATTTGCACAGGTTGAAGTTAATAGACTCCTATTATTAAATACACATAGAAAAGGTATGCTGATGAGTGAATTTTTTCCAGTTTGACACAGTTATTGAGATAACAGCAGTTTTCTGCAACAGGAAGCTTGTACTGTGCTGCCATGTACAGCAGGTTGTAAATTGCTCAAGATTTCCAAGAGTCTTGTGTAATTTTCCTGACTATATAATTTCATTGACTCTATCATTTTCTTTCACAGGACTGTTAAACTGTACAAGAATTTTTCTGTTTCAGTATCATACGGAGTCAAAATCATGTAATTTACATCCAAAATCTCTTAGTTCATAGTGCATCTAAATAAAAAGTGATGTCCGATTGATAACGTTTTAATGTAACAATCATATTAGTTCAAGCAGCTCAATAAGCATTGATTTCACAAAAGTGGACTACTTTAATGCACAAGACCCAATTTTGACATTGCTCGTTATTATGCAACTTTCTGTTCCTAAACTAACTTGAATTTTCTTATATACAAATAGATTAGCTGAGGGCTTGAACGGAGACAAGATACATTTGTATTATAATTGAGCTGCTCTCATTTTTATTATGATTATTATTAGGATCAACATGTGTCATGCACCAATAAAATGGGGTCACTGTGATGTACTTTCCAAGACTGATCCAAAATTGCTTAAAACTCGTGCCTGTCCTCCATGTGCCAGCAGTAACCATGGGGTTGTAATTCCTTTATTACTATATATATTGAATCAGACTCCCCCCACCTCTTCAGTTATAGAAGTCAAGAGAAGATATATCAAAAAGACACATTTATTATCACAATAAAAACAAAGAGGATGAAGAAATAATATACTAAACAGAGAACAATCCAGCTAAAATTAAAAATAACAAAAAAAAATAACAACAATGGATGTCATAGTCTAGATATCAGCTCTTATTTTAAACATGTCTGACTTAATCATGTCCTGCATTTAGTAATACATAAGGTATATATTTTAAATGAATGGTAATGTATAAAAAGGATTCTTTCCTTGAAAAACAAAGTCAATATTAACAACAACAAGAGTACAAGAAAAGGCACATTATACACCATTTCCATGTTTAATAGTTCTCTACGTAGATAGCTGAAATTTGTGTGCAGAAACCACTTTTGTCCTTTCAGTCATAGTGATCTTGACCTTTGAGCTTTTCACCTGGAAATATAGAGGATTCTTCCTCCTTATCCCAAGTGCAAGCCATCCACAATGTTTGGTAACTGAAGATGGTGGAGAACTTGAGTTATTAAGCAGAAACCATTTCTCTTCTTTCAGTCACAGTGTCTTTGACCCTTTACCTTTTGACCTCAAAATGGATAGGGTTCTCCCTTACCCAATGTGCAAGTGATCCTCAGAGTTTGGTAACTGTGGATGGTGCTGAACTTGAGTTTTTTTTGCAAAACCCCATTTTTCTTCTTGTAGTCACAGTGACCTCGATCTCTAAGCTTTTGACCCCAAAATCAATAGGGTCTTTCTTTACCCCAAGTGCAAGCCATTCATAAAGTTTGGTAACTGTAGATCAGTGGTTCCCAAACCCCAGGTCATGACCAAATGAGGGTCGTGAGGACCCTCGTGACCCTATACTGGTACTGCATTTTGGGTAGCAAAAGATGGTATTTAGGGTCGCGATCAAAAAAGTTTGGGAATCACTGCTGTATATGGTGGACAACTTCAGTTATTGTGTGGAAACTAAATTGGTAACAGACAGACATATCAACAACATCATAGCATAATAAACTCTGCAAAATACAGAATGGGGTATTCTTAAAAAAATAAATTTAACATTTTGATCTTTTAGCTCTAATAATAAATTTACTGAATGTGTAGGAGACTATCATATCGTGTATGGGACTGTCTGACTGGTGGGGGGAGTGAAAAGGGTAAAAGAATCTTGGTCTTTGAGGCCACATTAAATATTTTGTTAACTTATCTTCTCTTCCTGTTTTTCCAAATGTCAAATACTGACAAGTTAAAACATTGTATAAACTTTCACTCAGTATCTTCGAAGTCTCCAACTGAATCCATTTCTTGAATTCATCAAAAATTCACCAATGCAAACAGTAGATTCAGCCACTTTAGAAGACTTTAAACAAACGTTGATATCAAACTGATATTTGACACATAAAATTATCAGCACTATATTCAGTCTTTACCAATACATGTATGTATGGAAATACATAATACATGAATAAATAAATAAAGAAATATATGACAATCAGATCACAGCTGCCCAAATGCAAAGCTAGCAAGTCTATATAACTGCACTGCAATATGAAAATTGTAGAAAAAAATGAAAATCTTTTAGCAGGAAAAAAACAAAGATTTGCAGAGACCTTAGCATTTAAAAATAAACAGAAGACTGAGCTCATACCACCAATAAAAGGACAATGTGTTAGGAAAAAAATGTCAATTAGGATTATCAACAAAGAAAATATATGAAGTTTTAGAAATACATATCAGCAACTGTGTATTCTATAGAGCACTATGCATAAAATATATGGGGAAATTTCTACATGGTTTGTGTGAATTTCATGACCTTGTTACCATTCATGAAAAATGTATCTTCATAGCAGAATACAAATAATTGCCAAAATTACAAAATAGCACAAACTGAATGTGAAAATTTACTTCAACTCAAAAATTCACAAAAAATATAACAATGTGGAAAGTTCCCCTTATACATATATCTAAATAAATATATCCAGACAGTAAAATATATTTAATACAACTCAACATAATACATTTGTCATACCAAATGACATTTTTGGGTTAATACGCGGACTCTTCTCTAAAAAAATTAAGAAAGTTTTGCCAATCACAAATATAATAACTTTGTTTCAGTAAGATCTTTTTTCAAAACTGTCCAATTCAAAAGCTAATTCCTGCAATGTTTCATTTTGTTTACAGTCAAACATGTCCAAAAAGTAACCTTTATATAATGGTCACCTGGTTTCAACAGTCATACTAATAACCCCCCTGCAATTTCCTATATCAAAGTCATATGTATAATGGTCACCTGCTTTATGCTGTCAGCAACCGGCTTTTTCCAAGCAAATAATGGTTTCTCACTGCTTTAAGCAGTCACTGGAGTGTATCAACAGTGACTGCTCAATGTGTACAAATTAAACTTTCATTTCATGAGGAAGGCATTGTTTAGATAAAGGCATATCATGTGAATGGATGTGTAAATATTTTTTTTCTAGCTTGTACTCTCAGTACTCCATTCACACTGTTAATGTAACTCATAGGTGTCAACAGCTCAAATTCTAAAGTGAGGTGGTTTTTATCATTTGAGGATAGTGTCAACGCATTTCTTTTGCAGGATAGCTGAAAAAGTAGTCATGTTGACACAGCAAAAATGGCAGTCGCCTTTTGTGCTAGTGTGACAAGTGTAGTTCAATAGCTTTATCTTTTTTCACATGGTACTCCATTTTATATAATATTATTTTAAATCTATTTTCTTGAAGTTTCCTATTTAATAGCATAAATTTGACAATTGTTATTTTAAGACATTCAATTATAGCACAGGCTCTTGTTTCCGTCTGTAAAAAGAAACTACTGGCAATGCCCACTCCCCTTCTACCAATCTTACTGACAGAAACAAGTGCCTCTGAATTAAAGCTATCTCTGATGAAAAAGTTAATCTCCAAGGAGATATGAGTTATATAACTTTTCATTATGGTCAAGGGTTATTCAATATTTACAAAACTTGTATGTAAATGTAGGCGAAGTTTCAGTTCATGAGTTACTAACAACAGCCTTGTTAAGCTTCATTTCATTCCTTATTCATCACAACCCCTCACATAAACCAACTGACTTTTCCTCTCCAAAAGTTGAGCAACTGGTTAATCCAGATATTGTTTGAAGTGTGAACAGTTGTTTCTAAGCCTAATTATACAAGTTGGTCAAAGACACAAGTCTTCCGTTTCACTGCCAAATTTAAAAAGTCAACAAGTAGTGAAACTAGTGTTTTGTCATGGTGTACAAAAAAAATTAAGATCAGCAAGTTTTTATTGAGAGTCAGTGATGATTTCATTTATAAGATGGATTAAAGTGAGCAGAATACAGAAATCCTGTGTGGAACATAACTTTATGAGAGAACGTCATATACATTTATTTTATGATTTTGTTGAATATTGCACAAAAAATAAAACTGTTGAGAACATAATAATGAAAATAATAATAATAATAATAATGGTATTCAGCACATGGTGCTTGTTCAAAGACCAAATTTTGAAAGATGAACCTGTACACAGAGTTCACTTGTGTACAAAGACCAATATGACCTTTCTCCATAGGGGGTGGTGGGGGGGGGTGCTATTGACAGCTCTGACTGTATTAAATTTTGTAAAAAATCTTGTAAAAATCCTAAAATCTGATTACACTGTAATTTGAACAAATCTTTTCCTGCTTAGTTTTGTGTCGCTAAATTTACTCCATATTGTTCATCTGTTGCAGTTAAGATTGTTTACGATATAAGTGTTGTCTCATGGCCTCTGAGCTTACTATGTTATTTTTCACACTTTCAGCAATATATACGTTTATATACATGCATAAAATATAAGTAATTATTTTGTACAAATCACTTTAAGATATTGCATACTGCATTCCTTGCTTAAAAAATAATCATTTCTCAATAATCACTCTTATTATCATAAATCAGGAACAAGTGGTTTTTAATATAATACGCAAAAGCAGTGACAAGTGAATTTCCTTGTTTTTTTGTCCTAACAGAAAAAGGACATGAAAGAGAGTAATACTATACAAAATTTGTAGTGAGGGTTTTTTTTTTTTTTTTTTTAACAGTATGGCTACAGATTCAGTGATATCAAACTGTTCTTTTTTCTGGCAGGAGATAGTTGCAGCAAATACAATCTATCTTATTATTAAATTTGAAAACAGATCAAGTTGATATACTAATTAAAATTGAAAGGCAAACCACCAAACAAAATACATACTTGTAACACTTTATCATTTAACCCAAAATTTTCAATAGATGTTGAAAGGCAAAACATCTTCACATATAAAGTCACATGTAAGAAATTAGTGAAAATATAGTTAAACATAAATATACTAAACACTACTGCATGCAAATCAAAGTCACTATTTCAGAGGTTTATCACATTTTCATACTACAAACCATCTCGATTTACACACATATATTCAAAATGTTCCACATATCATGAGGTAAAAAAAGTTTGATGAGCAAAATGTTGACTTAGAAAATAATGACATTAGGTTTCTGTATAAAACCATTTCCTGTTTTAAAAAAAACAAGACACCTGACTAGATATGAATAATAAATACTTACAAGTGCAAATTGCTACAACAAGCTACAAGTTAAAAAAAAAGCTTGAGTGGGCAGGAATTTTGTGAATAGAAAAGGCCAGACTCAGGGATTTGATGCATGTATTTGAATAGGCAAATACTGCTACATATGCAATAAGTGTGACAAATTAAATGCCAGGAACCAACATTGAGAATGAAAACTTGTGTAATGATGGTGCAGTGGCTCAGTGGATGAACCAGCTGGTATGAGAATGATCAAGTTATTGTTTGAATGGGTAACAAAGCTGGTTTAGTCACATGATCCACAGCATATTATGAAAACAACAGTAAATAAAAAAAGTCCATTCCCTACAGAGGCCACCATGAATTGTACGTACTGAATATGCCCAATAATGACAGCCAAATGTTCCTACACTGAGCTACCTGGTCACATCCTCAGGTCAACATTAGTTAAGGCCTCATTAGTCATATTGTATTTACTGTTCTATGCTAATATTTGGTAGTAATGGCCAATGGTGGGTGTCAACTATTACCGATACCAATAAATTACCTGTTCACATACCTGCCATATTCATAGACAGTGTTAGAGGGTTTGGGGGACTCAAAAAGTGTGTTTTGAGGTCCCAAGGGGGGTCAATGTGTGCAACTTAAAAAGGTGACATTGTCCAATTGAGAATAAGTTATCTTTTCATATAAGCCTATATAAAAATTACTGGAAATTCCAATTTGATAATGAAAATAACATGTTTTCTTCGAAGCATTTAATATACTTATGAACCAAAAATAGTTGGTAGACTTGGCATTGTCCAATATCATCACCACACACGTGCCCACACTCACATAAACACAACCACACAGACATTAAATTATATATATATATATATATATATATATATATATATATATATATATATATATATATATATATATATATATATATATATATATATACCAAGTTTCTGTCTTTAAAATCTGTTGGATAGTGGAATATTTTCTTAATTAGAAGCAATCTTTGCTGCTCTCAATAGTTCAATAGTATGTGGGTTTTTTTTTTTCTTGAAGATAATATAAATATAATTTGTGTTAATTTTGGCACTCATTTGAGACTGGATGTTCAAACTTCCCCAATGATCTTGTTGATTTTTCTCAGCATAGAAAATGATGTTTCTACATCAGCATTGCTGTGAGGGAGTGGCAAACGTGCTGAATGGTGTTGTTAGGTCAATGGATGTTGTACATTCCAGAATGACTAATGTTGATATAGTGTTTGCAGTGTGTGCAAACAATAAAATGCTCCCCCTTGCTACTGCACTTCACAAAGTCAAACTGTCCACGATTTCTGAAATTTAGTTTTGCTGGGCTTTGCTCATTTTCCAGATTGCTCATCTTTTTCTAAATCACACCTGCATTTTGTCATTTTGCCTTAACAAATGAACCACACATGTACACTATTCCACAACTGAAATAATCATGTTTTGCATTTTATATATGGAGTAAAATCCAACTTCAAAGAAACGTTCCTGCTGATCAAAGACTTGCCAATAATCTTTAATAAAGTTGGATTAAACATTCTCATTCAAGGCAATTATATGTAATAACTTTTGTTCTTCAACACACATCTCTATGATCATATCTAGCTCAAACAAATTGGGTTGTTCCACTTAGTGTACTTTACCTATGCAAATTAGCCTAATGGGTTCTCCCACAGCAGTATTCAAAGGACTTGACATGGAATCATTGTAGCTCTTTTCAGACAATTAAGTAGTCTATGAAATAGTGGTTGATTATCTCTGACTGCCTAAATTTTTCATTGACCCCATGATAATCAGCTGTATAAATTGAACTGAGGATAGTTTTACATGGGCTCTAAGCAGGACCGTTTACTGTTTATACAGACTATGTGCTTCGGACATGTATAGTGGTGGTCCAAAATGTCTTGCTTTTTATTTTCTTCCTAAGGTTATTGAAAATTGTCTTTTTTGAAACATGACCATGTCAGAAGGGTTGGGAGTAAAATAAATTTTTCATGTGACACGTGTTATGGCAGGCATGTGTTAATATTAGGAATACAAGCTAGGTTCCATATGATTTTGAGTTTTTTCAACGTAAGCTGTATATCGATCACTATGTATCAACAATTTGCCATATATTACTATACAAGCCTTATATTTGGCTGGGGTTTACTTTTTGCTCTACTGGCAGAAAATGCAAATAGCAATGTAAAATGTAAAATTGAACACCCTCAATAGTATATGTATATTAATATATAATAATACTCCATTGACAGGCCCAAGCTTCCACGATGAGAAACTCCTCCCTCAATTAAAAATTTTGGTAAATTTTTACTTACAAAACAAGAGTTTCTCAAAGGGACCGACACTCTACTGACCGGAAACAAGTTCCAGTAATCCAAGATCAGGGTCAACAACCTATGTCACAATCAAGATACCACACATACATATTGTTACCTCCTTGGATGCAAATTTTGTAATTTACTTTTAAAACTGTTGATAAGGCTTGGTTAAGACTATGCTGAAAGTACCCAACAAGTACCTGGAATCTATAGGTATTTAAAGCATTATTACAAATGCCCTTGTTTACTCAAACATATGCTGACATTTTGAGTAATAGCACAGTTATAAACTGTCAGTGAATATTTGTGAAAACAAAGACATATGTAATACAAATATTTTCTTACATGTCTGAAATAACATGTTTACAAGATACCTGTAAGTGCAGAACAACATTTTTTGTGATGGCCAATGTCAAGATATATCCATGTACCAAATCTGGTCATCTATATCATTAATCCATTGTGTAATTTAAGTGCCAGCAATCAAGGTATTCATCAGATATATCCACTGACCCGATTTGATATAAAAAAGATTAAAACTTGTTTGTCTTATCGTGTTCACAAGCCTGTACAGATAAAAACCTTTGTCAAGAACTTTGAACTAAAAATCAATGTCAGAGTGCTGACTATCAACTTGTTCGTTGGAATACAACTAAATACAAAAGTCTGGGCAAAATTCACTTGTATTTGTACAAGTCACTGTGTTCATAAGCTCAATGAAATACAAAAATGCAATCAATGACCTCCGACTTGACTCCAATGTCAATTAGATCTGGTTTTCAAAACCCCTTCACAAAAGTACAAAAAGTTGGTGGTCAGATATGCACCATTCATTCACAACCAATTAAATATTGCAAAAAGTGTTTTAGTGAACACCCCATGTCGATGCCATACATGAGGAGTAGTGACAACAAGATGTTTGCAATGACCGCTGTGGTGACATGTTAGAGGTCAGATGAACACCAATTTCATTCATAACCAGCTACATATTGCGATAATATTGTTTTTGTGAAAACCACATGTCGATAAGACCAACTGTTCAGAAGAAGTAGCCATATCAAGATTTTCATGATGTATATCAAGGCAGCCATTTTGGGGGTTATATCATTATCATTTTATTATAGGAATAACTATATACTGCAAGTAAGAAGTTATTTCATTTTGGACTATAGTGAGAAGTGTTTAAGTGAAAACCCCATGTCAATATGACCATCCCTTCAAGAGAAGTGAAAAGATTTTCAAGATGACCACCACTGATCAGTGCCATTTTATTGAGGACCAACTAGACATAATGAGAAGTCTTTCAGTGAAAACCACATGTTGCTATGGCCATCTGCTCACGAGGAGCATTAATAACAGGACTTTCAAGATAGCCACCATAGTGGTCAAATTGAATGTCCAAGGGGTAACATTTCCATTTATGACCAACTAGACATCATAAGAAATCTTTTAGCGATAACCCCATGTCAATAAGACCATCCATTCAGGACGAGAATCGATAATAAGATTTTCAAGATGGACACTTTGTTTGATATGCTGGATGCCAGATTGGCACAATTTTCATTTAGGACCAACAAGACATCATAAGAAGTCTTTTGGTGAAAACCGCAAGTTGCCATGACCATCCATCCAGGTGGAGAGGCCATAACAAGATTTTCAAGATGGTCATCATGGCAGCCATATTAGAGGTTAGATTGGTGTCATTTTCATTTAGAACCCACTAGACATTATAAGAATTCTTCTGGTGAAAACCCCATGTTGAAAGGTCTTTCTGTTCATGAGGAGTGGCCACAAGATTTTCAAAATGGTGTCCACATTAGATGTCAAATCAGCACCATTTTCATTTAGGACCAACTCAATATCATAACAAGAATACCTTTAAGGGACTGATTCTCTACTGGCTGAAAAGAATTTCCAGGAGTTCAAGATAAGAATATTTCTTCTTTTTAACTGCCGAATGTTTAAACCATCTCTGATATTCTTCAGCAATAACAAGATTTCAGATTAGCTGCTGTGGTGGACATATTGGATGTCAGGTTGGCAACATTTTCATCGAGGACAAAACCCCATGTCAATATGACCATCCTTTCAGGGGGAGTAGCGACAGCACAATTTTCAAGACAGCTGTCGTGGATAGCTATATTGGATGTACAATAAGTACCAATTTCATTTAGGACCAACTAGGTATCATAAAAAAGTCAACTGGTGAACACTTCATATTGATATAGCCATCCATTTGTGGGAGGAGTAGAGATAACAATATGGTGGCTATGTTGATTGTCAATTTGCATCATTTTCATTTAGGATCATATAGGACCAACTAGACACCATAAGAACTCTTCTGATGAAAGCCCATGTCAAAATGACTTTCCATTTAAGACAAGTAGCAAAAATAAGATTTTCAAGATGATTACAATTCTGGCTATATTGGATGTCAGTTCAGCACCATTTTAAATTAGGACCAACAAGACATTTTAAGAAGTCTTCTGGTGAAAAACACCCATGTTGATACGACTTTCTGTTTTGAAGGAGTAACAATAACAGGATTTTCAATATGGCGGCCATGGTGGCCATATTGGATATCAGATGCACACCATTTCCATTTAGGACCAACTAGACATCATAAGAAGTCTTCTGGTGAAAGCACAATATCAATATGAAAAGACATCTAGAAGTAGTGATAATAAGATTTTCTAGATTGCCATTGGGTCCAGCCATATTGGAGGTCAGATTGGCACCATTTTTATTTAAAACCAACTAAACATCATAAGAAGTCTTTCAGTGAACACCCCATGGTGATATGATCATTCATTCAGGAAAGTAGTGATAACAAGATTTTCAAGATGGCCACTGTAGTGGCCACAGTGGATGTCAGAGTGGCACCATTTTCATTTAGGATCAAGTAGGCATCATAAGAAGTCTTTTAGTAAAAACCCCATGTTCGTAACATATCGATCATCCATTCAGAAGGAGTAGCGATAATATGACCCTCAATATGGCAGCAATGGCAACCATCATTGATGTCCTAGTGGCACCATTTTCATTTAGAACTAACTAGACATCATAAGAAGTCTTCTGGTGACTTTCTGTTCAGGAGGAGTAGCAATAACAAGATAATCAAGATGGCTACCATGGTGGCCATATTGGACATCAGATCTGTACCATTTTCATTTAGGACCAAGTAAACATCATAAAAAGTCTTTTAGCGAAAACTGATGTTGACATGACCATCCATTCAGGAGGAGTAGCGATAAAAAAAATTTCAAGATGGTTGCTGTAGTGACCATACTGGATGTCAGAGCATCACCTTTTTCATTAAGGACTAATTAAACCATGGGATTAATCTGTGTGTAAAGTATCATGGCAATCCTCCAAGTAGTTCAGGAGGAGCAGCGATAACAAACTTGTGCCAACGGACAGACGATGGACAAAAAACCATCACATAAGGTCTTCTGGTCCATGACCAGTAGAGCTAAAAAGTCTTTTATTGAAAATAACAAGATTTTCAAGATGGCCAATATAATAAGCAGTAACTCTTGCATCTGTCAGAGAGCACTTATTCCAAACACTGTTTGGTGTTTGGGTAGCTACATATGCAAAGGGCTGATGTAGAAAAAAGTGAATCGATGACACTTGGCTAGTAAACTTGATGCACAAAAATATAGAGTTGTATTTGTAAAAGAGGTATGCCCCCAATGCAGACCAAAAACATCCAACAATATTCAAACTGAAAAAAAACTTGACAACTGCTGTAATGGCATGAATCGGGTCATCTATTTATGCATACAAACATGCATACCAAATTGAATTTACCTACCTCACGATTTTTTGTAAATTGTTCCCCCATTTTTTTATTTTATTTTTTTTAAAAGTCCAAAATGTCTACCTCAAGTGGTCTTTGCCCAACTGTGCTAACAAGGTTTTTGTCAAAAAAGTCCAATTACAAAAGTTTAAAATATGTAAAAAATGTTAAAAATTGTTGCAATGCCTTGAAAATCTACTCAGATCATCTACATATGAATACAAAGATGGTTAGAAAATTTAATGTGTCTACCTCAAATGGTTTTTGTCCAACTGTGCTAACAAGATTTATCTAAAAAAAGTCACAGTACAAAAAGTTCAAAAATGTGTAACAAAAACCCCTCGAAGGAACTGTTGCTGGAGTGGCTGGAATGAATTTCCAGGAATCCCAGATTTTTTTTACTGCTGAGCATTGGAACCATCTCTGATATTCTTGTGAAACTCCAACATACCAAATTTAGAAACAAAACTATTTTATTCCTATGCCCGAGTTAACATGTTCACAAGATATCTGAAATTGCACCACAAAATTCTGTTATGGACTCTGATATCATAAATGGAAGATCAATGAACTTGTCTAATAAGACTTTAAGTGAAAAGCCCCATATTGCTATGGCTATCCATTGAGGAAAAGTAACCATAACAAGATGTCAAGATGGCCAGCATGCTGGCCATATTGTATGTCAGATTATAATCATTTTTACTGAGGACATACCAGATATGATAAAATGTCTTTTGATGAAAACCTCATTTAGCAATGGCTATTCATTTAGGAGAGGTAGCGATAACCAAATTTTCAAGACACTGGATGTCCAAGGGGAATCATTTTAGGACCAACTAAATATCATAAGTCTTTATAGTAAAAACCCCATGTTAATACAACCGTCTGTTCAGGATGATTAACGATAGCAAGATTTTCAAGATGGCTGCCATGATGGCCATATTGGATTGTTTCATTTACAACCAACCAGACATCATATCAACCTTTTCTTAGTGAGAACCCCATGTCAATATGACCATCCATTCAGGATGAGTAGTGGTAAGATTTTCAAGATCACCACTGTGGTAGCCGTATTGGACTCAATGTATGATGGCATGTCTGACAGGCACTATTTTCATTTAGGACCAACTAGGCATGATAAGAAGTCACTTAGTTTCATTATGATCATTCATTCAGGAGAAGTAGAAATAGCAAGAATTTCAAGATGGCCACCATGGTGGCAATGTTGGATGTCCAAGGGGTACCATTTACATCTAGGACCAACTAAATCTTGGGATGATGGTGTTTATAAAGTTTTGTGGCAATCTTCCCAGTAGTTTAGGAGGAGTAGCAATAACAAACTTGTGCTAACATATGTGAGATGGACAGACAATTGACAAAAGACCATCGCATACTCTCTTCTGGTCTATGAGAAGTAGAGCTAATTGAAAAATTGCTGTAATAACCTGAAATTCTAATCAGGTCATCTAAATGTGAATATAAATATGCCTATCAAATTTTATTTGTCAACCTCAAGTGGTTTTTGCTTAATTGTGCTAATAAGGTAAAAAAAAAACAGTCCAAGTCCAACAGGTTACAAAATATGTAACAAAGTAAAATTACATTGTTTTTATGGCCTGAAAATATGTAACAAAAAAAAATTAAATTGTTTTTATGGCCTGAAAATATGTAACAAAAAAAAATTAAATTGTTTTTATGGCCTGAAAATATGTAACAAAAAAAAATTAAATTGTTTTTATGGCCTGAAAACCTAATCAGGTCATTAAATCACGACCATGATAAAGTGTGTAAAATTTCATGGCTCTATGTCCAACAGTTTTGGCTGGACTGACTCACGGATGTATGGATTGACCACAGAAAAGCAATATGACCCTTCTGTTTCTGCAGTGGTGGCATACAAAATGTGCATTGAATCTTACTACAATATAATCTCTCATATTGAATATAGCAAAATATATCTTTTAAAATAGCCTGCATTTAATGGTAACTAAAGGAATTGTGTCTACTGCAAAACTCACTCAAAATTGATTTAAATATATCATCAACAAATCCATTTCATTTGTCACAACCAAAAACTGGTTTTTGAAGGTGAAAAGATCAAAATAACATCTAAAAAAGAATTTACACTTTCACATAACTGTTATATACAGAGTATAAATCATTCACTCTCAAGTGTGACAATATATCACATGTGACACTTCGGAAATAAAGGGCAAGTCACACCAAAGGAAAATACATATTTCAGTAGAGAAAAAACTTGTCCAAACAATAACACAACAGATTTTTAAACAATTATTTTATCACAGCTATTCTGGTAACATACAAATAAAGAGTGTGTCTGCAGAACAGTGACTCATCTGCAAAGAGTGCCATAAAGAACAATACAATATTTCTCTAATGATTAAGTCAAAGCTTGATTGTACATCCATTCCCAAATATTAAAAAATTTAGGCAAATTTTTTAATCAAAAAGCCTTGTCCAATAGTATCTGGCAAGCTCATTCCCCACTTTTAATTAAAGGATGGGCCCCATCAGCTTATCATAGGTGAAATACACTGCATATGACTTTCACAAACCGCTGCCAGTACGACTTTCACAAAGCGCTGCCATTAAGACTTTCACAAAGCGCTGCCAGTAAGACTTTCACAAACTACTGCCAGTAAGACTTTCACAAACCGCTGCCAGTAAGACTTTCACAAACTACTGCCAGTAAGACTTTCACAAACCGCTGCCAGTAAGACTTTCACAAACCACTGCCAGTAAGACTTTCACAAACCACTGCCAGTAAGACTTTCACAAACTACTGCCAGTAAGACTTTCACAAACTACTCTGCCAGTAAGACTTTCACAAACCGCTGCCAGTAAGACTTTCACAAACCACTGCCAGTAAGACTTTCACAAACCACTGCCAGTAAGACTTTCACAAACTACTGCCAGTGATACATATCTCTCATTATTTGCTAATGCAGGTGAGACAAAAAATGACCTGATGTTGACTCGATGACAGTCATTTGCTTGAAACATGTACCATGGTACATCATTTCTCTTGACCTTGCAAAAATTGAGCCGGACATCTGTTGATATACAAATGTACATAATGGACTTCTGAATGGCTCATGTAAAACCATAATCTGATTGTCTGCAGTGGTCCCTCATTATAATATGCACCGTATAGCATGGTCCCTTATGTAAAACTGGTATAGTCATAGATCTAATTATAATCAACATGCTTTAGCGATATTGTGATACCCTCAGTCTGTCCACCAGTCAGTCACTAACTATATCTTCTAAATCACACGTCATATACTCATCAAACTTGGTAGTAATCTTGCCAGATATGGTAACCATGTCCTTAAATACACAATACTACATACAAGTTTTGTTCCAGGTCAGAGGAAAGAATGAGTTTGAAGTGGTGTAGGGATACATTTTGGCTATCTGGCCAAGACATACTATGAGCTTGATGTGGGGTAAAAATACACTGAAGCTGTCAGGCAGAGACAAACTGTGAATTCAATTATTTTTGTGGGTATCAATTTTCATGGTTTTAAAAAATAATGACATTTTGATTGGTACTTAAATTCATGGAATTGGTAAGAAGTCCTATTGTTTCCACAGAGGGATCATTGTTCTTTGGGTCCTTAAATTTATGGTTTGGACCAACCACAAAATCCATGAAAATTGGTACCCCACAAAAAAAAGTGAATCCATACTATTCATAAACCATATAGAACAAGTTCTTACCCTGACTTGAAACAAAATACAAATGTGGTTTTGTATTTATTAGAAACCCCTTTATTAAGATTTAAAAACTGGCTATACAGTAGAAATGGAGTTATTCAAAATAAACTTGGACTAATTTGATTTGGTTCATCTAAGAATACTGATTCACAGATGCCAGTGAAAACACCTAAATAGTTCTAGTCTATAAAAGGAAAATACAGACTGAACATCTGTATCAAACACCAGATTAATCATGCAAGATTAAATGGATATATAACAAAGTGTTATTTTCGGTCTCCCACCATGGGATTTCCTGGAAGGAGTCAAAGGTCAGATGTCGAACAATTTAATTTTTAGTCACATTTTCAAATATTTTTGGACCAAACTTTGTATAAGCAATCATACCAGGAGGACACATAACATTTGTCAAGATATCAGAGTCTTACCACTTGGTCACTGTCCAGTGTTGGGGGTGTAGATGTAATACAAAACACTGGCATTTGTAATGGTGAGCCATCAAGGTTGCTCTAGTTTTGGTCATATTGTATGCTTTATTCACTTCAATATTTGGCTGATAATGATCCATTATGATGTGGTTTCACATAAGATATATGATACCTATATGTAATTTTGTACTCCATTATAATATAGCCTAAAACCCACCTCAGAATAAAGAAGCCTTGCCAACAATGTGTATGTGTATATCAAAAAGAACAAATTTATGGCTCCCATGAATCACATCATAAAGACGGATCACTCTACCTATTTATTCCCAAATCCAGGTTACACAAGTGCCACAAATTAGGTACCATGCTACATACCGAGTCCCACCTAAACTTAGGATATGCTATATATATGCATTGTATGCTTTATGAAAACTGTTTGATTCTACCACCCATCAGACTTAAGACTAACTTTTGATAAAGGTGTCTGCTTTCTTTCAATTGATTTGAACCTGTTTGTCATCAAGCAAAGAACTATTCTGCTCTGACTGCTCCGATGCTTGAGATTGATTGGAAAAAAAGATACATGTATGGAAAAGAATGGTCATTGGAACTGGGATGACTAGGGTGACAATGGTGGCCCCTAATCATATTACAGAATTCCCCCTGCCCCATACAAAGCCCCGTGACCCCACTTAAAAATGTATTCTTAAGCCCCCTGAAAAAAGCTGAACCCACATTAAAATTTGTGAGGCACTTCTCTTAATTTAAATGCTGTATCCAAATCTGAAGTGGACTTTTCTCCCAAGGAATATAGTTCCAATCAAGCATCACTCTGACTTGGGCCATCCATTTTTTTCCTAGATTTTCTGACTGCATTATGATTGGATAGAAAAATGTAACAAACAGAATGATCATTTTTAACTGAAGTTCACAAACTTTGAAAATAAATTCTCCACTGATGTGTTGCATTCAAGACTGCTATAGGTTTTTCACTTTTGCATATAATATTGATCAGGCATCAATCTTGCGATGCTTTGGGCTGAACAGGTGTTCAGTGTAATGCTTTGGGCTTAAGTGAAGATCACTCTGATGCTTTGGGCTAATGAAGAAATCACTATCATGTTTCAGACTTAAATGGATGTCATCTCCGTGGTGGTTGCCTGTCAGGGCTTTCTTTTTTCCACTTTTCTGATTGCTGAGTGGCTGGAGACAGAAAACCTGGCAAAGAGAAAAGGTGTCCAATAAATATAATATATATAAAAAATGTTGTCATATCTTGTGCTCATGCTGTGTATGTGTGTGTATATATATATATATATATATATATATATATATATATATATATATATATATATATATATATATATATATATATATATATAATGTTTACATATTTAACTTTTGTCATACATATTTAAGTTTGTCCTTGATTGTAGGATGTAAATTCGAATTCGAGGTCAGGGTTGCTTTTGTTCACAAACTGATTGGTTTTTCTACTAGAATTACTGATTTTTGTCATGTAGGCATATGATTTTCTAGAACATCCTGTCAGGTGACTTCTGTTAATAAATAGGGGGTTTGGTAAACAATATTTCATTCTTGTTGTAATGGTCAATCTATAAAGAATCATTTTAATAATCAGATGTTTATAGTTGTGTTGTTAAAATCAGAGCAAATTCAGAGAGAGGAATTATTTACTTAAAATATTAATTGGAATTACTAAAAGTGTTCATTCTCATTTTGGATTGATACATGACTTTGGGATTTTTTGTGAATTCATTCAAAGATATTCTGGATTACATCATTCAGGCATATCATGACATTCAAGACTACTGGCACATCAGGACATTCAAGACTTTAGGCACATCTTGACATTCAAGGCTACTAGAATTCATTCAGAACATTCTATATTTTGGACTTGTGATAAGGACACTTAGGATTATTGGATTATTTCGATTTTAATACACAGCATTGTAAGTGTCTTTTGAATCTCCACTTTAATGAATTGTCTAGAAATAAATTGTTTGTTGACTTTACTTATATTGTTGGTTTCACTTTCTTTCTGTTACATATTTTTAAGACCTAGAGTCATAACAATATCTATATCTATATATATATATATATATATATATATATATATATATATATATATATATATATAGAGAGAGAGAGAGAGAGAGAGAGAGAGAGAGAGAGAGAGCAATAGACATTTCTATAGTCTGCAAGTTCAGAATTACCACAGAGGAAGAAGTTACTGATACTTGTAGCTTATCTATGCATAACAACCCATTAAAATTATGATTCATGGCAATTTTGATGACAAAGCAGCATGAGCTGTGCAGTTCTTTTTTTTTTTTAATGTAATCATTAAGTTATAAACTTTAAACATACACATTTTAACTGTTAAATGTTTTAAAATCCTAATGGACATAGCATGTACAGTTATTTCATTTGCATAAATTTAAGTCAAAAAGGAGTTTTTGATGATCAGGCAATCGGCTGTCAATGAAATATTCCAATATTAATAAAGCACTGGTAGCAAATGGCTAATTAGCTAAGACTATACTACTGCTACAGTACTCCCTCATTGTAATGCTGTCCATGGAAGCCATAGAGTATACTGCCTTATAACGAGACCACATTGTAATTAAGTACATGATACATATAATTTAGTACCACTTAATGAAATGGGACCCATGACCATACTTGCCTTATAGCAGGAACCATATTATAATGAAGGGACTTATAGTGAGGGAGTGCATACTCACCAACTAAAAATGCTCTGAAAGAATGTAACGACTAACCAAACTAAACTGTACAACTTTTTGAACTGTGAAATGTTTGGAATTTTGTGTTCAGTTTCTTAATTCATATATTTATTTTTACTACATTCATGTGCATTTGTAATTCAGTTTAAAAATTTGGTCTTGTTACAACTCATTCAAGTACTTATCAAGACAATTTTAATTTAGTGCAACTGACTTGGTTTCCTCAACCACTGAAATCTTCAACAGAATTTTGTTTTCAAATTTAATTTGAAAATTACTGAAAGAAATCAGTTTAGTTTATGAAGGTTTTTTTATGGCAACTTGTTTAAAAACCTTTATGATGATGTACCACCAGAGAAAATCTTGAATTTTTGCAAAGAATGCAGTTTTGAACCATTCTAAGAACATTACCTTTTCACCTTTATCTTCTTTTTTTTTACAAATCTTTTAAAGAATATCACATTATCTTTTAACCATTTATTGTTTGTTTGAGTGCATCTGTTTTGTTTTACTCAGAAGGGTTTTATTTCCTAAAGACTTTAGCCATTTTTGTTACCTACAGCATTTTTACTACACAATTTTTACCTGGCACTAAACAGCCATAATTGTGATGAGTTGCCATTAAACCCTATACTTACATACATACAATTCAGTTTCTGAATAAATAAAAACAAATCTCTAGTTTTGGATGTACATGTAATTAACCCTGATACATTATATCATTCTGCCATAACATGATGTGTCACGTGAAAAACACGATTTTTGACTCCCAACCCCCATGACATGGTCGTGATTCAAAAGCATTTGTTTTCTTGTCAGCATTTAATATACTTACAAAGCAAAGATAGATGGTATGGTAGACTTAGCATTGTCCAATATCATCACCACACACATGTGCCCCCACTCACATAAACACAACCACACAGACATTAAATAAACACACACACCCCCAAATTTCTGTCATTTAAATCCATTGGACAGTGGAATATTTTCTTAATTAGATGCAGTCTTTGCTACTGTCAATAGTTCTTTGGGGGGTGGGGTGGGGGGTGGGTGAAAGTAATACAAATGTCATTTGTGTACTTCTTGGCACTCATTTGAGACTGGATAGTGCTGTTGTTTAAACTTCCCCAAAGATCTTGTTGAATTTTTATTAGCATAAAAAATGATTTTTTTTTTTGCATCTGCATTGCTGTGAGGGAGTGGCAAACATGCTGAGTGGTGTTGCTATGCTGACACATGTCATACACTCCAGAATGACTACTCTAATGTTAATATGGTTTTTGCAGTGTGTGCAAAAGATAAAATACTAACCCTTGCAGCTGCACTTCACAAAATCAAACTCAATCCAGGAGTTCTGAAATTTAATTTTGCTGGGCTTTGCTCATTTTGCTGATGGCTCATTTTTTCCTAAATCACATCTGCATTTTGACATTTTGCCTTAAAGAAATGATCCACACCTGTACACTATTCTGACTACCAAAATAATAATGTTTTGCGTTTTATATATGGAGTAAAATCCGATTTTAAAGAAACGTTGCTGCTGATCACAAACTTGTCAGTGCAGTAATCTTTAATAATGATGGCTTAAACATTCTCATTCAAGGCAATTATGTGTAGTAACTTTTGTTCTTCAACACATGCCTCTATGATTGTACGTAACTCAAACAAATTGGGTTGTTCCACTTAGTGTATTTTAGTTATGCAAATTAGCCTAATGGGCTCACCCACAGCAGTGTTCAAATGACATGACACAGCATCATCCTAGCTATTCTGAGCCACTTTAGTAATCTGTGAAATGGTGGTAAGGAAAAAGAAATGATCAAGCTGATGTATGTATTAAAAAAGTTGCCGCTGAGAAATAGAAATGACCCAAAGCCTTGTAGGCAAAATACTTTAAAGCGGTCTCAGCCCAACTAAATCAGTTTTTGAGTGTTTGTTTCTGACACAGCAAAAAAATGGTGGTTGCTTATCTCTCTCCGCCTTACCTTTAAATTGACTCCATGATAATCAGCTGTATAAACTGCCCCAAGGATGGTTTTACATTGGCTCTAAGCAGGACTGTTCATACAGACTACATGCTTTGGACATGTAGAGTGGTGGTAAAAAATAAAAAAAAATTCTTCCAAGGGTATTGAAAATAGTGTTTTTCAAAACACGAATGTGGGGGGAGGGGTGGATTTGGGAGTAAAAATTCGTGTTTTTCACATGACACGTATTATGGCAGGTATGCATATGCTATACCCAAAACTTGTGTCTCCCAACAAAACTTGTGTCTCTCTACAAAACTTGTATCTCCCTACAAAACTTGTGTCTCTCTGAAAAAGTTAGGTCTCCCTACAAAAATTTGTCCTCTACAATGCTTGTGTCTCCCTACAAAAATACACTACACTCAGGACTCTCTATTCATCAGTTTTCTGAAAAACAGTATCCAATATAATGCCGTAATTATACATGCTCCATAATTTTTCTTAAGTTATTTGGAATATAAATGATTAAAAAAGGAGCTACATGTATTGTTTTAAATAAACAGTAACTTTCTTGTATGCTTCCCATTTGACAAAGTTGTGTTACTTTTTTCCATAAACGGACCATTCTCAGACCATCTGCATGTGCACTACCTGTATATTCTATATAAACAGCTATTCAGATCTTCCAACTGCTTAATCAATTGTTGGAGCAGCCCGGGTCAGTAACATGGTGTGTCCTTAGAGCAAGACACTTGACTTGAATTGCCTTGGCACTAAATAACCTATTTATTTTTCTGTGCTGTAAAAACATCAAACAAAACCAAACCAAGCTTAATCCATCAGTGTCCATGAAAGTGGTCACACATGACATGCTTGGCCCCACTTCTTTTCTTTGCTGTTCAGTTAATGGTTCTGCTAAATAATCTCACTCAATAGGACACTATAATGAATTGTAATCAAGTAAATGACACCAGTACTAAGTGAACAAAGCCAGCAAAGTTGAAGGAGCCTCTGACTTTGATAACAAGCTACAATTAATGGCAGCTTCTTTGATGATCACTTAACTAATATAGGTAGGGTCACTGGATGCAAGCTGTGCAGAAGTATCAATGCATCCTGTATTCAGTTTAAACCACATTAATGCTACTTTCAGTTATGACTATGCGAGTTCATTGCTGTTTGATTACCCTATGCAACAAAACACAAATTGGATGATGAAAGGGAACAAACTTAATTAGAAAACAAACAGAATGAGTATTTTTTACATGGAGGTACTTCTGTGTATTTAAACCACCAACATGAATTCCAAATGACAGTGTAGAATGTGCAATTTGTTTCACATATCTTTTTAAAAAAGTTGCATGGACTCAATATTCAATTAATTATGGATTCAACTTATTTGTTCAATGTTTAAAGAAGAGACCTCAAAGGGACTGATGCTCTATTGGCCTAAAATAATTTTTACTAATCTATGACAAGTCCATTTCTTCTGTCATTTTATTCTTTTAAACTGCTGAGTATTGAAACCATCTCTGATATTCCTGAGAAACTCCAACATACCACATTTAGTAAAAAAAATATTTTCTTACATGTTGTTACGGATTTATGTATCATTTTGTTTTTAAATAATGATATAGTTTTATGATCTCTGCATAATAATCTAATAGCTGTCATCTTGCAGAAAGTACATATATGGTATTTCAATATGACTCAGTACATTGGTCTTGGGAAAATATTGTCGGTTGATGCATGAGTCATATCACATGATTCAGCGTGTGAAATTTGTCCTTTTGACCTGCATTCAATGTCCTTTTGACCTGGATTCTATGTTCAATAAGAAGTCAATACTTTGTTGACTGGTAATAACGTCAGTGCATAGGTACTTTAGCGGTGTCACGTATAACCTAGTTTCTGATTGGTTCGGAGAAGGTTGTTTTCTAGAAGGATTAAATTGTTTTTAAGTCGCAATTACAGAGAATGATTCATTTTGTTGACCAGAAATTAGAGTTTAAGATCACAATTCTGATGTGTTTGTTTGAGACATAGAATAATTGGGTTTTTATTTGATTTGCGCAGTCAGAGACTATAAATAAGATGTAATCGCAGCGTTTGTGATTTCTGTCATAGTTCGTCAGATGAGAAGTCAAAAACGAAATTGGTTCATTTTGTGTGATTATTCTGCTTCAGAGATTATTATACAGTACATTCTGGATTTAGTACTGATACTTCAAATTTAAGTATTATTCAGCTCTGTTGGAATTATCGGAAACATTTCTAGAACTTGTGTGATGTTCCATATTCACAAGGATTATTTGAAATTAATAATATTTGGATATAACTGATTCTTGTTGATTCACTTTGATTGTTGTTGAAATATTTAAATATTTTAGGAAATTAAATATTTGTATTTTAAATCTTGAAAGTTTGTTTGAGTCTTTTCTTTTGTTACATTTACCCCTAGTCGTAACAATGTTCAAGTTAATATGTTCACAAGATAGTATCATTAAGAAATAGTGCAGTACAAAATTCTTTGTCCTGACCTTTGACCTTGAACCCAATATCACTGATGAAGATCACTGAACTTAAATTCGCCTGTATGAGGGGAATTTGAAAAGTTCTGAATATTTCATTATAACATTTCTGTTTCTTTGAACCTGTCAATAAATTGGACACTGATTGATAGACAAAATAATTTTCTTTAAAATGATCTGCTGCTTCACGTGCAACACATGTGACACTTACAGATATATATGTGTGACATAACATAGGTAAATGACGGTGACCTAAAAATGTCAGAGAAGGAGAACAATTCTGCTGCTGTGCAAAAAGCATTACTTAAAAATCTGGGTGCTCTTAGGGTACTCTCCTATTTATATGCTGACTTGAATAAAGTTTACATATGTAATTCTCTGTCATATCTTTGGAGGTGGTTTCATCATTTTAAACATGGCTGAGAATCCATGGAAGATGACCCGTGTTCTGGACGACAATTTTCTGCAATTGGTCTGTGGGAAATGGCTGCTGTGAAGGGGGCAAGTGATGAAGATGCTTGAGACACAGTGGAAGATATTCAATTATTATGAGCATTAATTCATCTGCTGTTTTTAATATACTGATGAATCATCAAATTCTCAGAAAGGTTTGTGCAAGATAGGTCCTGCATTTGTGGATGGCTGATCCACTCATGTTGAAATTGCCAAGCAACTACTTGCAAATATGAAAAGAGTGACTAGAGAGGTCTGAATGAAATTTTCACAATTGTGGAAACATGGATTTACTTTTTGGAACCCGACTCAAGAGACGATAATAAAGTTTGGATGGGAGAAAATGAGCAGAGACCACAAATCACTTGACATAGTCGGACTTGTCAAGAGAGTTTTAGACACTTTATTTTTCAGTGCAAAATACTTGGTTGTCTAGTTACCTGTGTCTGACTCTGCTAGTGTCACTGGACATTTTTATGCCTCCAGAGTGTTGCCAAAAGTTGTGGCACACTACTAAACCATCCATCCGTGCACCAGTACCCGAAGTATCCATCTACTCCACGACAAAGCACCGGCACATACATCCGCTATTATGACAGACTTCCAGAACTATCACAGCATCCAAACTTTGCCACATCCTCCATACAGCCCTGATTTAGCTCTAAGTCATTTTTGGCTGAATCAGGTTATTAAAGATTTGCTAAGGGGCAGAGGATTTGAAAGCCACCATGTGGTTGGAAGTGCAGTTTTCCAGTGTACGAACAACATACCCAAAAGTGAATACAAAAAGGCATTTAATAATTGGATAATCTGACTGAGAAAGTTTGTAGATGTGCATAAGGAGTACTTTAAGGGGATGCACTAATGTACTGTTCACTTATAAAGAAGTCTGTTGTACAGTGTACTAATATTCCAAATCTATTAAATACCCCTTGTATATGTACAAGTCACTGTGTTCATAAACTCAATGAAGTATAAAAAATGCAAGCAAGGACCTTTGACTTGACCCAATGTCAATTAGATCTGGTTTTCAAAATTCTTCACAAAAGTGCAAATATACTGGTGGTCAGACTTGCACCATTTTCATTTAGTATCAATTTAATTTTGCAAGACATATGTTAGTGAAAACCCCATGTCAATGCCACTATTTGTGCAAGAGGAGTAGTCAATGCAAAACTGTTTCAAGATGGCCACTTTGGTTCCATGATGGAGGTCAGATAAGCACATTTTCATTCAGGACCAGGTACATATTGCTACAGTGTTTATGTGAGAACCAAATGTTGATAGGACCATCCATCCATGAGAAGTAGCAATATAAATATTTTCAGGATGGCCATCAAGGCAGACATTTTTGAAGATGCATCAGCATCATTTTAATATGGGAACAACTTATACATGTATATTGCTTGAAAAAAGAAGTTAATAAAAAACACAATATATGCATATGATCTGCTGAAATCATGGACAAACCTGATTACGTTTGACAGGATAGGTTCATTATCAGCACATAAAACAGATCATTATGATAAGATTTCCCGACGGAATTAAGTCATAATTCTCTTCACTACTTTTTTTTTTATATTTAGAAGTCTTTGTAAGAAACCATCACTTAGGACAAAAAGTTTTGGAATGCAAATTTAAGTGACATGCAAAATGATTGCTCATGTGTGTTACACACACACACACACACACACACACACACACACACACACACATATATATATATATATATATATATATATATATATATATATATACACATACATACATGCACATATATATAGATAGATAGATATATATGAGAATTTTGAGACAAAAGTAATATTTTCAAGAGTAGCAATATAACACAATGTATAACAGGGCTGAAACAATACCATTTAGCAAGATACTAGTCCGATAAATAAACCCCCTAAATCTGTGTTGATACTGAAGGATAATTTGCGGGACCCACAAATTGTCTATCAGTATCAACACAGATTTGGGGGGCTGATTTATCGGACAACAAGATACAAGAAGACCAACACATTACTAGTACTATCTTTTATGCACACGATAACAGAGGCCGGGGCACATGACACCTTACCAAGAACATTTCTCATAACTGTAAAATATTATGTACAACTTGATATTTGTATAAATATTGTGATCCAGGAAAAGAGAAAATATCCAAAATCTTTGGTAATTATAAATTTACATGTATAACATGGTCCATAAAACTGAGAGAAGTCTACTACAGGTAATTTTTCCTGATGATGTTTCCTGGTAATTTTTAGAATCAACAATACAAAGGCTGTCTGCCAACATAAGCCTACTTTTATTCAGATCATACATGTACCTATGTATTCATTAATTTTCAATAAAATGGTTTCATAATCATAAAGTGGAATCAAATGAAAGCAATGTAAAGCAAAAGGAATGAAAACAGAACTTTTCCATCTGCAGGAGTCATAATTTTAAACTGCTATAGTCAGCTTCTGACACATTCTGAATTGTACCCCACTTTCAATCAAGGAAAGTATTTATCTGGCACAAGTACAATCTAGCTCAGAATTTTTTAATCCCTTTGTACCTTACAAGTTTTAAATCATACCTTGCTTCGTTGGCACAAACTTTTGAGATTTTGAAAAAATGTAGTCAACAATGAATGCAATGTTAAATTCATGCTATTTTTGGGAGACAAGCAGCCTAATGTACATGATGAGGTGCTATGGTGTGATGAGGACTCTTGCCCAGGTAATGAAACATGTAAAATACCTACTGCTGTAATGGCTATAATTAAAATAAAATGGAGACAAAACCACACTGAAAAAATTCTCTGAATCATAAAAATGACCTATAAGTAGAGTAATGATTTTTCATCCTTTTTTAAAATTATATGCCAAATATTAGACAAAAATGGAGCTGAATAAATGTAGCTTTATCCAATATATTTTAATTCATATTTAAGTAGCATTTAAAATGTCAGTACTTTGAACAGATTTTAAAATAATTAATTCAGAAATTATTATTGTTACAGAAGACAGAAAGAACTATTAACATATGCATGTGGAATCTAAATAATAGTTAATATATTGAGATGATTCGGTAAAAATATTTAAATAACAATCAAGGATGAATACAAGTAAAATTATAAATAATATTTTAAAATTATGGCAAACATTTTGATCATAATTTTAAAATTAAGAAATTTAATCAGAGTTTGAAATCAACTAATTATTTTAATAATAATAATAATAATAATAATAATAATAATGAATAAATTACTTACTTTTTACATTTTAGTCAAATAAATGATATCTTAAATACCATCCAAATATGAATCAAACAAATTTCTAGAGTAAAGCAACTTCTTTGGAGACTGCATTATTGTGGAATGATTTACATATTTTTTTTAAAAAAGTCAAGTTTGCTTGTAGGACATTTTTATAATCACAGAATTTGGTCACTGGTTTCATCTCCATTTTATTTTAATTGTAGCTGACTAGTCATTGTAATGGTAGGTACTTTGCATGTTGTATACAGTATATATGTACTAACCCTTTTTACATCCGTGAGAGTCGGAGTCACACTTCTGTACCTCATCGTGTACAACATGCTAGTCCGACTCCCCAAAATGGCATGCATATTATATTGTACTCACAGCTGACAACATTTTTTCAAATTACAACAGAAGGTATGGTTTGAAATTTGTAAGGTATAAATGGATTAAACAATTCTGAGCTAGACTGTAGTTGTGCCAGATAATTACTTTCGGGGCTTGAGTGTTGGGTATGATTCAGAATCAATCAGAAGCTGATCACAGTACAATCAAAATGCATGGACACTGTTGAATAAATTACAAGCAAAATATATATTATTGTAAGTCTCTGTACAAGAGGATAACCTAAGGATGGAAACTGGTATTTCAGAAGCTTATTAAGGTTTATATGTTCAGTTAGCCTTACTTCCTAGGCTTATGCAATCAGACATGTTTCTACTAGTATTTACATACATGATTTTGGGAGGGTGGCCATACATAAACATCAGAATTGTCTGTGTTAGTTGAGTACAGGACTTTTAATACATCATATCATATTTAATGTAATACCCAATAAATTAATCAATAAATGAACACCCGTCTGTCTGTCACAACTCACATACAACTTTATATTTTCCAAATGCACCTATCTTGATCCTAGCATACTTTGTGGGAAAGAACACCTGCAAAAATCTGCTTATAACATTATGATTTTCTTGGAATCTACCACCATACATGCCTGTTGTCTTGTTACCTCTCTAACTTTGTGGGTTAAATCGGTCTAGAAAAATGGGATCTTACATGTGCTTTAATGGGAGTGACCATATTGCAAGAAAAAATGAACCTTCAAAGTGGAGAGATCTCAACATAGGCAAATGGAGCTAACTCTTCTAGTATGTATATATACATGTGATGGGGATACTGTGACATTGTTGGTGTGTGCTTAGTGTGATCTGCCTGAACCTCATGAAATTTACCCAAAAGATAATTCTTGCAGGAATTACTTCAAATGTGGCTACATGGTTTACTGTATGTGTTAACAGACACTCTATCTGGAGTTGTTTATATACCTCCAGAAAATAATGTTTATAGTTCTCTAGAGTTGTTTGATGTGATAAAAATTGACTACTTGATTTTACTCACCAAAATTTTCAGGTGTGTTTGCAAGGGGACTTCAATTCACATACTGGTACAATTGATGATTTTGTACCTTTAAATGATAATACCACTGGTTTATTCAATCTTGTAATGTAGAAAATCAAAATTTGAATGACAATATTTTGAGTGAACTTGTTCACATGACAATGGTCAAAATGACAACTATGCTAACAGACTTTTGCAACTATGTAAAGGCTTGATCTTTACATAGCAAATGGCAGACTTGGAAAGGATAAAAAATGTTAATGCTACAACATGTAAAAATTAAATTATTGATTATGTTATTACGTCTCCTTTTTCATTACTGTTATTTTTTGTTGTTGGTTTTAATGGCACTTTTATCACATTATTGGCTACATTTTGCCAAGTAGATGGCAGCTAAGTGCCTTTCCCAAGGATACACGGAGGCAGCTGATCCAGCTTGGCCAGGACAGGTATCAAACCTACAACCCTTGGATCATGAAACCCATGATAATCTTGTACAATGCAGTAAGGAATATAAGAAAGTGTTGAAATGCCAATTTAATGAGTTTTCAAAAGTCAATTATTGACACACTCAGAAATCTCCAAAGCTGAATGAACTTATCATGATGAAATTCCAACTCTACAAATACTCATAGTAACATGGGTATGTGTACAAGATCACTACTTGATATGAAAATAAAGTTACATGTACTGAATTTCCATCAACAAATACCATTTTAATTCAGGGCAGTGGATGCTTGGCTTGGACTTATAAATGGATTCCTTGAACTGTGTGAAAACAAACAACAGATCTAACACCAGCACTGTGTTAACACTGACATCCTCAGCTTGACCCATAACCTTCAATTCCAGCAGTACCTGCCAAGCAAGGCCATAATTCATTACAAAACTCACTTGCTCAAGCAGACACAAACTACAGAGTGCCTAAATTGTACATTGGAGTGATAAAATAAACAAGACACGTTTTCTTACCTGACTGACATCTGCTTAATAGTCAATACAAGAGCAGTTGGTCAAGAAATCTGAGTCAGTAGGGAGTTTCTATAAATATTTCTTCCAATGATGTTGATTGAATATGTTAAGAAAACAATTGTTTCAAAGTTTCTCTTAATTTCTGTATTTTCATCCAAATGTGATGACACATCAGCATTGTTCAGTACTGAAAAGCTTTATATGCCAGGATGCTTTCTGTCAAATTCTGCTGAGCAGCTTTTTTGGTGACTGATCAACATCACATGTAAAAATTTGAAAGCCCTTCATGCCACAGTGCTTTCTGCCAATTCCGTTGAGTGGTTTTTGAGTTGTTTCAAGTTTTTAGTATTTAGTAACAGTGGCCATATTTGATGTTGGATTGGCACCAATTGTAATAAATTCTTAATGCCAGCATGCTTTTTGTTAAATTTGGTCCAATTTCTGTGGTATCTGAGTATTCTGTGGTATTTGAGAAGAAACATTTACAGGTTTTTCTATTTATAGTAATGGCTGCCATATTTGATGGCAAATTGGCATCATTTCTACAAAATACAAAACTCTTAAGATTAGAATGCTTTCTGTCAAATTTAGTTACATTCTGTTGGTTGAGCAGTTTTTGAGAAGAAGTCACTTAAAAGATTTTCTAATGTTAGCAATGGTTGCCATATTTGATGGTGGATTGGCATCATCTTTACAAATCTGAAAGCCCTTCATGTAAGAATGTTTTTTTAAAAAAATTTGTCACATTCTTTTGACCAAGTTTTGTGAAGAAGCTGTTTAAAGGTTCTTCTAATGTTAGTAACAGCACTATATTTGATGGTGGATTGGTATGATCTGAAAGAACTTTATGCCAGGATGCTTCCTATAAAAATTTGTTGAGAAGTCATTTAAAGGTTTTTCTGTTTTAAGTAATGGTGGTCATATCTGTACAAATCTGAAAGCTTTTCATGCAAGAATGCTTTCTTTTAAATTTGGTTAAACTCCGTTAGGCAAGGTTTGTGAAGAAATCATTTAAAGGTTCTTCCATTTTTGGTATTTGATGGTGGATTAGCTTTATTTGTACAAATCTGAAAGCCCTTCACCCAAATAATGCTTTCTTTTAAATTTGGCTAAACTCTATTAAGCAAGTTTTTCAAAGAAATTATTTAAAGGTTGTTCTATTTTTGGTAATGGTGGCCATATTTGATACTGGATAGGTATCATTTAAAAGAACTTTATGCCAGGATACTTTATGTTAAATTTGGATAAATTCTGTTGAGTGGTTTTTGTTTAGAAGTCATTGGAAGACTTGTTTATTTTTAATAATGACAGCCATATCTATTTTAGTAATGGTGGTCATATCTAATGGTGGATTGGCATCATATGTATACACTTCAAGGGACTTTATGCTAGGATGGTTTCTGTCAAATTTGGTCAAATTCTGCTCAGTGGTTTTTGCAAAGTTGTTGTTTAAAGGTATTTCTAATGTTAATAATGGTGGTCATATCTGATGGTAGATTTGGCATCATTGGAACAAATCTTGCAAGGCCTTGATGCCAGAATACTCTTGGTAAAATGATGTGCAAATTGGTCAAGTGGTTTTTCAGAAGTAGTAAATAACAACTGTGAGTGGACAATGCACAACCAATGAAGGAATGAACCATAAGCTCACTTAGCCTTATGGCCAGGTGAGGGTAAAAAAAGATTGTGTGAGATTTTAAGTATGTTGTAATTCCATAGCTGTATAATAACTTCAAAACTCGAATAGCATGAGGGTATGTGGTATTGACTGCAACTGCTCCTGATGGATTGTCCAACAACAGTTCACAAATGTTCTGGACCTCTGGTACATAGGGTGATGTATTATTCCAAATGTGCAATTAGGAAAAGGTAGAGCTGGCCATGGGTCATGACTACAACATGATTTACTACAACATCATTCCACTACATGCCACTGATATACCAGATAATATAATGGACAAAACTTGCCATCATGCAATAAGTGGGATTTGTTTTGGACAAAAATCTTGAATTCTATGTGGCTGGGGTCTCAATGTAACCAAATATGGTATTTATACTGAGCTAGAACTCTAATTCTTAACCTAATTTAGTTTCTGAAAGATTATAAAAGCTAAAGCATTATTTGGAAATATTGATCAGATCAACTCTAAAATAGATTTAATTGTAAATCATCAACATCACTAACACCACAACAGCTATTGCTATATCACCACAACCAATACCATGATCACCACCGTCAGCACTAACTATCACCAACACAGTTCACAACACTTAATATACCATCACCACCCACATAATCATCATCAGATCACCACCATTACCAACATTACCTGCACCACCACCACCACCATCATCATCATATTTCTTCTTCCTCTTTCAAGGGTTCTAAACTTGGTTCCTTTGCTAAAAGGAAAATGTCCAACGAATAATTCGCTAAACTGTTGAAAAGATACATACTTAAAAATATTGCATCTGCAAACTGAGGATGGTGCCACACACAAAAAGCAACATGCACATCTACAATTATAATGGTGCACAAGATGTAGTAGAAGCGGAGCTCTTACTTTTATCATTGGCTTTGGAAGGAGAGGTTGAACTGTGAGAGAAGTTACAAGGAGCAAGGCAGAAAACCTGGCAAAGGGAATGGAAGAAAACTTTAAGGCACATATATTAATGAAAGAATAATTTAGTTTAAACTATTTCAGAGAAGTGCTTGTACAATGTCATATTTATAGGGTCACATTGATAACTCTCTGAAATAGTTTGTCTGTAGCTCAACAAGAGTGACCTTTCCATTTGATCTTTAATCAAAATATTATTTACAGCCTAATCACCCAAAATATACTATAAATACGGTTCTGTGAAAACATTAAATATGCTTGATGGGAACAAGATTCCGTCTATACTCGTGTATAATCCGGGTCCAAATGCAAACAACACAGACCCTGATCTGCCGTCGCATAATGCGCTGGCAGATCAGGGTATATGTTGTTTGTTCTACTGATTAGTCCTTAAAAACTGCATAGACCCAGATCTGCCGGTGCATTATGTGATGGCAGATTTGGGTCTATGCAGTTTGCAGTTGGTATTAGCTTATACACAAGTATATATGGTAATTTGCCCTTATCAAACACATAAAATGCATGCACAACAATACCAATTTGTCAAGTGGATTGTAGGCCTTAAATGAATATTCCAATGGAAAGTTACACCATCAGGTCACTTCATACAATCTGTTGAATGCCCAATCACTGAGAGTATTCAAAAATCATAAAATAGGTAAAGTAACCATATGGTTTTCAAGTAAGAAAACTGTTTTTAAATTCTGAATGCTGAATAAAAATGTTCATAAAAACCCCAAACATTGCCAAAATATCAGGCAGAAAATGCTTATCATCCCCAATTATCATTTGATCATCTTTACTAAATACAATTGTATCAGCTTAGAAGGTGTTTTGTGACAATGATCAATGTCAAAGTATCTTCAAAGTCATTTTTGAACTAGCTCCAACATAACAGGCATTTGTTTTAGTTTTATAGTGATTTTTCTTAAACTGGTACCTGAAATTCCTCACTTAGGGGTTATCAAAACTGTCCTGACGGTATAAATCTCTTGCTATAATCATCAATTCCTTTCCTTCATTGGCACGCTCAGTGCACAGAAGTTCTGCTAAATATACTCATCCGCAAGTTCACTCAACATTAAAAATGTGCATATGGGAAAATAGGAATTTTCACCCCAAATAGAGGAAAAATATAGTAATTCTAAACTAAAGAGATAGGAACTGTATAGGAATTATGGGATATTTTCATGTGTTTTTCTTGCAACTATTGAAAATAAAATCCATAAAACCAGCAACTTTCAATACAACTTATTATACTTTGTTCAATGTATAAAATCCCACAACTCTGAAATGTCGTCGGAGAACAATTCTGCTACTGAGCAAAGAGCATATTGTAAAATCTGAGTGCTCTTATAGTACTCTCTGACTAATATCAAAGGCCAATCTTATAGTACTCTCTGACTAATATCAAAGGCCAATCTTATAGTACTCTCTGACTAATATCAAAGGCCAATCTTATAGTACTCTCTGACTAATATCAAAGGCCAACTCTTATAGTACTCTCTGACTAATATCAAAGGCCAACTTGGATAAAGTTTACAGATGTAATTCTCTGTCATGTCCTACAATTTTGAGGTGGTTTCATCATTTTAAAGATGGTCACAAATCCATGGAAGATGACCCATGTTCTAGAAGATCGCTGTCTGGTGAGTGGGAAGTAGCTGCTCTGAAGGGGGCAATTGATGAATATGCTCAATACACAGTGTAAGATATATTAATTATCATAGGCATTAATTCATCAGCTGTTTTTAATATACTGAAGAATCATCTGAAGCTCAGAAAGGTTTGTGTAAGATAGTTTGTACAAGAGTCCTGCATTTGTGGATGGCTGATCAAAAATAGACTCGGGTTGAAATCGCCAAACAGCTACTCACCAAATATGAAAAGAGTGACCAGAGACATTTGAAAGAGATTGTCATAGGTGATGAAACATGGATTTACTTTTCTGAACCCAACTCAACAGAAAAAAATAAAGTATGAATCTGAGAAAAAGAGCAGAGACCACAAACTGCTCAATGTACTTGGACCGTCAAGAGAGTTTTATACGCATTATTTTTTTTATGCAAAAGATCTAGTCATCCAGGTACCTGTGCCTGACTCTGCTAGTGTCACTGGATAACTGTATGCCTACAAAGTGTTGCCAAAAGTTTTGAAACACTACCAAGCCACCTGTCCACACACCAGCACCCAAGGTATCCATCCACTCCATGAGAATGCATGGGCGCATAAATCTGCTGTTGTGACAGATGGCATTCAAATTTGCCACATCCTCCATACAGGTCTGAAGTAATTTTTGGCTGAATTCCATTATCAAAGATTTGCTAAGAGGCAGATGTTTTGAAAGCCATCATGTGGTTGGATGTGCAGTTTTCCAGAGTATGAACAACACACCAAAATGCGAAAACAAAATGGTTTTTAATAACTGGATAATCAGACTGAGAAAGTGTGTAGAGGTGCATGGAGAGTACTTTGAGTGGATGCACTGATGTACTGTTCACTAATAAAGAATTATGCTGTACAGCACACTAATACTCAGAACTTCTTAAATACCCCTCATAAATGTTTACTTGTATGTAAGAGGGCACATGATCACATCATATTCTTAGGTGAAATATTAACACCATATTCTTAGGTGAAAATAATGAACCTCACCTCAGTAAACTGAAACCCCTAAAAACCCCAAAATTTAACTTGGTTCCAAGGATTTTGGTCTTGAGAGGTTGCCATTGAAGAAAGATCCAAATTGCCCACATATAATTCTTTAAAAAGATTTAAGTGTTGAGGAAACAAACTTTGTGCATTTTGGGACTCTAGAATTTGAGGAGGGGGGGGGGGGGAGGAAGCAGAGGAAAAAAACTTTCATTTTTTACTCCCATAATTTTTCCACAAGTTTCATATTCATAACAAAATTTCCATTCTGTTTTAAGTTCTATCATTTAATGATTTAATTGTAGCAATATTATCACTTTATGGAGAAGCAAGAACTGACTCCTTTGTTTACAATTTTTTTTTTATCTGGCAAATTCCTTTAAATGATATTGGACATAAATTCTCAGAGGCTGGTGAACATGCAGTTTTTGTGTGTGTGTGGAGGGGGGAGTTCTGAGGGGGGGGGGGGGAAAGGGGTAAAACTAATTTTAATTATGTAATACTAACCTGCTACTATTACATTGCTACCCTTTTCTGGTATCCTAAGTCCACAGCAGCTAAATTCATGTAGCAGGCTTAAGTCACTTAATTGGGCTTTGCAGCTATGCTTGTGAAATCGCAATTCATGAAGCAAGACTAAGCCTAAGTCTTGGAGTCAAATTGGGCGGATTTTAAGCCCTCAATTTAGCAGGCTTACAAGCCTAGTCTCAGGGCAGAAAAATGGCGGTCTACATATTGATGCAACTGCATGAGAGGAGAGCGATCAGGAGAAACAGGGTATTTTGAGATCAGACCCATTTCGATGTTTTTCATGACAGAGACAATTATTAAGAAGTTTAGATTTCCATGTGATGTCATTCTCATAATTGCTAATGAACTGTGTAATGACATAATTTACTCGATGCTATGAACTGACTCTTGTGTTGCAAGTTCCTTTGACACTTTGCCATTACGTGACTGGAATATTTCAGGATGTGATATCCGAGTTAAGTAGTGTGTCACAACTAACACTGATGTATTTATGCATCACATACCTCCACAGATAAAAATGCCAAGTCAAGACAAATCTGACATTGTGAAGGGTAAATTCTTTGCAATGACCCCTGGCTTTTCCAACACAGTTAGGTGCATAGATGGAACACACATTTGTGGAAATTCGTCAATCTCAAAATAGCTCAGCTGAGCACACTGGACTAGCAAGTCTTGCATCAATGCCAGCTGCATAAAGTGCAAATGAGCAGTGATTAAACAGGAGTGATTAAAGTAGATGCAACAATGGCCCTAACCTCATTGACCTTAATTCCCACGAAAGAAGGATCCCTCTTGGTGAGGGACTGATAAGTTCTCTTTTTAGTGAGGATACTCCACCTTGAAATGGTGGCTGCTGAAAAATCAGAATAATACTTGAGAGGGAGAAAGAGATGATTCTGACCCTTCCTTCTTTTAGAGGAAGCCAAATAAAACCTTAACACCCTAACTTGATCATCCCCAACACAGAACAGGAAGTACTGAAGGTAGCTGATTCTTAGCCAGACACCCTGGTTGGCAAAGAAGAGAAACCGCATCATAGTTACCACTGAACCATAAACAACCCTTGGCCATGGAAAAGGCATTATTTTACTCCTTCTCCTCACTGATGCTAAAGACAGCAGGAAGACTATTTTAATGGTACGGTTCTCGCTGGAAGCTTCACTCAATGGTTCATAGGTGGGTTTAGATAATGCCAAAAGAACACACAAAAGGTTCCATCTAGGCATTAATGAACAAGATACTGGCTTCTGAAGCTCATAATACTTGATGAGATCAGAAAGTTGAGGATCCAACCCAATGGCAGAACCCTAGTATTAGATGGGGCTGCTCTTTAGCCCCTATGGTCATACAGAATATTCTCCTTTCTTGAAAATCATGAGAAGACAATCTGCAACTAAGGTTAAATGGGGGCAGATAGGATCAATGTGTTTTCTACTGCACATTACAGAAGATTCTCCACCTGGCATCGTAAACTTTGGAAGCTGATTGAGTTCTGACCTGGGCAATGCAGTTGGCAACCTTGCTCAAAAACTGGTCTTGACAAATCAATCATTTGATATGAGCCATGCATGAAGGTAGTGAATATGTGGGTTATTGTGTAGGAGACCCTCTGTGCTGCAATAGCAGGTCCCTCCTTTGAGGTAATCTACTGGGCTCATCTGTCAACAGATCACGGAAATCACTGAACCATGATCATTGGGCCACAGGGGAGCTATCAGGATGAGCCGAGACATGGCAGTCATGGCTTGGTGAAGAACCTGAGGGTTTATTTTGAAAGGCGGGAAGGTGTAAGCATACAGACAATCCCACTTTAGGCTGAAAGTGTCCATCACCTAAGGTCCTCTGATCTGGCACTGGGGAGTCATAAAGGGGGAGCTTGTCATTCAGTCTTGTAGCAAACAAGTCCACTATTGGCCCCCCCCCCCCCCCCCAGCTGGGAGTCAGAATCTGAGCAATCTTGTCTTGGGAGCATGAACTATCCCCTGACTGGTGAGGAAATTCATCCCACATACACAAAGTCCTGAAAAGGAATAATATTTGACTTCTCTGGGTTGGGGATTAGACCCAGATGAGTCACCGTCAACCAACAGAAGGACAGGCCCTTCATAAGTAGAGATTAAAATAGGTTTTTGTCATCCTGTAACCACGCACCAAGGGGCAATGGGACTAACCCTCAAATCTATCCTCCTTGGAGAATGAGATGGATGATCCCTTCTTGATGATGTAGGTGGAGAGTGGTGGCCCGCCTTCTTTTTGTTGGACAAGCTGATGGAACAGAGAAGGTCTACAACCTGCCCCATCTGATGTACCTTGGAAAGGAAGACTCACTGCTAGGCAGAGAGGGTACCACAAATCCTGTTGGGATTTAAGGGGAAAATAAGGAAGGGGGGAACATCAAAGAGCATTGCCCAGTGACCTGCACTTGAAACCCTAAGTCCAGTGCACGGTGACTGTTCAAAGACCAGTCCTGTGATGACTTGATGGAAGAATTTCTGTTCAGGGAACTAGAGTCAGCATCAGATCTGTTAGAGAGAACACCCTGCTCTTCTCTACCTTCAGGAAGGTGTGACTTGCTCTTATCAGGCACTGGTACTAGGAGGGGCCATGAATCTCTTCCTAACAGGAGCTGACAGCATCAGTTCAAGTGACAGTGATCTGAGGCCTTTAGGCAATTTCTGAACCATGGAAAGTGCTCCTGGTCCCTCCCTCACAGGAGGTGTTGACTTCGCCAAGACACTCCTAGAAACAGAGGGTGTTGTCTTGAGATGAAGAGAAGGAAGTGGAACCCTTCTCACTTCTTCTGTAAGTGTGGCAACTTTCAGCCAAGTCCAACACTGCATCTTCCCACAGACAACAAATAGGACAGCATTCGATACATGTACACTTAGTGCATGGTAAACTGTGGAGTGAGTGTCCCAGGGGTCCTTCTTATGTCCACATTTACCTACACCATGTGATATAATTATTATCTAAAAGAGAAAAAAAAACCCATAAAAACAAACTCAACCGGAACTAAAAATGAGTAGGAGATACATTCCTTGAAACCAGTCTTAAGATGGGGGAACAATTTACTGAGGCACCACTTTACTAAGCAAGGTGCAACAATCCTACAAAATTAGTGAAAAGGACACAGATACATACAAATAAAGCAAGGACTAGGAAGAAAATGACTAAAACAACACCAAAAAGGATATGTTTGGCTAAAACGAGGCCTAAAGAAAAAAACAAAAGTGAATTTCGTTTAGCGTCCTGACACACGTGTTTTAGCAAAAGAGTCCAAGGAAAAAGAGGAAGATATTCCACATGTTGGATATGACCAAGGCATCAGACTAGGATCATGTTCTATTCTTTTCTGGCCCTCCAAAATTGGAGGGAATATTTAGCTTGGACTAGGGACTTAGCATCCTGGAAAAGGGTAGCAATGCAATAGTAGCAGTTAATTTGTTTTACTGCTATTAAAAAATGCTATCTTTGTTAAGATTATATCAAGTAGCTAATATTTTATGGACTGCTATTTGACCCTAAATGTAAATTTAAAAATGAATGAAGATCTATTTCTTTTATAAAATGATCTTAAACTCATGAATTAACTAAATTCATTATTTTGTTGATTATGTTAAATATATATCTTTTACTAAAATTCCATTAACTGTGCATTTATTTAAAATATTTCTTTTCTCTATTTCGGAACTTTGTCAGAAGTGTCACAATCCAACAAAAAAGATCTAACTGATAACTAAAATCCTATACAAATTTTAGTTTTAAAAGAGAAAGTTTACTAATGCAGTCAGTTTGATTCAGCTCTGTTAAAACATCTTCAAAATATATTAGGCAATGTCTACCATGTTAGTTGTACCCTGGAAAGGGCTTATGCACACTGGACAGCTATACCAGACAGCACTTCAAAGAGTAAAAATTTACAAAACTTCTTCATAAACCAGACTATGAAATTGGATAGCAGACTTGGCAAAGATATTGCTATTTTTCCAGTAGTTAAATAAATTTTATGCCTGACAATAAATGAAATCTTCTGACTCTATATTTTAATCACATATAAAGTCATGTTTCACTACTACCCCTTACTTGAAAATCCATATTGCTCTTTTTCAATATAAATAACAAGGGTAAGAGAAACTGAAATGTTGTTAGTGTTGAGAAGCTATAAAGTATAGATTCAGCTGACTTTTCTGAACAATGAAAAATTGGTGAATTTGCTACCATTAAGTGTTGGTACTGTCAGATACAAGTTCATATACAAAGAAGTAACTTCTTCTAGTGGAATAATTACTTTATTATTTGTAAAAATTGCTTTTTATAAAGCATAACCAAGTATTTTAGCCACTGTCATCATTTCAGACAAGGAAAATTGTGAATATAAAATATAGTTATAATAAAGGAATTCCTGAATTTATGGGAGTTTATGGGTTTTAATTGTGAAGAGCAAAAATTCTGCAGATCACGTAATTTTAGTAAGCGTACAAATTTAACAAAGAAACCAAATTCTTGAAGTATGATGGATTTTCTTATGATCATCCAATCAAAAATCTTTCTTAGAACTGGATACTTTTAAATGTATATACGACTGGAATAAATATATATATATATATATATATATATATATATATATATATATATATATATATATATATATATATATATATATATATATATATATATATATATGATCCTGAAATCTCCTGAAATCACTGTTTGCACCTGACAGCAATCATAGGATATCTCAAATATCATTATATCAAATTGTCTTTGATTTGTTTATCCAATAACCTGTCAAATAAACAGCTCAATGCAGTAAAATTCAAAGGTCACTAGGTCTAGTTTACAGACTGTTTCTTTGTTGGACAATCAATAAAAGTGTCGACAACTAAGCTTAAATCAAAGGTTACTAAGTCCAGTTTATACATTGTTTTTTTTGTTGAACAAATCATTGAGGTGTTGCCAACTAAGTTTGTTTGGTTATTATGTTTTCCCAACTGTTTAACAAGCTATTGCCACAAAGCAAAAGAAAAAAGAGACGTGAAAGCTTATCTCCTGGACTTATAAAAAACCCTGTAATTGAATGATTGCCCCAGGGTCTATACTACAGACATTACATCAGTCCCCCACATGACCGTTTTTTTAAACTATATTGTGTTGTGGTGAGTCTGCACATCAAACCTTTAGAACAAAATATGTGAAGTTTTCAAGGCCCAAATTAAGAAAAAAAGATAATAGCAACAACAACTTTTATTATCATCCTCCAAGACTTTTTTGGGGATCTAATCAAATAAAACTTCACCACCCAATTTTTTTTACCGGAAATGTTTTTCAATTAGCTGGTACACAATTTCAAAATAGTAAACCTGCTTTTTGTCAATTAATAATCATTTTTTGAAAAATGTAAAGTGGAATAAAGTACTTTTGTTGGGTGATATTCTATAGTATATTTTTGTTAACATGAAGCAACAATTTGTATAAATAATTAGTTTGAGAGTAGTCAGTGAATCATGGAAGGTTAATACTAATACTAAAACAGCAGCAAATCCAGAACTGACAATGACACATTTTCTGGTACATTTGTTACATGTAATTAGGTATATCAATGTTTTCTCTTTGGTCAGGAATTATTATATCTCCTTGAATGTTCTTGTATTAAATTTCACAAATATATGGCCATCACATTGATTTTGGGGGAAAAAATGTCTGGCAAGAGCCATCATAATTTATATATGTGATTATTATTCAGATTGCTAAGTATGTAGCTGGGAACCCACTGGATGAATATATGTAGCAATTTCAAGGCAGTGTAAACCATAGGAAATGCACATCTGAATGAATGAAACTGATTAGTTACAAAAATGTCCTGGAAGAAATTAATTTCAATAAAAGGTGCAAACTGGAAGAAACATCAGAAATATGTAAAAAGTCTTAGCTACTGAAAAATATGTAAAAAGTTTCAGATGATAACACATTGTGAGGTTATATGAAAAATGAAAAAAGATCCATCAATATTCAAATAGTGAACAAGGTGTATACACAATAGCTTTGACAAACAGAACTGACAGTAGAAAACAAAAGTTGTCATGTAAAAAAGACATCATTAAAGTAATAATAATAATAATAATAATAATAATAATAATAATAAAGGACACAAACTTAATGCAATAATAGATATGTGAATACATCTGCAAACTGTGTGGCTAGCTGCATCCTGCCATCACTTCATGGAAATGAGTACAACTAAGAAATTTTATAATTGTAGGATTGGAATCTTCTTATCAAATCGAAAGTACTGCCTTTTTAATGAAATAATGATCAAGAGGCCCAAGTGGACCTGAATCGCTCACACGCTAATATTTTGTTTCATGATTCTCATGAAGAAGTTATTTTAAGGCTTTTCTTTTTTAAGTAATGGCTTCCATATAAGAAGGTAGATTGGCATTATCTGCATGAATTTCAAAGGCCTTTATGCAGAATGCATTTTGCCAAATTTTGTCAATTTCTATACATCAGTTTCTGGTATAAAGTCATATAATGATTTATCTGTTTTTATGAAGAGTGGCCATAATTGATTGCAGAGTGGCATTATTTGTATAAATTTGAAAGGCCTTTGTGTCAGGATGCTTTCTGTCAAACTTGGTCAAATTCTGTTCAGTGTTTTTTGAGAAGTTGTTTAAAAGTTTTCTATTTTCAGTAAAAGTATCCATATTTGATAGCTGAAACTATTTGTACAAGTTCAAAGGTCTTCATGGCAGAGTGCTTTATCTCAAGTTTGGTCAAATTCTGTTCAGTGGTTTGGGAGAAGTAGTTTTCTTATTTTAGTAACAGTTGCCATATTTTATGGCAAATCTGCGACATTTGTATAAATTTGAAAGTCCTTTATGCCACAAATGCTTTCTACCAAATTTGGTCAAATTCTGTTGAGCAGTTTTTGAGAAGAAATTGTTTAAAGGTTTTTCTATTTTTAGTAACAGCAGCCATATTTGATGGCAAATCAAATGATTTTTACAAATTTGAAAGCCCTCTATGCCAGAATGCTTTCTGTCAAATTTGGTCAAATTCTGCTGAGCAGTTTTTGAAAAGAAGCTGTTTAAAGGTTTTCTATGTTTAATCAAGGTGACCATATTTGATGGTACATCGGTATCATTTGTAAAAACCTGAAAGGCATTAACGCCTGAATGCCCTCTGCCTATTTTGGTTTAAACTGGTTTTAAATTAGTGGTTACTGAAAAGAACTTGAAAATTGCATTTGTTGATGAATGACAGACAATGCACAATGGAAGATGCATAATTGATGCAAGACCATACCTCAAGTTCATTTGGCCTTATGGCCAGGTGAGCATGAGCACACAAAAAATGATGCCAAACAAACACTACAGATCGACAACCTGCAAGCATCTTAACTTTTAATAAATTATTTCAGGGCAAAGACAAAAATGAGCCCAGAACCATTTCATGGTAAAGGTCTCATTGCTTTTGGGGTCAACCATGCATCCTTTGCATTCACAACTATAGCACTGCACTCACTGCATGGTTTCAGAAGGAACTCTAACATTACTCTAACCTCTAAAAACCCATGCCAAAACATTTATGAACATGTTTTTTTATTAAAGCAGAATACAATTTATTACCATTTTGTTTTTGTTATTATAATTTGAGAATTGTCAGAATGCTGAACTTTGTTAAGATTTTGAGGAAATAAAAGTGTCTTCTAACACTAGACTAGTTTGTATGTTTTAGTTATATTTCAAACTTTGGTCATTTTTCAATCAATATTTGAATCTTAAGATGGATTAAGACAAAATTATGTCATCATTTCTGAAAAGATAAAAACTTCCTGTGAAGCAGATGTACCTGATCAGTAGTCAGCAGCTTGAAATAACTGGGGGGATTGGTTATCACATAGCGTTTTGATGAGGGTCCTGCCCTAACAGCGGTTGTATCTCGGAATCTATACAAACCAATACATAAAATTCCATGGTGTCTCAGGGCAAAGACGAACAGCTCACCATAAGTTCCATTCTCCTGAAATATAAGTTCACTGCAGTGTATTAAACTATTTTGTTATTCTTCTGATTGGTAACAAAGTTTACATGATGTCACATATAAGCACATGTAAATCTTCATATGATCAAATACACCTAAAAACAAGAGAACTATGAATGGTACAATATGTAACTACCCCGTGTTTAATAGTTCTGTATGTAGGCGCTAGTAGGGCATGGATGACCTTGGAGATTATTAACCAACAGGTCTCAATGACATTTAACTTTGGTCAAGGAATGTGGTCTTGAACTAAACTTACTGTGCAGATTTACCATGAACTTGACCTTTGACCTTTAGACCCCATGATGTATAGGTTTATTTCTTACCCAAAGTGTTAGCCATCCAAAGTTTGGTCAAGGAACTTAGTCTAGTTGTTGTGCAAAGTCAGGTTTCTTTGAATCACAATGACCTTGACATTTGACCTTTTGAACCCAAAATCAATAGGCCTCTTCCTTACCTTAAGTGCAAGCCCTCCACAAATTTTGATCAAGGTAGATGGTCTAGAATAAAGTTATTATATAAAAAATCATTTTTCTTCTTTCATTCACAATTACCTTGACCTTTGATATTTTGACCCCCAAATCAATAGGTTTTTCCTTACTCTAAGTGCAAGTCATTCACAAAATTTAGTCCAGGTCTGTGATCTAGAACTAATGTTATTGTGTGGACACCTGTGTTTTTTAGTTTCAATCACAGTGACCTTAAACTTGGGTCTTTTATTGTCAGAGTCAACAGGCTTCTTCCTCCAAGTGCAAGCCATCCACAAAGTTTGGTAAAGGAAGATAGGTGTATGGACCGACAGATGTCAAAACTATATATGCCAGTCTCTTGACGGTGTATAAAAAAAACATGTATATACCTTATACATAGATGTCTTCAAATACACACTGGGTGCACCTATATACTTAATCTGTAATATATAATGTACCATACACTGTACATCTCTAATTGGTTTGATCACCTGTTCCCACTTTCACATGCTTTGTAATTATTATACCCAAAAATATTGGAATTTGTACTGTTGATAATTAAGTTTCTCACATTCCCTCAATCACTTTATCAAATAATTTAAGAAATATTGTTGTTTAATTTTCTCAACATCAGATTTTATGAAGCGGATTCAAGAAATGTTCACTAAGACCTTGATTGATACTGCTTTTATCAGGTCCATATAATCAGATGTCAATCATTTAGGTCAATAATTGTATGAAGTCCCTAATTTAAAGGACTTATCTTCATTATAACCCTAATAAACTTATCACATGCATTGTCCAGGTATCTGGGTTATAAAAATATTCAAATGGCCGAAATGAGATAAAAATATCATCTACATTGGTATATGGATAGGTGGGGTTTATATAGCATTACCATGGTATGATCCTAATGAAAAACAACTTACATTTTGGTTATGTGAGCACATGTATTCTTGATGTTAATACAGTACAGCTCACATGATTTTTCGGAACTCCGCGCATCGCGGTGGGGGTGGAGAGGATTAAGAAAAACCCCTCCACCATCACTCCACGCGTCCTGACGGAGTTGTTGCGGAGTCTCGCGGAGAATAGCCCTGCACACCACGCTTTCTCGTGGAGTCGCATTCGATCACCACCGCGGCATGGACGTGGTCTCGATAATATGGGGGTGGTTTATTGTTTATTACCCATGTAAGCAGAGGTTGAGAGAGAGACGGGGGGGGGGGGGCACCGATTTATCTACATCGTTATCCCTCTGGGGAGCAATTTGCTAACTTTTTGATACTGAAAAAAACGTAGTAATTCAGTTAATTATAAATATTTCGTTGTTCTAACAAAGATAATGTATGATACATAGTGCCAAATCATATTTAAGATAATGATAACGTAATGACAATGCCTCGTAAACTGTATTAATACTACATTTTGCGCAATGAATCTAATTTTTTTTTCTTCAATACTATGTTATCGGAATCTAAACATGCATTCATATCCTTATTTCTTTTTCAGTAAACGCAATACAAAATTGTAATGATCTTATGAAAGTCAGTGATATTGTACTACCTGCAAAGAAAAGAATGATAAACATCGAACAAATTAATAACAAAGCTGCAGTCATACCTGACTGAAGTGAAACAAAATCGCACAAGTTCCGATGGTTACTCCATGCATGAGTACTCATTCACATATTGTACGATTTTTTCTGACATCCAATCGCTTAAATAAAGCATTATTAAGATTTCACATCGTTATATTATTTTAAAATGTACTATTTTGCATTAATTACCAAAGTAGCGGGGTTTTTTTAAAATCACAAATGGTTGCAAAAGGTCATCCAAGATACATGTAGTTGACAGGTGCAAGTAACCTAGCACAATAGAAACCATCAGCACTGCATGTTTTCTTTGATACTGATGTGTTAATTTAATGTGCTAACTGTTAACCTAAAAGTACAACAGCAACGCTTCTGCGGGTTTGTTTTCCTTGCCATTGATTTGACAAACTTGCGCATCAGATAAAATTAATGATAAACTTTTTCTTTTCTGTTTGTTTTCCTATTGCATAATACAGAAAAATAAGATGAATAATTTTAGATCATTAACTCTTCTTAGTAAAGTCCCCCCCCCCTCTCATAAAATATGGAATCCAAATCACTACTGCACAAGTTATCGTAAACTGAAATCTGGAAAAGTTTGCAAGTGGTAAGAAACAGAAACACACTCAATAACCAAAGGCTCTAACAGTCACAAACAGGAAACTGCAATCTTTAATATCTGCGTAAAAATAATTAAAAAAAGTATATTTTATTTTTATATTTTTGCTGTAGAAAAATGAGCAAATAATAGGATACACTTGGAGACAATACATCCATGCAAAATGTTCTAAACTTGTTGGAAATTAAAATCTCTGAACATCTCAGATTTTAGAATTTTCCATATTATTTTTCATTTCGGTAATAAGCCGAGTTCAGATTAATTATTAACAATTATCAAACTTCCGTTGTTAATGGCGGGACCATAAATGGTCACTGCCTTGATTTCTGTAGAACATCCGCTGAAGTCAAGTCTTTATTAGGGAGAGACAATTTAATTTTCCAAACCGGGGGTGGGTGGAGGGTGGGTTGTGGTGGTGGTGGGGTGGTGGTGGTGGTAGTGGGGTAAATGCATGAAAACAATTGTCTTTCTCTGATTTTTGTAGCAGACGTTAATCCGTTCTATATTTCACTTAAAATAAATAAATACTGTGATGAAAGAACAAAAAATATCCCAGTCGAAAAAAACAAAACAACATATAAACCCCGTATATTAAATGGTCAGTCCTTTACAGTACACGTGCAGTCATAATATTCAGCCTCGTGACTCTACTATTACTGCTTAAAGACTAAGCACGCAGTTTGCATTTCAGTGTAAATTCAGTGTTTTAGGTTTGTTGTTGTTGGGGGGGGGGGGGGTAAGCAGAAGCGGATGTCAATTTGGATTTTAATTGTCCATATCTCAGAGAATTTCTTTCCTTTGGAACAAAATGCTAAATTTATTTTGCTTGAGAGGCTCAGCAATGTGTGCTTCTCGTCAAGTCAGTGCATAAGTTTGTTCATATTTTTTTGAAATAAATTAAAATCATAAACTTATTGCAAAAGAAGTCGATCAACCTTTTATAAACAGTAATGTGTACTGAATATACAAGACTTTTGAAATTATTTTTTTATTGTCCAAATATATGATCGAAATAAAAACGACTGATTCTTCAGATGGTATCCGGTTGTAAATCACTCTTGACGTCTCAGTCTTTCCATAGGTGGTCTTCATTCATTGGCTGTTCAGATGTCAATCAGTAATGTCGACTAGCCCCTCCACGATGGAGTTTACATCGGCATGTCTGCCGAAACGCGGTGGTGATTTGTAGGTACTTATGCCAATTTATGCCTCCACTGCGGAGTGCTATCGCAGAGCTAAAGTGGAGGGGATTAAGTACCCCACCGCGATGTGCGGAGTTAGAAAAAATCACGTGAGCTGTACTGTATATATTGCAACTTTCAAAAACAAAGAGTCATAGAAAGACAAATATTATAGTGGAACATTGTTAGAAACAATTTTTAAATTCTCATATCATCAAAAGCAAGCATTCTAAGAAATGCTATGTCTTGTACGTAAACCCCATTATTAAGATATAGTACCCAGTAAACGACATTAAAGAAAAAAAAATTACAATAAAATCTTATAATTCATGACAATGACAATATCATTGCTGCTACCACAGGAAAAGATACCAATGTCAAGCTATCTGCTGACAGAGGCAAGGCAGAAAAATGAAAATGATCCTGTTTGGTTGGAATGTTCTTCCATAAGACAAATAATTCTAGAGGAATGGTGAGCAACTTGCGAATATAAATATACCCCAATCTCTCCAGTATGAAACCCCTACTCAAATGGAGATAAGTCTATGGTCAAAAATGTGAATAACTCTTCCAAAAATAGTGTGAGCACAATTACTGGTCAACATGCATATCTGATGATGATGAGCATACAATGTACTAAGTTTCACAGCCATCCACTAAATACGGTGAGAGTGGTTGCGTTCACAAAATTTCATCATACATGGCATCCAGCTGTAAGTAAAAAAGGGCAATAATTCCTATAAAAATCCATAATCACAAAGAGTTGTCAACATGCACATCTTTAAATGATGACTATACATACCCAGTATCATAGTGATCCATTAAATGATGACTATACATACCAAGAATCAGTGATCCATTAAATGATGACTATACATACCAAGTATCATAGTGATCCATTAAATGATGACTATTCATACCAAGAATCAGTGATCCATTAAATGATGACTATACATACCAAGTATCATAGTGATCCATTAAATGACTATACATACCAAGAATCAGTGATCCATTAAATGATGACTATACATACCAAGTATCATAGTGATCCATTAAATGACTATACATACCAAGTATCATAGTGATCCATTAAATGATGACTATACATACCAAGTATCATAGTGATCCATTAAATGATGACTATACATACCAAGTATCATAGTGATCCATTAAATGATGACTATACATACCAAGAATCATAGTGATCCATTAAATGATGACTATACATACCAAGTATTGTAGTGATCCATTAAATGATGACTATACATACCAAGTATCATAGTGATCCAGACAAGTTGCTTTCACAAGATACTGCTGCATACTGCATTCAGCAGCAGACAAAAAGGGCAATAACTCTAACAAAAACTGTGAGGGCACAGTGATTTGTCAACATGCACATCTGATGATGATGATGATGACCATAACATGTACAAAGTTTTATGGCAATCCACTAAAAACTATGCGATTAGCTGCATTCACAAAATTCTATCAAAATTGTGGGAGGACACTAATTTGTTAGTATGTACATCTTCAATTGATCACCATCAAATGTACAAAGTTTCATGGCAATCCATTTAAAATTGTGAGACTAGTTGTGTTCACAAGATTCTGTCATACACTACATCAGGCTCGAAGTTAAAAAGGGCAATAACTCTAACAAAAATCACAGAAGCACAGTGATTTATCAATATGTACATCTTCAGATGATGACCTCACATTTCCAAGTTTCATAATGATCCAGTGTAATCTGTGAGACTAGTTGCAATCACAAACTTCTGCCATCCGCTACATCCAGTTGCAAGTCAAAAAGGGCAATATCTCTTACAAAAATAGGAGCACGGTGATTTTTCGACATGTGCATCTTGAGATGATGACCATACTATGAACCAAGTTTCACAGTGACCCATCAAAAACTGAGACTTGCTGCATTCACAAACATTCAGTCATACCACTGCATAAGAAAAAAAGGGCAATAACCCTAACAAAAATTGCAGGAGCAAAATGATTAGTTGAAATGCATATCTTCAGATGATGACAATAACATTAGAAAGTTTCAAAATGAATGACTGAAAACTGTGAGACTAGTTGTGTTCACAAGATTCTGTCATACACTGCATTCAGTTGCAAGAAAAAAAAGGTCAAAACTTTTACAAAAATGGTGGGACAGAGTGACATGTTGATATTTGCATCTTTGGGTAATGACTATAATATTTACCAAGTTTAATGGCAATCCATCAAAAACTGCGGGACTAGTTTATCTTTGTCCCAGAGAGTTGTTTTTCAAGGACTAATTTAAGGATTTCCATCAGTGTTCAAGGAGTATTTTTCCTTACTGAAACTTAACTTTTTCCATGTTGTTTTATTTATTACTGCATAAAAAGTCGAAGAAAAAACATGTAACTAATTAGCATGCCAATACATCAAAGGGATGTTACTCAATCTGGTAACTACCCGTGTCATATGTCATTTGATTTGCCCAATTTTATCCCAATGTATTTACTTATTATTTTGTAAAATAAATTGTATTTATTTATTATTTTGTAAAATAAATAAATAACACAAATTCTAAATGTAAAAAGTGATACATTTTATTCAGTTTTAACTTTTTGTATTCTCTTCGATAAATTCAATGTTTTAGGAACAATTCAAGGAGATTTTCAACAAATTGAAGGACTTTTCAAGGATAAAACCAGCTTTTTCAAAATTCAAGGAGTTTTCAAGGCAACTCCTCAAATTCAAGGATTTGTGAAGGTTGTTAGTTGCGTTCACAAGATTGTGTGACAGATGGTAGGATCTACAGATGGAAGGACAGGTGGATGAACATTAGGAATTTTATGTACCTCCACCTCTAAACTCACTCTGCTATTGTTAAGGCTCTTACCCCAAACTGAGAGAGTGGTCCAGAAAAGAGTGAGAGTTGGGCCACACGACAGCGGTCTCGGTTAGCAAGGACAGCTGGTGTGCAGTAACCTCCCCTCATACCAGCGCCCTCTGCCAGAATCTGCTCTAATTCTGGTGTAGCACCACCAGTGATCAATGTTCTTATGAGCGTCAGGGCATTGTCGTTGAAATAGCTCTGCAGTACAGAATATAATGTGAGGAACATTCTGTACCAGCTATGTAGGACAGCTATGGAAACACAACCGAACTTAAATTAGTGTTGAATACAATGAAGCACTTATAAATCTGCCATAAAAGCATATATAAACTAACTGACTGTAAGAACTGAGAGCAGATCAACAAAATATAGACCCCTGGTTCCTCAAAACAAGTTTAATTTGTCAAATTAATCTTGTAATCTGAAATATGCCAAAAATTTTGTGAATGATGATACAGTACTCCCTCACAATAAGGCATGTCAGTATAAGGCAGTCCCATTTATAAGGCAGGTATGGTCATGGATCCCATTTCACAGTAATATTATGTGTAAAATACCTCAATATAAGGCAGTCCCATTTATAAAGTAGGTATGGTCATAGATCCCATTTCATAGTAATATTATGTGTAAAATACCTCAATATAAGGCAGTCCCATTTATAAAGTAGGTATGGTCATAGATCCCATTTCATAGTAATATTATGTGTAAAATACCTCAATATAAGGCAGTCCCATTTATAAAGTAGGTATGGTCATGGATCCCATTTCATAGTAATATTATGTGTAAAATACCTCAATATAAGGCAGTTCCATTTATAAAGTAGGTATGGTCATGGATCCCATTTCATAGTAATATTATGTGTAAAATACCTCAATATAAGGCAGTCCATTTTTAAAGTAGGCATGGTCATGGATCCCATTTCATAGTAATATTATGTGTAAAATACCTCAATATAAGGCAGTCCCATTTATAAAGTAGGTATGGTCATGGATCCCATTTCATAGTAATATTATGTGTAAAATACCTCAATATAAGGCAGTCCCATTTATAAAGTAGGTATGGTCATAGATCCCATTTCATAGTAATATTATGTGTAAAATACCTCAATATAAGGCAGTCCCATTTATAAAGTAGGTGTGGTCATAGATCCCATTTCATAGTAATATTATGTGTAAAATACCTCAATATAAGGCAGTCCCATTTATAAAGTAGGTATGGTCATAGATCCCATTTCATAGTAATATTATGTGTAAAATACCTCAATATAAGGTGACATCATCTATAAAGCAGTCCACTTTCATGACTCCCATGAATAGCAGTATAGTGAGAGAGTACTGTATAAAAGATGTCAATGATGGATTTACTGTCAAAAATGGAGTTTTACCAGCAAACCAACTGCAGAACAAAAAACACCAAAAGTAAAACCACTATTAACATCCTCAAATCCTGATTGTTATCTCTATCTAACTATACCTCTTCCTTGATAACTTGTGTACAATGGGGTCCAAAAATATAGACTCCTGCATAAGCAAGAGTGTGTAGTACCATGATACCTCTGAAAAATTAATAAAGAGATTGACAGTGACAATGAGAAGCATACATGTAACAGAACAGAGAGGTCTGCTTAGGACAGATCAGGAGATTTGCAAAATTTGGCCAGGAGTTTTGACTTCAAAAGAGGGAGGATTTTCATTGACCCAATTTTTAGCATGCAATTAGACAACAATTACAACTATTGAACAAAGTTTCATTTTTTTTAACATTAAAATATGCACATCATCTCATCACATAAGTCCATTCACAGTAACTTGTTGCTGTTCATACTCTCCTTATATGTACCACAAGCATCTTTTGCATCTCTTTGGAGATCGTTGTCTGGATTATATTTGTGGCAGTATTGTTGATCTTAACACTTAGAAGCTGATCTATTGTTACCAGGTCCAGGTTTCCTCTGGAGTCAGCCTGAATTTTCCTCAAAATGTAAAATGTCCTTTCATTGTCTGCATTGGAATATGACAATGCTAATACAACTCTACTTAGTCCACCAAGAAGTTTAATTGTTTCCTTCCTGTGGGTAGATCTTTTATTTGCTCAGGTCCTCAAACAAGTATTGGAGGATGATAATAAAGGTTTTTTGTTGTTATTGGTATCTGTCTTCTATTTAATTAGGGCATTGGCTACACATATTTTGTTCTAAAGGTCTGATCTGTGCTGACACATCACCACATTGTTAAAAAAACATGGACTGATTATTGTAATATCTATATAGTACAGACCCTGAGGCAATTGTTCAATTATGATGTTTTTTACATTTGCAAGACTGATGGTGAGTATCTTTACTGAGAAGCTGATCTTTGAAATTTACTGCACTACTGTTCACTAAGGAATCAAGTTGCCCTTCTCTACCATTGTTGAACTAGCTGACTGTGACCTTTATTAGTCCTTAAATAGTAGCAAGCTTAGTCAGTGACACCTGCATTGATTGTCTGACAAAGAAACAGTGTAAACCTAGTCACCTTTGAATTTTACTACCATTTTTACTCACGAATAATCCAGGTCCAAATGCAAACAACATAGACCCTGATCTGCCATTGCATAATGCGCCAGCAGATCAGGATCTATGTTGTTTGTTCTACTGATTAGTCCTTACAAACTGCATAGACCCAGATCTGCTGCCGCAATATTCAACGGCAGATCTGGGTCTAAGCAGTTGCAGTTAGTATTGGGTTATATGCAAGTATATACGGTACATTAAGGCGTTTATTGATGACTTTAATGGATAAGCAAATCAAAGACAATTTGATATAATGACATTTGTGATATCCTATATCTAGTTGCTCACAATATATGCCAGTCCAAAAATTTGATTTGTTGGTCGAGTCCAGCAAAACACAGCAAATTCAGGATCCATCAGTACCATCTGTACTTGCTTATAAGTCAAGTCCAACGGCAAACTGCACAGATCCAGCTCTGCCACTGCATAATGCACCAGCAGATCTGGGTCTATGCAGTTTGTGAGGAGTAATCAGTAGAAATAACAACATAAACCCTGATCTGTCGGTGCATTATGCAATGGCAGATCAGAATCTATGTTGTTTGCAATTGGACTCGACTTATATGAAAGTATATACAGTATGTGTTATCACAGTTATCGATAATAATAATAATAATAATAATAATAATAATAATGACAATGACTTTATTTCGAGAAGGTAACTCAATTAGTTACAGGAACTAATCTACCTTGAGGCCTTCTGTTATATACAATATATATAGCACAATGTGACAACAATTAGGCTTAAACCTTAAGAATTTAGTTATTCTGAAAATCAAACAGAGTTTCAAGCTCCTTACACATGCACAAACATCAGTGAGCACATAAACATGTATAAAATATCATCCTGTATTGAAAATTCATGTGAAAAATAATGTATAAGAGAAAAAAGCAGGAGGTATTTATATTACTCAGAACTGTTTGACTGTCTTAAGATTTTATCCATTTAAGATGTCTTAAGATTTCATCCATTATGACTGTCTTAAGATTTCATCCATTTAAGACACTGATTATGAAAAGAAGAAATGCCAGGAGCCTGCCTTATGTCACTGGGAATGATGTTCCATACTAGAGGATCAGTGTACTCAAAGCTCTTTTTAAACAAGTCCTTCTTTGATTTTGGTATAATGTAATTTTTACTTCTAACAGACCTTAAATTTGGAGTATCGTCAGCATCTCTTTAGTGAAAGATACTGCTCAGGTAGACAGGAATGGCTTTTCTGGACACTTTATACATACATTTGGCCTTTCTCAAGAATATTCTTTCATATATTGGTAAAATTGTTATATAATTCATTGTGTCCTGAAAACTGCCTATACATTGATCTAGAATTAAATGGCATGCCCTCTTTTGGAGTCTTAACAATTTTGTTATGTTTGAATTAAAGGCATTACCCCAAATTATATTACAATAGTCTAAATATGGCTGAATATAACTTTTATCAAAGATGACCCTATACTGAAAAGGAATGAATGTTCTGATTTTCTTAAGTAGCCAAAGATAAGAATTAACCTTTATTGAAACATGTTTAATGTGAATAGACCAAGTTAGATTGTTATCTTTATAATGTATGGACATAGTAAATAAGTGTTACTGAATTTAACTTTGTAATTAATATGCTAATAATGTACATGTGAACTTCAAAATAAAAATGTAAATGTTTATGATCAATGTGTTTTTATTGCTATATAAATTTATTTCTAGATGAATGCATGTAATATTTTAACAAGACTAAAAATAAAGATTAAAATACATGTACATTACACATGGGTATTGTTTCTTCTTAAAGCAGGTTGAATTCTGACCTCGAAAACAGTTCCTCTTTAAGAAACCTGTTAAGAGAGACCACCCGACTTAAGAAACCACTGATGTTGGCATAAGGGGTAGTCTCTTAAGACAGGTTTTACAGTAGAGCTTACTGTGCTCATGAGTGAGTCCAGCACACTGACAGCAAATGCTGTGCCACAGGCAAATGGCTGGGTCATGTACAACTCTGTATCGGGGTCATCTTCATCATCCTGGTCCAAAAACTGCACATTTGAGTCATTGGCTGAAAAATAATACCACCATTTATCAAAGTTTCTGGACATTAAAAATAATTACTTTTCTCACTGTCCAGATAATCTGTGTGCTAATGACAATTATAATTTATCCTGCATATTATGTCCAGAAAATTAATATCCCTCTTTGTGTACTGCTGCGTCCAGCAAGTCCACTGCTGTTGAAAGTGAGCTAGGTGAAAAAGGTTGCATTAAATCCTTGCATGCAAATAAAGAACTAACATGATAATGTTTCAGTATATCAGTGCCCCCAACCCCATTCCAAAAATGCTTTCCAGTAATTTGCATAATTCTCTATTCCACGGATTTATTCATCATTCAAAACTGCCAGTGATAAATTGGTTGTATTCTAAGGTTTCCTTTTCCCTTTGCCAATTATTCATGCAGTATGATTTTTCCCATGATACGGTACAGAAGGCAGTTCTGCTGCTTTTATATTGCAGCTGAAGCCAGACTCACTGAAGGAACAGACTTTGGCAAATACAGAATGTGTCAACCTGATGACTGACGGGTCACTCAAGTTAAAATACTTGTGATGCCTTTCAAGTTGTGTATACTGGAAATACTGTTTCCACCATGTACTTGCTATCAGATTTGTTTGAGTTTTTGTCCTCACTTTTATGTTCTATCAACATTTGGCAGAACATTACTTGAAAAGTTTGAACCAACCCATTGTGTTGGTTTATCAAGTTGTGGATTAAAATTACTTATGTAAGGATAAAACAGCTGTGGACAACTGTAAACACTGTCATGTCAAACAAATTGGATATCTAATGAAGATATGGTATGTACCATTAGGACTATCTGCACACTACCCATTCATTTTACTCCATCCACAGCCCACAATGCATATCTGCATACATATTGTGCAAACTTTTATATACTATTGTAAAATTTTAGGGTTTCTTTGGGTATTTTCTTTTCTTACACTAATTAGAATTGTCCCTGTTCAACAGAAAAAAGCAGTGTTTTAAATTGAATGTTTTTTTCTCGTATTATAAACAGTATGTTGGAGTTAATTCACCTCAGTTTTCATCCCCAACCTATTATCAATCATTCCACACTGATAATAATCATTAAATAGGATTAAAAAAATGAACTAAAACAAATTCAAGATAGAATTAGCTCTCCATGAAACTTTTCTGATGATTACACATAGTGCAGATGTCATTTTTCAGTACAGGTAAAACATTCCATTTACATTCCAACTTTAATTGTCTCTGATGTTGGGAAATTTTGTGTACTTTTAAAAATTATTACTAGTCTTTAAAATATGGTGTCCGGAAAAATTAAAGGATCCTGATATTTAGAAAAATGATGGTGATGTGCAGATCTCATCAGGATATATCATCCCGTAAAATTTATTTAGTGATCACTGATTTCCAGAGATAACTACATGATGCAAGTGCACACATAAACCACATGTGGTACGACATCAGCATTTTCTTCATAGATATCATAATCAATTATCTTGTAAAATCTTTATTCATTTCATGAATCAATGATAGAACAAACACATAAATACCATAGTTAATTCTTTTGTCAGTCAATGAAAATTATATTCTTATTAATTTATTTCCTGATTAATTAATCTACTTATTGTTAAGACAAGTAAATTGAAGAAAAAAAAGATTCAATTAGAAGATGAAGTATTGATTTTCATATTACACAGGTGAAAGGCTCAAAACTTGGTAAAAACAAAAAATAAAACAGGATTTTATGAAATATTTAAACCTATGTTTCTAAAATTTTTAAAGAAAAGTTGTGACAGAATCTCATAACAAATAATTTTTACCCAGAGGCTCAATAATGAACTAGATAAATTTGGTTGCAAATAGGGCTTACAGAAAGGTGGTTTAAACAGGTGACCCGATTACACAGGAAAAATGAACTGATCAATATTAAAGGGAGATTGTAAACCTGGACACTATGAAAAGGTGGCTTTTGCATAGAGGTAATCTCTATGTCAGTTCTGTACAGTGAAACCCCACTATAACGCGCCCCGCTATAACGCGAATTCGGATATAACGCGATCGTAGTGTGGCTCCCAAAATTTTGTGTATTCATTCGCACATGAAATTTTTTTTTCAAAGTACGAGAAATAGTGTATAAAATGTGTATGTTACAGTATCCTTTTGGGGAAGAGATCGCGTATGAATTCGAGTATAATACATTTGTCGCGTGGTTCCTGAAATTTATATACATGTACATGTATTTTTCTCGGACACGGAATTTTTTTTTTTTTTAAGTACGAGAAATAGTGTATAAAAAGTTTATTATCATTTTGGGGAAGAGATCACGTATGAATTCGATCGCGGCATGGCTTCTGAAATTTAACAATTTCACCAATTTCTTGAAGTGTTATGCCAAAATAAACATTATAAGAAATGTTACTAATTACTGATCCATGAGTAAAGTCGGTAAGTCTTCTTTGTGTTTGTCTTCAATTCATTCTGTATACACTCATTGCTCAAACAATAGCCGACATGTTTTTCTTCTTTAACTGCATACACAACAGAGCATAAGACAATGTTGTGGTTGATAAAAGATTCTCACGATTTAATAAACATAAAAAAACGTAAGCCGCCAACACGTGCGCTGGACTTAAATTCATCCTGTATACAATTATTGCGCAAACAATAGCCGACTTACGTTTCTTCTTTAACTGCATACACAACCAAGCACCAGACAATGCGGTGGTTGATCAAAGATTGTCATATGTGGGTGCTTATGTAGAGACTGAGCTTGGGCGGCAAGAGCAAAGATTGTAATATGTGGGTGCTTATGTAGGGACTGAGCTTGGGCGGCAAGATCACAGGGAGTTCAAATAACCACTCTGTTACTTGGCACTGAACATACTCGTGGCTCAATCAAAGGGTTGTCATGTGGGAAAACAAAGACGGATCGATATCAGATAGTAAACGGTGTTGATACCCTATTCATGCTATACATTAGACGTGTATACGTTGTTCTCTGAATAAAGTAATATATAGTAAAACCCCGCAATAACGCGACCCCGCTTTTTCCGCGATCGAATTTTATGGACCCCAAATATCGCGTTATAGCGGGGTTTCACTGTACTTACAAGAATTATCTGGTATAAACTGTAAAAAATTGTCCATGATCTTACCTAACTCTGTAATAAGTGGAACATTTGAGCCACAGACAGATCCCCGCCTGTTAATATTGGCTGGACTGCTTATCTGCATAAAGCCAGGTGGCAGAAACCCTGAAAACAGCAACAAATTGAGAAGTAAAGATACTGATTACTTTCTAAGAAATACAATTTTGATTATCACATATTGAATTTTAGTCAGATCTAAAATTTTAAAAAATTGGAAGATCTTCCCTTGTATTGCCTTATCAATGGCCATGCAAATCAGCTACAACTTCCCAAAGAAAAAACTTCTGGAATGCAGGCAACCTATGGTTAATTGGTTTTGGTTTTCAGTATATACATGAACATAAATCATTTAACTCTGCTCTTTTTGCTGTCAGCCATATATGGTTTTGACTTAAAAAGTTTCAAGACAAACTCTACATAGAGGATATTCAATGAGTACTCATTTTAGCATAAAACGAATAAATCACATTGAATAACTTCAATGGGATTTTGTCTTGCAAAACGAATAAATCTTTTCAACATGTGTTGCAAATTTGATACAATAAAGACCACAAATGAATGATTCTAGTTATATCATAAAATATGTTATTTTAAAAAATAAACAGCAGTAGATATTTACTAATCCGATGTCTCTGATATTATGCTTGTTCCTTATGTGATGTCATGGTGTGATGTTATACAATGTTATATCAACAAAATGACATGATTGTTATTAAAGCACTGTATCAATTACTTTGAGTGATAAAGGAAAAAGAAGATGAATTTGCCCTTGAACATACAAGGCCAGACCCATAATCAAAAGCATCGCTGTAAAACATGTGACCTGACCCCAAGGTGAAAAGGTTAACCAAGCAAGCTGCAGAATTAATTTTCTAAGATTCATAATGATTCAACCAAAGTACGAGGGAGTTTAGAAAATAAAAGCAAATGAAAAAACTTTATCCAAAGCCTTAATGCAAAATTTTCTATGACTGTGGCCTTGACCCTATGGTCAAAGGGACAATCGAGCATATCACAGAATGAATTTTCTTAGCTTCATAATGATTCATCCTAAATATGACAAAAATCCATCAAGGGGTTTAGGAAATATAAGCAAGAGAAAAGACTTTGACCAAAACTCTAATGTAAATTGTCTATGACTATATGATCAGAATCAATCAAGAAAATATATGCAAATAAACCAATGTCCCTCAATGGGATTACTTACTAAACAGAATTTCCAGGAATCCATGACCATTTCTTTGTTTTAACTACTGAGTGTTGAAACCATCTTTTATATTCCTCAGTGATAACAAGATTTTCAAATTAGCCACTGTGGCAACCATATTGGATTTAATTGACACCATTCTCAGGACCAACTAGAGATCTTCAAAAGTCTTTTGGTGAAAACCCCATGTCAATATGAATATCCATTCAGCAGGAGTACCGATAAGAGTTTCAAGATGGACATCATGGTAGCCTTACTGGGTGTAAGATTGGTACCATTTCCATTTAGGACCAACTGGAAATCGTAAGTTTTCTGGTGCAAAACCCATGAAGATATGGCCTATCCATTAGGGAGGAGCAGCGATAACAAGCAGCTATATTGGATGTTAAATCAGCATTATTTTCATTTAGGACCCACTAGACATCACAAGAAGCAGACATCATTAGAAGACTTTAGTGAAAACCCCATGTCAATATGACTTTCTGTTTATGAGAAGCCATAACGAGATTTTTAAGATGGCTGCCATGATGGCCATATTTGATGTCAGTTCAGAACCATTTTCATTTACAACCAAGTTGACATCATAAAAAGTCTTTTGGTGAAAACCCCATGTCGATATAACCATCCATCTTGAAGAAGCGATAACAAGATTTTCGAGATGGCCACCATGGCAGCCATATTGTAGGTCAGATCAGCATCAACTCTTTTGGTGAAAACACCATGTCGATATGGCCATCCATCAAGGAGAAGTGGCAATAAGATTTTCAAGATGGCTGCCATGGTGGCATCTTGGATGCAAAATTAGCACAATTTTCATTTATAACCAACTAGACATCGTAAAACATCTTCTGGTGAAAACCTCATATTGATATGACTTTTAGTACAGGAGGAGTAAAGATAACAAGATTTTCAAGATGGCTGCTGTGACTGCCACATTGGATGTCAGATTGACACCATTTTTATTTATTATCAACTAGACATCAAAGTATTTTAGTGAAAACCCCATGTTCATATGACTGTCTGTTCAAGAGGAGTAGCAATTACAAAAATTCTAAATGTCCACTCTGGTGGCCATACTGGACGTCTTAGCAGCACCAGTTTCATTTAGGACCAACTAGACCTTAGGATCAACGTGTATGTATAAAGTTTCATGGCAATCATCCAAGTAGTTAAGGAGGAGAAGTGATAACAAACGTGCCAACAGATGGACAACAGACTATCCCATAATCTCTTCTGGTCTATAACTAGTAGAGCTAGAAACTGTAACCAAAACCATAACAAATTGTAAATGATGACAACGATGCAGCTGGAGGAAAATTGATGGATATGTCTCACTATCCACTAATGTGGACTTGACAATAAAGTTTATACCAGGCACTTGTCCAGTCCCTGGTGGAGAAGAAGCCTGCATCAAACCAATACTGTCATCAAATGTCATAGCTTTGATGTTGAGTGAGCACAAGATGGCCTCCTTATCCACCAGATGGGGATCATCTAGGTTCTTATCCTTGGCCGAAAGAATGACACACATATCACACAGGTTTATGTTAACAGCACGCAGGTTGGCACGATTGAGTGGAGAACCCTTGAAAAGATATTATATACAGATTTCATTAAGTATGTATGTATGCATGCATGTATGTATGTATGTATGTATGTATGTATGTATGTATGTATGTATGTATGTATGTATGTATGTATTTATGTATGTATGTATGTATGTATGTATGTATGTATGTATTCATGTATGTATTTATGTATGTATGTATGTATGTTATGTATGTATGTATGTATGTATGTATGTATTCATGTATGTATTCATGTATGTATTTATGTATGTATGTATGTATGTTATGTATGTATGTATGTATGTATGTATTTATTTATGTATGTATGTATGTATGTATGTATGTATGTATGTATGTATGTATGTATGTATGTATGTATGTATGTATGTATGTATGTATGTATGTATGCATGTATGTATGTATGCATGTATGTACATACATATATAGCTAGGTAATAAAAATGGTTAAAACTAAAACCTTGGAAAAATCAGAAAGGAAGACTAACTCATCCAACCAAAAGTAAATGCGCACCTTGTGCCAAAAGATAAAAGGTAAAGATGTTGCAAAAACTCCCCAAAATGGCATCAAAATTAAAGAGTCAACTGACTGTCATGTTTATGCCTGTGAGCGTTTCCACAAGAAAATATTTAACTGCTTCCTCAGTGGCCAACCTGGCTTTATTTTGACAACTGTTGAGAATTTAATGGTCCTTCGATATAATGACACAAGCTAATTAAAAGATTATTTGTGTCCAGCTGATTACAGTGTATGGAATATTTCGATATCACTGTAACACCTGGGTGTAGATCTGCATTATTTTTTATTAAAATCACACACTGTAGACAACTCAAAAGTCTTTGCCTTTGGCTAATCTGTGGATTGTTCTTTAAATTTTGCATTGATACATTTGAAAATAGCTTAAAAGTTCTAATAAAATGTATAATTGTCTGATTTTTCTCTTTCTTTTTGGTTAATATCTTTTTATTTGTTTTAATTTGGATGTAGACTTCTGGGACAGTACAACATACCGCCGGTGTTTATTAGTACAAACAACATGGAGTTTTTATACAATCATTTCCATGTGCTATTGATTAACAAGTAGTGACTTTTAAAATCACTATCTTGAAGAATTAATTAACTTCTGTAACAATACTGATGTGTTTTGACCCAATGGATAATGAGCTATGAGGCTTCAGTTCACTTGTGTTTGCTTAAAATTTTGTTGCCAGTTCTGTGATCTTGCAGAATTTGGCATAGCATTCCTTGAAAAGTTTGAACCTAACAGTACTCTTACATGAAGTAGTGACTGTAGTGTTGGTCCATTATCTGTTCTTGGATTAAAATGGGTAACCTAATGATTAAATGCCTGTTAGGGGCCCCAGGTAGCCGAGTGGTCTAAAGTGCTCACCTTTACAGATCACTGACACATCTCACCTCTGTCCGCTTGAGTTTGAGTCTCGGCTCGACCAATGTGGGTGTGTGAAAAAGCTTGCCAGTAGCTTCCCATGGGTAAGTGGTTCTTCCCAGGTTTTTCCTCCACCAAATATACTGGCCACCATGTATAGCCTATCATGTGCTGAAAAATGGTGTTAAACACCACAAAACCAAACCAAATGCCTGTTAACATTTTCATCTCAAACATGGTTGATATTTAATCAAGTATGACTTAAGTATGTTGAATATCAGCAAGATAAGGCATGTTTACACATCAATTCACATGATATGTCTTTACCTAAACAATACCTTTCTTGTTAAAACAAACACTTCCTTTGCATGCTCAATATGCAAGAGTGATTGCTTTAAGCAGTAAGAAACCACTGTTTCATTAGGAAACACCTGATGGTACACCACGGAAAGCAGGTGACAGTTCAATATACGACTTTTAAACCGGAAATTTCACAGGGGGGGAGGGGGATGGGAATGGCCATTGAGACCAGATGACTGGACTATAAAGGTGACTTGGGGCTAGTTTGTATGTGTAGATGACTTGAGACTAGTTTGACTGTATGTGAAGATGAAAATGTTTCATACAAAATTATCTGGATCACTTTACTCAATTGCAATTGCAAGAATTTTTTTTTCAAATATTTTTCTTAAGTATGCTTGTGCATGTTACACCATGATAAGGTTACTGACCCATGAAAATGATAATGATTTCTACATAATTTTACGGAATTATATATCATTTTCCTTTTAATAATGGTATAGTTTATTAGTTTATGATCTCTGTTCTTGGTCAAATAGCTGTCGTCTTGCCGTGAGTACACATACTGTAATTTCGATCAATATTTCGAAGCCTAAGTCATATCACGTGGTTTTAGAGCACGTGAAGAGGGTGAACTTCTGACCTAGATTCTATGAATCAATACATTATTTACTGTTTAAAACATTGGTACTCTGGTACTTCAGAGATATAATGCATAACCTAGTTTCTGATTGGTTCGGAGAAGGTTGGTTCTAGAAGGATTAAATGGGTTTTTATTTCGATTCTGCGTAGAGGGAGACTATATTATAGAATTAATAGCAGTATTCAGGCATTCTTCATAGTTACATTGGATTGAGAGGTCATAAACGAATTTAGTTCATTTTGTGTGTGGGATATTTTACTTTGGAGATCTATTTATTTTAATATAGTGCATTCTGGATTAGTACTGTTTCTTCAACCTTAATAATTATACAGCTCCGTGGAATTATCGGAAACATTTCTAGAACTTGTGATATTCCATATTCGCAAGGATTACTTGTATATAACTTATTCTTATTAACTCATTAGTACAGTGAAGGTTACTTCATTTGGAACATACTGCATTCGGAATATTTGGATTGACTTGCGGATCAGTGAACTTTAAAACAATTTAGGACTTTTAAGGATATTCTATACAGTAAGTTATTTTTAATTCTTTCACTTTGATTGTTTGTTGAAATATTTTAATATTTTAGGAAATTAAAGATTTGTATTTTAAATCTTGAAAGCTTGTTTGAGTCTTTTCTTTTGTTACATTACCCCTAGTCGTAACAATAAATTAACTTTGAGTTTACTGATTCATTTATATTTAAGTTACTGAAAAATATACCACAGAGATGTATTATAATGACAGGGTTATCAGCACAACCTCATGGTATTCTTCTCTTATTATGGGCATGTTTATGTGAGTTAACCATACTTACTGGTAAAATCAACACTTTTGGAAAATTCTGCAGAGTTTTCCACTCCCTCTTGAGATAATCTAGATTTCCAACAATGACCACATGTTTCAGTTCACCATAGTGAAAGTTGCTGGCTCGAAGTGGCATCACAAGATTTCGAATCCCAATCAGTGGCGAGTTGGCATCCGCAAACAGGCACACTACCACATGATTACATAATACTGTCATGGCAGCTTTGTTACGATCCTAAAAAGATTAAAATACATCAAATGATGATGATGATGCTGATGCAGATAGAGTATACCATTAGGTGTCATATTCTCGAACAATGCTGCTCTAAATATACGCCTCGTCTTCATAGCACAGTCAAAAATATTATAGAAAGCTGCAGAGAGCCACCACCTGTAAATATATAGTTAAGTGTAATGTGTGCTATTTACTCAAACAACAGTACCATGAATTGCACATGATATGTCCTCCCCATGTTTAATAGTTCTGTATGAAGGCACAAGTACGGCATGTTTGACTCTTGGCAGTTTGGTCAATCCCAGCCATACATTTTCCATGGACATATTTGATTTTCTAAGGAAAGCATGGAAACTTTGAATTATGCATGGAAAGGCTGGAAACCCTAGAACATGTCCATGCTAACCTTGACAGCATGGACTTTGTCCATGGAATATAGCATTGACCTTGTCCATTTGATATGGGTGAGAATGAACAGAAAGTATCAACTTATTTTATTTGTATCAAGGTTCTAACTTCTTTTTTTTTTCTGAGGCTGGAAAAATCTAGGAAAGATCCCGGAAAACAGTGATGTTATATACACATTGATCCCATTACAAACAGATGCCTGGGACTATACATGAGGCAAAGCAGTGCAAAACTCATGTGACCCATCCCATCCAATCAGTTCAAATGTAACAGTTGAGGGAAAGTCAGGCATTTTCTTTCCCATTGGTGCCTTTTTTGACAAGAGAGTTATGAGAGAAAATGGCACATTAATTTTGAAAGAAAAGCATGTGGAAAGAGATAAGATATAAAAATACTACACAGTTACAGCTGGGTCATACAATCTGGTGAGTTATTTTACCTTTATGGAAATGTGTAATGCAGCAACAAGCCTGGTTAGATGGCAATCCAATCTTGAAATAATGCACTTCTGTGAATTCTTAAAAGTGATTAAAGACCATAATCAACTAACAAACAGACATCACCTATGCAAGAATCATGAGGTTTAAAAATTCTCAGAATGAACTGTGTTTAAGGCATTGATTTAAAATCTTCTCCATGTACATATATATATATAAAAATCAAGTATATTTACAATGTAAATGAACTTGATAACCTCTACAAAATGTTGGCTTAAAATCTGCACAGCTTTCTACATGTGTAACATGTGCATGGGCACTGTACAGACTCTTGGTTTCCATGGAAAACATCCAGCTTGTCCATGAACAGGATCAAAAATGTATAGACTATTCCATGGATGACACAGACATTTTCCAATGTCTCATTTCCAGGAATTTTTGATGGAACGAGGCAGGAAAGTTGTCCAAATACTCCAACCTTATACCAACCACAGCATTTCCTTGGAAAAAAAATAGGAATCTACCTGGAAAGCATGGAAATTGTACAGCTGGGATGGGTCCCAATGACCTTGATCTTGAATGTTTAACACTACTATATACAGGTTTCTTCTTTGTCCAAAAGGCCAACCATCTTTGAATTTTATTGAAGATGGTTTAGAAAACCAACTTACATTTGGTGTATCATTGCCCCTGACCTTTCAGCTGCATAGCCCAAACTCTTTAACACATTTCCTTCTAATATTAGCAAGCCCTCTTCAGAATTTGGTGCCATTGTGTGGGGTGTAGTGAAAGTGATTTTACAGAAACCTTCTCCCATCTTTGTGTCACAGTGACCTTGATCTTGGACCCTTTACTCTGATAGGTTTCTTTCTTGGCCCATGTAAAAATCACCCACAAGTTTGGTCAAGGTATGCAGCCTGCAACTAAACTTACTGTGGAGAAACAATTTTCTTATAAGACTTATCATGACCTTAAACTTTTACCACAGATCCCAAAACCTGATGCTTTCTTTCTTACCCAAAATGCACACAATCCACAAAGTTTAGTCAAGCAACTTATTCTTAAACAAAAGTTACTGTACAGAAACCATTTTCTCTGAGTCACAATGACCCTGACCTTTTACATTTTGACCCCCAAACCAATACTTTTTTCCTTACCTTTAGTGGAAGCGATCCACAAACTTGGACAAGGTATGTGGTCTAAAACAAAAGTTATGTGGACATAATGTTTCTTCTTTCAGTCACAGTGACCTTGCCCTTGACTCTTTGACCCAAAATCAGTAGGTTTCTTTCTTACCAAAAGTGTAAGCATCCATAAAATCTGGTTCAGGTACATGGTCTAGCATTAAAGTTTTTGGGAGAAATACAAATTTTCATCTTTCAGCCACAATGACTTTGACCTTTGACCTTTTGACCACAAAATCAATAAGCTTGTTTCTTACTCCAAGTGCAATCTATGCACAAATCTTGGTCCAGGTACTTGGTCTAGAAATGATTAGGCTCTTGTGCATGAACCCTTTTTCATCTTTCAGTTACAGTGAAATTACCTTAGACTGTTTTGATATGCTTCTTTCTTGTTGCAAGTGCTAGCTATCCACAAAATTTGCAGAAGATCTGTGATGTAGAACTAATGGTAATGTGTGGTAAGCATTTTCCATTTTTTAGTCACAGTGATCTTGAACATAGTCATTTTTACCCCTAGTTCAATAGGATTCTTCCTTACCCAAAGTGCAAGCCATCCACAAAATTTGGCCGAGGTATGTGATCTAGAGCTAAAGTTATTGTGCAGAAAGAAAAACAGTCAGATGAATGGACAATATCACAGCAGAATACGCCACCTTACAGCAGGCGAATAAAACTCTACACACATTTATCTACTATAATAAACTCAGGAGACTCACATTGTAAACTTTTAAAAATTTGGAGGTGGTCTTGTTGTAAGAAATAGGTTCTTAAATTACCAAAATACTTGTGGTCTTATTGTAAGAAATAGGTTCTTAAATTACCAAAATACTTGTGGTCTTGTTGTAAGAAATAGGTTCTTAAATTACCAAAATACTTGTGGTCTTATTGTAAGAAATAGGTTCTTAAATTACCAAAATACTTGTGGTCTTGTTGTAAGAAATAGGTTCTTAAATTACCAAAATACTTGTGGTCTTATTGTAAGAAATAGGTTCTTAAATTACCAAAATACTTGTGGTCTTGTTGTAAGAAATAGGTTCTTAAATTACCAAAACACTTGCTGGAAAAGCACTGAAAACTGATTGATTGCAATATAACAGTCTACACTGCTTTCAGTACAGCATGCCTTGTCTATATTTCACCAAAGTATACAAGTCTGAACCTACACTTATATTCAAAATTAAGTGAGTGATTGAGTGAACATTTATACCAACTAAATCTTAACAATCAAATGACTTAAGCTTTGAATTTTAATTTTATATGTTTTGGTGAAATTTGGACTTGCTGTGCTGATAAATGAGCTGGTCCTTATAATTCTATGTTCTCCTCCTCATCCCAACTCTCATTCTGCTATATATGCAACAAGAATAGATAGATGTATGCTGGTAGTAGATAATTATCAACAAATTAAGTATAAATGATTGTATGTTTTACTTTCTGCATGCCATACCATTATCACATCTTCTAAATGTCGTGATAGGCACCAATGGAACATGCCTGTGGAGTCAAACTTGCGAGGTTCACCACAACTGGCTGAGTCTAGTGCCAGATTTACTGGCACTGATGCTGGATCTTTCTCTATGGCAGGCAATTTACCTGCATGTGGACTTTTTGGCCTACAAATAAAAGTACATAAATGTTTACAACTTCACATGTAATGGACCTGTGGGAAATACACCAGTATGAATCATGGTGGATGCTGACTGACCATGTGTGGATTTTTCACATATTGCAAATTTTTTTAGTTGTCATAAATTTGCAGTCAGAATGTCATCATTGCAGATTTTTCTGTATTTATGGGTAAAATTTTGCATTTTTTCTATTCTCATGATTGTTCATTAAAACATAATTTCTCTGCTAAAGATACCTTTGGTGGATTTTCAAAACTGAATATACAACACTTTCTAGTTCAATTGGTACTATGCAAATTATTAAAATTAAGCATCAAAATAATGGTGATCACCCAAGAAAACAATAGCTGTTATAAATGTAAAATTAACGTAATTTTGCAATTGTATGTCTTGACCTTTGATTTATTGATAGCAAACTCAGGAGGGAGCTGCCCTTCTTCAAATGTAATGCAACTAACCCAAACAGAAAATTCTAGCTCCTGTGACCTTGACCTAGGGTCAAGAATCAATAGCGTGGTGAAGGTTTTATACTACCTTTAAGTCTGAGGAAAACTCATTCCAGGAAACATGACACAAAATCCCCAAAGTAAATTCTAGTAACCTTGACCTTTCACCTCTCCGACCTAGAATCAATAGGGAGTTAGACCTGCCCAAGTGTAGTCGACCTACAAAGTTTGATGAAAATTAGGTCATGGGAACCTGACTTATTATGCAGAAAGAAAATCACATTTTCAGCTCCAGTGACTTTGACCTAGCAGCCACAAAAAAAAACACAACAGCAACATAAAGTTATGTTACAGACACCACCGTGTCTATGGACAGATGAACAGATATTGCTATCGCTATATCTTCCTGCACTGGTAGTATGTTCCACAATAATGTAGGCAAGGAAAAGAAAAGTTCAAAATAACCATTAGTTTAATTGTTTATGAACAAATATTGACAACTTGCAGTTTTCTTGGAAATCATGCTCATATTTTAGCAAGGTTACAGAGCAAATACAAAAAGTTTGCTGCTGAAAAAATTATTTTCACTATCTAAAATAAAATGTGTATGAAATAGGTTTCTGTATCACAAGTAGAGCATAAACGTTTAATCTCATTTAGTAGCTGTTGACATGCTTGCACAACTATACCATATTCAATGTAATACACGCACTTTGCACTTAAGATATTATTATGTGGGTAAATTTGTGAGGTTAGCTCATCACCATAAGTGTACACTGATGATATCATAAACATCACATTTATGGATGTATTAGAAGAGTTAGCTCCCTTTGCCTATGTTGGGAGCTCTCCACTTTGGAGGTGCACTATCTCTCCCAATATGGTTACACTGAATAAAGCATATATAAGATTCATTTTTGAGACTGATTTAACCACTAAATTAAGTGGTAATAAGATATCAGACATGCATAGTGGCAAGTTCCAGGAAAATCACGATGTTCTAGGCAGGTTTCAGCAGCCACTTCCACTCCATGAGGCATGCTGGGATTGAAAAACATGTGTTCAGTAAGGGAAAACTTAGTTGTGTGTTTTTACCCAAAAAAGGGACATGTACTTATTAGGGCCTGTATGGGTATTATATTAAATACAGTATTCAGGTTGTAAACTTGTTTTCAGATCATCAACTGCTCTTTATTTTCTGTCAAAATACTTTATCTTAAAATTGGATTGTAAGCAATGACTTTTTGATTTAATTACGATGCACCATCACTTCTACAGAATACTCCATGAACATACTTGCCATATTCCCAGACAGTGTTGGGGGGTTTTTGAGACTCAAAAAGTGTGTTTTGAGGTCCCAAGGGGGGTCAGTGCTCGTGACCCCCCAAAAGTGACGTCATCCAAATGAGAATAAGCTATCTTTTCAAATCAGCCTATAGTAAATGACTGGAAATTCAAATCTGAATAAAAGAAAATACCATGTGCTTTCTCTGAAGCATTTAATATACTTAAAAAAAAAAAGAAGAAAAAATGGTAGACTTAGCATTGTCAAATAACATCACCACAAACATGGTCACAACTTTACAGACATTAAATACAAAAATACACCAAGTAACTGTCTTTAAAATCCATTGGACAGTGGAATGTAGTTTTAATTACATGCAGTCTATGCTGGTTTCAATATTTCAGTAGTTAGTTTGACAGTAATGCAAGTGTCATTTGTGTTCACAAATATGCCTACACTTTTCCATCACGAATGTGCATCCAAGTCTAAGTTGGCGCAAGCAATGGCCAAAGTCGCTAAAAGTGATAAAACCTGTAAGATGGCAATGAATATCCATTTCAAAAACAATTAATTGGCAATGAAAACATTCAAGGGTGGTAGTCAGCCGAGTAGCTCAAGTCTTTGACAGCCGCTATTGTAAAGTATTTTCGAGGTTAAAGTCACACCTACGGTAGTGAAGATTTAATTTATTCTCCGGCTGAATTAATAAAAAAGGTGCTATTTTATGCAAATACACAATCTGTCATTTGATTAATGATTTAATACTTTAAATTATTAAAATTCCATGGTGTAGTTCACTTCAGACAAATTGGGTTGTTCCACTTAGTATACTTCACCTATGCAAATTAGCCTAATGGGCTCTCCCTCAGCAGTGCTCAAAGGATTTGACACGACACATCACACAAGTTATTGTGAGCCAATTCAGTAAATCTGTGAAAGGTGTATGTTATTTTCTGACCACCTAACCTTTTAATTGTCTTTAAAACAGCTCTATAAACTGCCCTGAGGATAGTTTTACATGAGCTCCGAGCAAGACTGTTTAGGCCTACTGTTTATACATACCACCCACAGATTACGGGCATATATCAAGAAATGTACATTTTTTTTCTATATTTTTTTTTTTTGGGGTGGGGGTGGGGGTGGGGGTGGGAAAATCTTTTTTCACTAAGATTGCTGAAAATTGTGTTTTTCGAAACACGACCGTGTCGGGGGGTTTGGGAGTCCAAAATCGTGTTTTTTGCATGACACGTCGTGTTATGGCATGTATGCATGAAATACATAAAAAATGTCACAGCTTTTTTTGTCCTGAGACAAATGTAACTCTAGTCTTGTAATACCCTTTTTACCTTGATTTAAAAGGATGTTTATTTTTTATTTCTAGACCTTTAGAGAATTCACTAAAAAGGATTCAATCATTCAAAATTATATCTACTTCCATAAATTTCAAACAATTTATATTCAAGGATTTCATCAGTTCTGCCTTAGACCTTGCCCTTTTGACCCACAATCTTGAAGGATTTTACACTTGTGTTCAAAATCTGTTGAATGCTTACCCAAGAAAGACAAGATAAAATCAAAGGGTCTGTTCTAGGATTTGCGATTGCAGGATTTGTGCTAATTTATAAACATGAGTCCCCTAAAATGGACTGACACTCTACTGGCTAAAAAGAATTTCCAGGAATCAAAGATAAGACCGTATCTTCTTTTATAACTGCCAATTGTTGAAACCATCTCTGTTATTCTTGAGCAATAAACAAAATTTTCAAATTGGCCACCATGGTGGCCATATTGGATGTAAAACTGGCACCATTTTCATTTACGACCAAGTAGATATCATAAGTCTTTTGGTGAAAACCCCATATTGATATGACCATCCATTCAAAAAGGAGTAGTGACAACATGTTCAAGATGGCCATCATGGCAGCCATATTGGCTGTAAGATAGGCATCATTTTCATCTAGGACCAATTAGATATCATAAGAAGTCTTTTGGTGAAAACCCCATGTTGATATGATAATCCATTCAGGAGGAGTAGCCATAACAAGCTTTTCAAAATGTCCACCATTGTGGCCTATATTGGATGTTGAAATGATCATCCATCTAGGAGTAGTAGTCATAACAAGATTATTTGTAAGATGGCTGCCATGGAGGCCATTTAGATCTGTGCCATTTTTATTTAGGACCAACCAGACATCATAAAAAGTCATCTGTTGAAAACCCCATGCCGACATTATTTTCTGTTCAGGAGGAGTAACGAAAACAAGATTTAGAAGATGGCTGCCATGGTGACTATATTCGATGTCAGATCAGCACTATTTTAATTTAGGATCAACCAGACATTAGTGACAACCCCATGTTAATATGACCATCTGTTAGGTGGAGTAATTATAAGAAGATTTTCAAGACGGCTGCTGTGAAGACAATGTTGGATGTCAGAGTGGTGCCATTTTCATTTTGGACTAGCTAGACCTTGGGATGAACGTGTGTGTAAAGTTTCAATGTAATCATCCAAGTATTTTAGGAGAAACAGCAATAACAAATTTGTGTTAATGGACAGATAGATGGCACAACAGGCGATTCCATAATTTCCTCTAGTCTATGACCACTAGAGCTAACAATCTCACTGAAAAATCAACTGAATGCATGAGAATCATACCAATTGCAGATTATATTTTCAAGTCCTACTGCTAATTCTTCAGTAAATTCCTATGATCATAAAATTATCCCCTTTTTTCCAAATGGAGGGGGGCATTTCACCCCTAAATTTTCAGTTCTAATAGACTTTGAGTCACCTTAAAAAAATGCAACAAATTTACTTTTAATGACCTTAAGATTTGACTTTGTAATGTTAAATCCCTAAAGATGTATCATGTCCCCTTAATATCTAGCATGAAGGATCTGATGACAATCTGATGACAATTCCTTCAACAGAAACAGAAGATACAGTCTTCTAAAAACAACTTTAATGAAGAGATGATTCTGGATAGATGGTTAAACAGATGTTAGGACTGATAGACATTGTGACCGTTACATCTTGCCTTTTGCATACATGACAAAAATCGGATGGCAATCCATCCATGGTAGAAAAGGAAATAGCCACTTCCTAAAGTTTCCAAGAATATATTTAAAAAAAGGGTGTTTACTTGTAAACATGAATCACTTCACCATTATCCCCAAGAATGTGTCAAGTACTCTGAGAAATATTCATGCAGAGTCTAATGAAATTTACCCACAGTATATAAGACAGTGTCACTTCTAAAACCTTTTAACATACTGACATCTGTAACCTTGACTTTTCGAACTTGTGACTTCAATTCTCTGAGATATTCCATGTCTCATAGTTCATTTCTATGAGATGGCTGATGACAATTCATTAGGGCAAACAGGCGACAAAAGTCAGATCTCAAAATTAACCACCAAAATCTCACCTGCACCCAAATTTAAACAATTCCTCCTCCCCAGTGTGACCTTGGTATTTGACATTTTCAGCTTTCAGTCTTCTAAAAGCTTCCTGCTCCTGGTGCAGTTGGGACAAAGTCTGATGATAATCAACAAATGCAAACAAGAGATATTACCCTAAGAAAAAAAAAAAGGAGAAGAAAAACAATTGATGCCAGACATTGGACATTGTGACCACTATGTCTTACCTTTAAACGGCTTTCATCAAAGTGGGACACAAAAATACCGTATGTACTCGTGTATAAGCCGATACCAACTGCAAACTGCATTGACCCAGATCTGCTGTCACATAATGTGCCGGCAGATCAGGGTTTATGTTGTTTGCATTTGGACTCGGCTTATACATGAGTATATATGGTAATACATTCACTGGACACATGACTGAAGCCATAACTATAGGAGGGTTTAACCAGCCAAAAGTGAAGCCAAAAACATGGATCATGGAAAGCAGGTGTTTTGGGACAAGAATCCCAGGAAAAGCCAGTGACAGCAATTTGGGATTGAAATCCAGAACAAAGAGAAGAAAAAAAGGCAGACCCAAAACCATGCTGTATTTACAAGCTTATGATTCATGGCTCACAAATCTACAATAGGATTTAGAAGCTATGTTTTGGGAACATTTAGATGAAATAGAGCAAGAGCAAGCAGGTTATCTGCAAACTAGTCCAATATCCAAGCTGCTGCACGATTTGGTCAACCTGAGGGATGTATTGCTTAATCATTAAAATGCAAAATTTAAGAAAGCAGATTGGGGGGGGGGGGTGAGGGTGAGTAAAGGTTGAATTAAGTTGACCTAGTTCAATGTTGACCAAGATGAAATCTTTTGGCAACTGCATAAATAAAGTTCTGTGTAGAGAAAAACAGTAGAGTTGGTTGTTGATCTAGTAATACTTTTGTTTCAGCTTCTTTTCCACACATAAAATAGTACTTCTAATACTCTGCTTGATCTGATAAAAATCATATCCTGACAGTGTTATGATCCATGCTGTAAGGATCTGACACAGATGCATTGAAGGTCAATCATGGCTAAATGACTTTTCAATTGGTCAATCATCATTGTGAAATTTCCAACACTGAATCTATTGTACTTGAACTAGTGGAAAAATTCAAAATGTATCAAACCAAAATAATACATGAAACTAGGATTCTGTTTGGCTTAAAAGTGAATGAATCCAAGATTCTGATCAACTTAAAAGTGCATAAAACCAGGATTCTGATGGGCTTAAAAGAGCATGAACCAGGATTCTGATTGGCTTAAAAGTACCTCAAAAACCATGATAGGTTTAAAGTGCATAAAACAAGGATTCTGATTGGCTCATTAGAGTTGGAATCATTCATACATGACTGAAACTCCAACTGCCTTTAAATATACACTTGTGTAGTATTAAGATCTAATTTATCACACTGCATGTTGCTTCTCTACATAAATTCAGACATCAAACATCTTGATCCATGATTTAAATACATTCTTTATCAGCAAATAATGAAGGAGCAAGAGAGTTTTTAAAAATCCTGAATAACTACACTTTCAGCAAAGCTGCATTAAGATTTTCTTTGTATTATTTGCATGGGCAACATTTTCCAACAGTGAATTCAGTATCAATATTTAAATCCTTCACAGATGTAATGGATGGAAATAATTAAAAAAAAGACCAGTATCAAAATATAGTACATTCTGTGGAAACTGCAACGGTACACTAGCAAAGGTTTTGCAAACAAGGACTTACAATTTGTTAAACAGTAATTATGTTGCATACACAGATATTGACTTTGTAGATATCCACATGTTTCATAATATGACATTTTGACAGGCTAGTCAGCCTCTAGACTAGAAGAAATCTTAGTTGTCAGTTACATGTAATCATCTTAAGGCACAATACCAAATATATAACAGCCTCAATTTATTTAGTTGGAATTCAGGTTACTGAAAAAACAGACCGACACAAAGTGACAGTAATGGTGTTTATAAAATTAAAAAAAGACTGTATTATTTGTCCTTCAACATTTTTTGCATACCAATAATGTGGTTTCATGTAATCTCTCAAACCTACTATACATGTAGGTAATTAACAGAAAAAGTGAGCTAAAAGATTCTTGTGTTAGGGGGATTGATATAAGAAAAATTAAAAAATGCTAACTAATTTTTATTTGATAAAATGTTTTTATTTATTGCTTATGGAATACATTTTGTTTATGGTTATCACTTTAGTTTAATTCAACCACAAAATTTGATTTTGAGCAAGATGGTTATAATGCAGGGATTCAAAGCAACAACCATAATATTTCCTACAAAATAGATGTATTGGTATCATGTTACAAACTCATTTAAATGGAAGTTTATTAGATTATTTTTAGGTTGGAACTTTATGGATGGCCATGTACAATGTATACATTCTATCAAACAGACAACATTTATTTCATATGACTTCTTGTGACACCTACTGGAAGGGTAGGGGAGGCTTTATTTAACCCAAATTGTTTGTGTGTGTGCAAAATATGTGCAGTGAAGCTCTTACAGAATGTTTTCAGATTACTGCAAAGGGTTCTGTAGCAAAGGAATTGCAAATGTTACAAATGGATGTGCTCACTGAGTCTTTGCAAAATATCTGCTGCATGTATTTTCAGAATATCTGCAGCAAATGCTTCCTTGTCTGTACACATTCACCTGCACAATGTATTTGCACAATAGAAGCAGCATACCATTCCATATCTATATAATGTGAAATATGAGCAGCAAGCATTTGCAGACAAAGTTCAACAAAGCATTTTGCAATTGATTTAAAAAAGGTAATATATTCTGCATAAATTACCCCATTTATGTGTGAGTTTGGTTAAAATAGTGTTTTATTGAAAACCCCATGGTGATATGACCATCTGTTCTGGAGAAGTAACCAAAAAAGGATTTTCAAGATGGTCAACAAGGAAACTATTTTGGAGATCAGATTAACATCATTTAAATATAAGACCAACTAAAAGCTGCACTGCAAGAAGTGTTTAAGAAAAAGTTCCATGTTAATATCACTATCAGTTGGCTGCTGAGGATAAATTGGCAGATAATTATCAGCGCCATTTTTTTTAAGACCAACTACATATTACAGGAGTTGTTTTGGTGAATATTCCATGTAAATACAACTACTTGATCAGGAGTATAAGCAGCAACAAGATTTTAAAGATGGCTGCTGTATCATCTATTTTGAGAAATATGATCTGCATCATTTTCAATCTGGAAAAGTTTCAGTGGGAACTTCATATCAATACTACCAACCATTCAGGAGAAGGGGCCATAATAAAATCTTCAAGATGGCCAAAATAGTGGCCATTTTGTCAGGTCAGATAGGCATATTTTCAAATAATACCAACTACACAGAAAGATGTCTTTTACTGAAAAAAAACTTATGTTGATACAAGCAGCCATTCAAGAGATTTTTGTTCAGATGACCAGCAATTTCATTAGATCAGATCTGTACCATTTTCATTTTGGAAAAACTACTCAAGGTAAGAAATGTTTCATTAGAAACAGCATGTCAATACAACCATCGGTTCTAAAGGTGTAACCATAACAAGATTTTCACGATGTCCACCATGGCAGCCAAGTTGGAGAACAGATCAACACCATTTTGATCTAGAACCAATCACATATCTTTGGAATTCTTTTCAGATCAGCACCATTTTAAAGCAGGACCAACCAGATATCACAGGAAGTCATTGAGTGAAAACCCCATGTCAATATGACCATTCATTTAGGTGTAGTAGTGATAGCATCTACATATTATAAGAAGTCTTTTAGTGAAAAGCCCTATGTTGATACAACCATCTGTTCAGGAGGAGTAACAATAACAAACTTTTAAGGATGGCCAATGTTGGAGGTAAAACCAGCATCATTTTCATTAGGACCATCCATGTGTTCTGAAGAGGAAGTAATAAGATTTTCAAGATGGCAGCTGTGATGGCTATATTGGCTGTTGGGTGGGTGGTGGAGGGAGAGAGCACCATTTTGATTCAGGATCAACAAGACCTCAGCATGAAACTGTGTGCCAAGTAGTTTAATGGGAGTAATGATCACAAGCAACTGCTAATGGACAATAGATGGATAATAGACCATTGCATATGCTCCGCTGGTCTTTGACAAATGTATGTATGTATGTGTATATATAAATATATATATAGTGTTTAGTGGCTCATCAACACAATCCTTGCTAAATTGTGTCAAGCAAATACTAGTGTGCTAAAATGGCAAATTCAATCACCTGGCTAAAATTACCAGGAAGACAAACCCCAACTAAAAGTAATTATCCACCTTAAGACAAAAGATAAAAGGCAAAGATGTTGCCCGACCCTCCCAAAAAAGCATACAAATGAAAGATAAAGGCAAAACATTTGTCCCTCGAAGAGACTGATGCTCTAATGGGTGAAAGGAATTTCCAGGAATTAAAGATAGGATCATTTCTTCCTATAACTGCTGAGTGTTGAAACCATCTCTGATATTCTTCAGTGATAACAAGATTTTCAAATTAGTTGTTGTGATGGACATATTGGTTGTCAGATTGGCACCATTATCATTTAAGACACAGCAGACATTATTAAAAGTCTTTTGGTGCAAACCTCATGTCAATATGACCATCCATTCAGGGGGAATAGCGACACCAAGATTCTCAAAACAGCCATTGTGGCAGCCATATTGTAAGTATGATTGGCACCATTTTCATTTTGGACCAACTAGATATAATATGAATTCTATTGGTGAAACCCCATGTTGACATAACCATCCATTTGGGAGGAGTAGAGATAATATTTTCAAGATGGCCACTATGGTGGCTAAATATGTATTAAGGGTCAATTTGCATCATTATCATTTAGGACCAACTAGACACCAAAAGAACTCTTCTGATGAAAACCCCATGTCAAAATGACGTTCCATTTAAGATAAGTAGCAATAACTAGATTTTCAAGATGGCCACCATGGTGGCCATACTGGACATCAGATCAGCACCATTTTAATTTAGAACCAATAATATGTTATAAGAAGTCTTCTGGTAAAAATCCTATATTGATATGACTTATCATTTTGGAGGAGCAACAATAACAAGATTTTCAAGCTGGCTGCCATAGTGGCCATACTGGATATCAGATGCACACCATTTCCATTCATAATCAGCTAGGCATCGTAAGAAGTCTTCTGGTAAAAGCAAAATGTCGATATGACCAGCCATCTAGGAGAAGTAGTGATAATAGGATTTTCCAGATGGTCATTGTGGTGGCCATACTGGAGGTCAGATTGGCACCATTTTCATTTATGACCAACTAGACATCATAACAAGTCTTTCAGTGGAAACCCCATGCTGATATCACCATTGATTCAGGTGAAGTAGTGAAAAGATTTTCAAGATGGCCACTGTGGTGGCCATATTGGATTTCTGGATGGTACTATTTTTATTTAGGACCAATTAGACAACATAAAAAGTCTTTAGGTGAAAACTCCATGTCAATATGACTTTCTGTTCAGGAGGAGTAGCAATATCAAGATTTTCAAAATGTCTGCCATGGCATCCACATTGGATGTTAAATCAGCACCATTTTAATTTAGGACCAACTAGATATCATAAGAAGTCTTTTACTGCTGATATGACCATTAATTTAGGAGGAGTAGCAATAACAAGATTTTCAAGAGTGCTGATGAGGCAGCCATAATTGATGTCCAGGCAGCACCATTTTCAATATGAAAACCCCATGTCAATATGTCTTTCTGTTCAGGAGGAGTAGTGATAACAAGATTTTCAAGATGGCTGCCATGGCTATTCGGGACCACCTAGACATCATAAGAAGTCTTTTAGTGAAAACCCCATGCTGATGTGACCATCCATTCAGGAGGAGTAGCAATAACAAGATTTTTAAGATGGCCACTGTTGTGGCCATATTAGACATCAGATTGACACAATTTTCATTTAGAACCAACCAGACATCATAAGAAGTCTTCTGGTGAAACCCCATGTCACTATGTCTTTTCGTTCAGGAGGAGCAGTGATAACAAGATTTTCAAGATGGCTGTCATGGCCGCATGCTGGATGTCAGATCAGCACCATTTTCATTTACGACCAACTAGACATCATAAGAAGTCTTTTAGTGAAAATCCCATGTTGATGTGACAATCTATTCAGAAGGAGTAGTGCCATCAAGATTTTCCAGATGGCAAGCGTAAATACTGGATGTCTGTGCGGCACCATTTTCATTAGAACCAACTAGAACATGGGATGAATGTGTATGTACAGTTTCATGGCAATCCTCCAAGTAGTTTAAAAGGAGTAGTTAAAACAAACTTGTGCTAATGGACAGACATACAACGGATGAAAAACCATCCAATAAGCTCTTCTGGTCAATGATCAGTAGAGGTAAAAAAGGTAAAATTCTTAAATACAGGGTCAAAATAGTTTTATAGATTGATCATGTCTAAAAAACAGAGGGTACAAGATTACTGGAAATGGTAAATTAAATGCCCACACTGTGTTTTATAGTCCTCTATGTAGGCACTAGTCGTAAATGGTAGACTAGAGAGATTAATCACCAAACAAATCTCAGTGACCTTGATCTTTTTACCTCTGGTCAGGTTGAACAAAAATTACTGTGTGAAAACCATTATTTTCTTATTAGACTTACCATGACTTTGGCCTTTGACCTTTAGACCCATGATCTATAGGTTTCTTTCTTAACTTAAGTGCAAGCAATTCAGGTAGGTATTACATCATTAAAACTAGTTTTACCCCCCCCCCCCCCCCCCTCCCCCCAAAAAATAAATTTTAATATCAGTAATAGCCTACCTGTTGTTATTGCATAGCTGAATTTGTTAGTTTGGTAGAAGGTTGATAAACCCATGCCTGGTGAATAACAAACAACACAAGGAATACTCACCCTCACAGAAGAGCAGACGTCTACTGTGGAATGGAATCTGCCTGGGCCATTTTCTGAGTGATAACAATCAGGCCCAGTGAGAGAATGCCTTCGCTTTGGTGGACCAACAAGCAAAGGTAAAGGAGGAAAAAGTAGTGTGAGAGTGCCAAAATGCAGCTTTCATCACATCCTCCAAAGAGGAATGTGTTAGATAGGCCCATGAGGTAGCAATTGCATGAACCTCATGGGCTTTAATTTTCATGAAAGACAGGTCCATATCAGTAAGGGACTGATAAGCTCTGTTGATAGTTAATGTAATCCACCTAGAAATGGCGGAAGCTGAAATATCAGCTGAACCATTAATGGGTATGAAAAGACGTTTCCTACCCTTCCTTCCCTCTTTAGAGGCTGCCAAATAAAAAAGTAAAGCCCTAACCGGACATAAAGTTGAGCTTGATCATCCCAAGCACAGATATGGCTGAGACTGGGGATCTCAATCAAGTGTGGTGCAACCGAAGGAAGCTGTTTTTTGCTAAAACAACTGGTTGACAGAGAAGAGAAACTGACCCATAATTCCCACTGAACCTGATACAGCCCTGTTTTATGGATTAGGCATGAAGTTCACTCCTTCGTGTTGCAGATACTAAGGCAAGCAAAAAGGCCGTCTTGAGGGTGAGGTTCTCAAGGGAAGCTTCACCCAAAGGCTCATAGGGGGATTTTGTAAGAGACAAGACACAAGTGAGATTCCATTGAGGCATTAGAGAGCGAGACACTAGTCTTTGCAATTCAAAATATCTGATCAGGTCTCCAAAATGAGAGTCTGTCAAGCCCTTTGAGAATTTAAGAGTGTTGGAAAGGGCTGCAATATAGCCCTTAATAGCAGAGACTGAGCATTGTTTCTCTTCGAAAAGAAAGAGAAGAAAATCAGCTACAGAACTCACAGAGGGACAGCTAGGATTGACACATATCTACTACACCAATCACAAAAGATTCTCCATTTGGCATCATACATCTTGGATGTCAAGCTTCTCCTGGACTCCATGATACACTTGGCAACTCTGAACGAAAACTATTCCTTGCAGAGAGATTGTTTGAGATGAGCCAAGCGTGAAGGTGGAAAATCTGTCGACTGCTGTGCAGGAGAGAGCCCCAGTGTTGCGACAGGAGGTCCCTCCTCTGAGGCAAGGTCCATGGATGGTACACCAGTAAATTGAGAAGATCGTTGAACCAAGAGCGCTGGGGCCACAGAGGGCTATAAAGACAAGCTGGACTATGGAGTGCCTGACTAACCTGTGGAATCAATCTGAATGGTGGGAAGATGATCCCAGTTCAGGCTGAAAGCATCCACCGCCCAGGCCCTCTGGTTGGGGACTGGAGAAATGTAAAAAGGGAACTTATTGTTCAAATTGGTGGCAAACAAATCCACCAGGTGAGGTCCCCAAAGTTGAAACAGGGAGTCTGCTATGGATTGGTGGAGTGACCATTCCGTAAGGACTATCTTCCCTTGCCTGGGCAGACTGTCGGCCAAAATGTATTTCCTGCCCGGAATGTGGCAAACTCGGAGGAAAATTCCTCCCAAAGTTGACTAGCAAAGGAGGTTTCAAATCTCCATGCAGAGAGAAGGTGCATGTGTGCCTCCTTGTCTCTTGCGGCATGCAACCACCGATGTGTTGTCAGAGGAGCCCATCACACAGCGACCTCTTATTGGTTGGACATGCCCCTGAAGGTCTAAGAACACTGCCCTCATTTCTAAATTATTTATGTGGAGAGTTGATTCTTGCTGGGACCAAGAACCAGTCCCTCTGGATCTAGATGAGTGCCCCACCCTGAATCTGATGCATCTGCAAACAGGTTAGAGTGGGGTTCTGGCGGGTGCATGGGGAGTCTGGCCATAAACCGGTCCCAATTTGTACACCAATTGAGATGAAGGTGAAAGTCCCAACTCAGAGAAATTGGAGTATTCAGAGGGTCCCGGTGCGGTTTCCACGCAGCTAAAAGGAAAAACTGGAGAGGACGTAGGTGCAGCCTGCCAAGGGGAATCAAGTGTGCTGCAGCGTTCAAGGTCTCCAGCAGAGATGGAAAAAGATGAGCTGTTAATGTAGCCTTTGCTCTCAGTGTCTCCAACAAGGGCATGATCTTGTCTACTCTCTCCTGAGGGACACGAACTAACCCTCTGTTTGTGAGGAAATTCATCCCCACGTAGACAAAATCTTGAGAAGAGTGAGCTCCAATTTCTCTATGGTAAAAGACCCAGCCTGGTCACTATAGACCAACATCAAGATAGGTCTAGTCTGAGGGACTTCTGACTGCCGTTGTGTATCAACCAATCGTCGAAATACTGGAGGATTGGGATACCTAATGATCGCATATGGGCTGCCACTACTCCCATGACCCTGGTAAATACTCCGGGAGCAGAGGCTAGATCAAATGAGAGAGCTCGAAATTGGAAGACCTTCCCATCCAGACAAAACCAGAAGTACTTCCTGTGTGGAGGAAAATAGGGATGTGAAGGTACCCATCCTGAAGATTGATGGAGACTGCCCAATCACCAATCTTATGGCGTTCCTGACTGAGGTTATGGTCTCCATCTTGAAAGGTTCCTCCTGCAGAAATCTGTTTAGGGCGGAAAGGTCAATAATTAGACGAATCTTTCCCCTTTTTTTTGAGACCAGGAAAATCCGGGAGTAGAAGGCCGGCGATTGGTCTTTTAACACCCACCCTACTGCACCCTTCTGCAGAAGGGAATGAACCTCTTCCTTTAAAAGCCCCAGACTTTACTGGTGAAAGCAAATGGGGGACCTTACGAGGGGAGGGGGATCCCAGAACCGAAGCTGGTAGACATCCCTTAAGATAGAAAGGACAGAGCCATCGACCGTTATGTCTAACCAGACTTCTAAAAAGAGACTTAGTCTGGTGCCCACAGGAATGGATGGCAGAGGTATGCTGAGCAGGAGAGGGTGTGAGTCCCTAGGGCTGTCCCCCCTTGTCCTTAAGAAAGGGGGAAGGCCCTGTGAACTTCTTCTCTGGGTCTTTGCGGCACCCCTCCTAGGACCCAACTGCCGAGGGGGAGCTCTGAATTGGGGCTGTTGCTTTGCCTTGGGCTGTGCAGATTTAAAGAATTTAGCTGATGGACCCTGTAGGCAATCAGGGTGATTTCGCTTCTTGGCTCTTTTCGAAGAGCCAGGAGCAGAAGTGAGAGACTGGTATTGATTGTCCCTCAAATTCTGTGTCACCACAGAGGGGATGGGACCTCCAAAGAGAGTCTCTGCCTCCAGAGGAGTAGCCCTCAGAAGGTTCTTACTGTGCTCCAGTAAAACCTTTGAGGTGTCTAGAGCAACATCCCTGCGGAGGTGGAGAAGCTCTGCTGACAAAGCCATGGACAAGGACAAAGCATGTCTTGATGTTTTAGCCGCTGCTTCCAACAGACGGTGGAGAGCCAATGGGGACAAAGACTCATCTCTAAGTAGGCTGAATGAGGTTGCTGAAAAAAGGTTGCCATGTGAGGCTACAGTTACGAGTGACCTAGCCTTTTGCTCTAGGGATTCCAATGTTTTCACTGTCAGGCTAGCCCAAGTCCCCAAAGAAATACCTACTTGAGCTGCTTTCACATCCAAGGTGGGTGGTTTAGTGGGCCAGGACGGGGTATGAACCTTGTAGCTAGAAGCTATCAAAGGTCGCAATGTAGAATTGGGTAAAGACACACACACCCCGATGTTGCCTGGCAAAGTCTTGGTTCTTGCTAAACCTGTGAGAGAGCTCTTGGTTGTCACTGAGTGGTGGAGTAACAGGAGATCATGTCGAGAATTTGCTCCAGAAAGTTTCTCCAAGCCAGGACCCAAAGGTTTGGAGCACAAATCACTGGGTAAGAGGCAGTACACCTCATTAACTGCATTATCAAATGACCAGGTCTCCTCTTCCTCTGCCTCCTAAGCTGATGGTTGGGAAGGGGCAGGGGACTCGATAGAAGTGGAAATCACATCGACCTGCTCTGTGTCCAACTCGTTTGCATCAACGAGGACAGAGAGGACATCCTCGTCTTGTCCCCTCTCCTGGGAGATTGGATTATGCGACCCAATGTCTCTCTGTCTCAGGGAAGACACTGGGGGAGAAAAACTTGAAGTGGTAACTCCTCTCATGTAGATAAGGGATCGGCATTCACAGTGGTCTCCACTGGAGGTTTAGGGCAACTCTCCGACCATCTATGTCTATTTCTCTTCCTCTTACTGTGCCCAACCTTGTGAGACAACGAAGGATCTCTGTCGGCAGCCCCGACACCACTAACATGTGGCCAAGATTCGGAAGCCCAAGGTTGCATGTAGGGAAAAGGCCCAACTCCCTCCTGTGGTGGAAAATCCCACATAACATAGGGATTAAGAGGGATCAAAGGAAAGAGGGGCATGCTGATTCGATCCCCTTCCTTAACCTGGCGTTTCTAAACCTGGTCCCAATACCCCATGGGATGAAACGGTAAACTGGAGAAAGGGGGGGGGGGATTGTCCTGACTCCTATCTCCGTACCTTACAGGCCCCGAAGACCCGTGCTTAGTGCCTGGAGACTGGTCGCTGAGCAAGGACTCATTAGACAAAACAGATCTGAAGGAAGACCCTGTCCCAGACCTGATGGACTTAAATCTGAGCTCTCCCAGGCGCTCAATCCTGCTGCCGACAATGGAGGGGGGGAGGGGTCGCAACTCACTACCAGCCCTAACCGAGCTGTGAGTCAGTAGAGACTGTCATTCCTCCCCCTTGGGCATGACTCTTTCTCTGTCCTAGTGGACTAGAGAAGGTGCTGTTTCCCCCCAAATGACTCACTCTCAACCCTCATGGAATGGGGATGGTGCTGCTACTCCCTCTTGGAAGGGCGCGACTCAATCTGCACCCATTTATATCCTCCCTTGGGAGGGGGCCTTCCACAATCATTGGAAGTCTCCAGAGAGACTTGAGTAACCTTTGTCTGAGACCTGAGGGACCCAGACAAAGAGAACCCAGAAAACTCATCATCATCAGAAGAAACCTTCTTCCTCCCCTTGTAAGTCCTATGACTTTCAGCCAGATCCCAAGTCTCATCTGGCCAAATGCTGCAAAAATGACAGCCATCTGTTCTTTCACATTGAGTGCAGGACAAACATGGGGGGGGGTCCCAAAGGGCTTTGTGGTGGCCACACCTCCCAACAGTTTGTCGAGACATTGTTCCTGAAAGAAAAATGCTGCAAACAAAAAATTATTTCTTTGAATACAAGGAAAGCATAGACTAATTAAGCAACGCTGAAATAAGGGTTCAGCAATAAGACCCCGACTAGGGCAGTGGTTTTTTTTATAACTTTATAACAGGGTATATATACAATATTATATTGATCCACACAATATAATGTAATGTACTTTGATTATTGCCTCGCTCTTCACGGACCTTACTAACAAAAAAGAAGTGACCTTATTAACAAAAAAGAAGTATAAGGGGAAACTACTCAGTTCCCTGGCTAGCAACAAGAAACAAGGTAACCGGTCAACCAAGCTAAAGTGAGCAAAGGACCTACTAAAATTAGCATAGAACCTGGGGTTTACGATTGCTAAATTATAAAGAAGGCTATCTGAAATAAAAACTTCAAAAATTTAGCCTATGTTTAATAACTGGCAGTGTAAAAATAGAATAGTACAAAGTGGTGTGCGACCTGCTACCACAATATGAAAAAGCACAATTCATGATATAAATACGGTGAATTAATTATTCGTGAGGCAATACCGGTAATTTAAACCAAAAAACGGGCAAGCCAAGACTGCAATAATGCAAGGGTAGGTAAAATTATCGTAAAAATAACCCACACCTTACCAGAAAACACACACACTAATTGAATAACTAACAAACTGTGATGGATAAAAAGGACAGAATAATTTGTCAAGGCGTACACCACGCGTCTAAAAGTTTAAAAACTCTCAAGAGAGCTTAACTACACAGTTGATAAAACTCTATCAGGGTATAATCCTATGTCTTAGAAGAATATAGCACAAGAAATAATTAGTAATTTTCTTGTTGAAGGGTTGTGGTGGCAGCTAAATTCTTCACATGAAGCGACATGAACAATCTGACATCATGACCGAGAAAAGAATTACGCCTACGATGCATGTCAGAGCATCTGCACTATACAGTCCAGTGTTCTGGAACTTTCTGGTTCTCACTAATTGGGAGGGTATTTTCCCCCCAGAAAAGTACAGCTATGCTATAACTGATCTTAAATGTATATTTAATCAATATTGATGAATAAATATGTCTAAATACAAGTTAGGTGTACGACATTCAAGGTAAAATTCACCATGTATCTAGGTTCACTGAGCCTCGTTTACAGCTCTCAGTTGGCAAGCTCTTCTAAGAATGAAACAAAATCTGCATGCATTGCTCACAGAGAGCTACCTCCACTGACTGTTTGCTTTTGCTACAGAATGCCATTCACTGGCAGCATGTACAATAGGATTGTTAGCCTAGCACTTGCCTAACACTACCTAACACTAGCTTTACTGAATGTAGTCAAGATCTGTTATGTAGAAGTAAAGTTTGGAGAAACTATTTTTCTTCATTAAGTCATGGTGACCTTCACCTTTTACATTTTGACCTCAAAATTGACAGACTTCATCCTTACCCATAATGCAAGCCATCTACAAAGTTTAGTGCAGGTCTGTGATGTAGAACTAATGTTATTATGTGGAAACCATTTTCTTCTTTCAGTCACAGTGACCTTGAATTTTTACATTTTATGCACAAAATCAATGTCTTTTTTATATCTCAAATACAAGCCAATTACAAAGTTTGATCAAGGTCTCTAATATATAAGTCAAGTTGTGTGGAAAAAGTTTTCCTTCTTTCAGTCCCTGTGACCCTTCACCTTTGACCTTATGTGCCTGAAATCAATAGGCTTTTTCCTTGCCCCAAATGCAAACTACATGCAAAGTTTGGTAATGGCAGATGTTGGAGAGCTCAAGTTATTGTATGGAAACAAAATACAGAACAGATGGACAGATGAACATCATAACGTGATATATTCTGCCTTATGGAAGAAGTATAAGATAGGAGACAGTCTCTAGGAAGGTCATTTTGAAGATTAAAGCAATATTAGATTAAAAATTCATGAAAGCTACTATCTAGACAACTTAATGATTTATTTAATTTATTTATTAAAGGATTTTTCCTGAACTTTTTTTGTCTTGTTTTGTTAGTTTCATCAAATCAGCTTAAGTCACATGACAGGGGTATGGCAAAGGGACAAAGGGTGGTTGCAGGGGCAAAAGTTTTCAAAATAACCCATGCCAAGTAACATTTGCATCAATAGTTACATTGAGAGGCGAGATAGCTTTGCAACACTTTTTTTCCACCTTTTCTTGCCTGCTGATTCCTCATCACTGAAATTCAGATTTTACCTTTTAAATTTGGGGTTAAATACTTTTGCTACAAAGCACATTACAAGTCCACAGTTGATAGTCCACAGCAGAAATATTTAAGGCATATCTAATCATTATTTAATACCATTTTTTTACCCACTTGTTTGAATGCCATTTAATAATTTTAAAATTTGTAAATGATTTATTTCTTTCACAAGCTCAATTTTATTGATATAATAGAAGATGAAGAAAGGCAAATCCTCCTCACCATTTTTGTGGGAAACCATATAGCTGCACTATGATCATAAAGTAACCACTTAGGTACAAATTTATCTTAATTTTTTGTACAAAATAAATGCATGATATGAATAGCTGTTTCTGTACTGATAAGAAAAGCACACCACGAGACATGTAATATGCCCATATTGACAAAATTTGCAAGTGGATTTGAAGGGGATAATTACTGAATGTGGTATGTGCACGTTTGTTTGTTTGAGAAGTGATAAAATCGGCAATACCTTAATGTGCCTAGGAGAAATACGCTGAAGAAAAACTGTTTAGCAACACTAATGTCAATTCTAAAATACTGTATGAATGAAGGATGAAATTGGTTGACAATGAAACTCTGAATTAATATACTGAATAAACATAAAATACCTTGCAATAAAATTCTTAATTTTATCTTTTAGGAAGTCTACTGTTTAATATTTTTTCTGTATCCTGTATTTTATACACAAATTGTGTTGAATCTGCAACCAATTATGTTAAGATCATGAAGGTGTTGCTAATTTCCTGCTAAGTATATGATGCAACTCAAGAAACTCTAATTTAAGATACAAATCAAATGGTGAAAGTTGAGCAAGGGCCATAACTAACTGAAATTTAGAAGCTGCAGAGAAGCTGAATGGATTTCTCTTCTCATACTAACTTCAGAATTGACATTACACAAAGAACAGAGAAAAATAACTGACCTACAATGTAAAAAACCTGCAAATCTTTAAGTGAGTCATAAAAATGACGAGACAACTACATGCAAGCTGTGTAGCTGTAAATATGTTACTCATGAATCCTTGACACTTACTATAAGGTACTATGCTGTAAAAATTGTCAAGACAGGTATACAATTACTCACAACTTGAACATCTTGTTGACATAAATATTTGGATAAGGTTTCATGAAAATATCTTTGTGAATGAAACAGCTTCATACTTGCCATTGTCCCAGACAGTGTTGGGGGGTTTTTGAGACTAAAAAAGTGTGTTTTGAGGTCCCAAGGGGGGTCAGTGTGTGACCCCCCAAAAGCGATGTCATCCAAATGAGAATAAGCTATCTTTTCAAATCAGCCTAAGGCAAATTATTGGAAATTCAAATCTGAATAAAAGAAAATACAATCTGTTTTCTCTGAAGCATGTAATATACTTACAAAAAAAAAAAAATGGTAGACTTAGCATTGTCAAATAACATCACCACAAACATGGTCACAACCTCACATACATTAAAAACAAAAATACACCAAGTTGCTTTCAACAGTTAGTAGTATAGACGGTAATGCAAGTGATATTTGTGTTCACAAATATGCCTACACTTTTCCTACGTGAATGTGCATCCACGTCTATGTTGGCGCAAGCAATGTCCAAAGTCGCTAAAAGTGATAAAAGCTGTATGATGGTAATGAATATCCATTTCAAAACAATGAATCTGCCAATTAAA